>JAOSBO010000008.1:34601680-34624339 GCA_027563915.1 Erythroxylum rotundifolium
ATCAATTTTATATTAAGAGTTTTGTTATCTCTTTCAATAATTACTAATTTGAGTTGATTCAAAATTTTGATTTTTTTTACAAATTTACAATATTATCATTAATTGGCCCAACGAGATGGCAAGTTCCTTTCATTCTACCAAGTATATAGGCTTTTGGAATTTCTAGGAATTTGGAATAAGATACAAGCATATATCAACTTATATTTAACATACTTAATTAGTATTCGATATATTTGATCTAATTAATATTGACTAACCATCAACAAAGAAATCCTTATATAAGCCCCCACGATTAAATGCAATTGTACTCATCCTAAATAGAACAAACTTCTTAGTTCAAACTCTGCAATTAGAAGAAACCTCCACCAACACACATAATCAAAAAACAATGGCCTCCCCCAAATGCTTCATCATATTATCTTAAACCCTCTTTGAACATTCATCGAACACTTCAAAGCCTTCATCATATTATCCTAAATCACCTACACATATAATCTCTTCTTCCTTAGCATACTGTCACACAATGCAAACCCAAATGCATTGTGTTACAGATAATAAAAACAAATGAATAAGCAATCTTAAACCCAGATTAAATCGTCCACTTCAATTGACTCAAAAACTAATATTTTACCCAACATTAATTGCAAGCAAAGTAGTTGAATGACTTACCTTAACCAACACGCACCGCACTCCGACTGCAGACTATAGAGGGATGTCAAATGGTGAAGCAACCTCCACAGATTCCAAGCGCGACAGAAGTTGAGAGAGGGGAGGTGGCTCGAGGAATGGGAAGGCGACAGAGCTAAATGCGGGAGACTGAGCTACCATTTTTTTCATTTACACAGAAGATGAGACGACGTCGTTATGGGGGGCAAGGATATGACATCGTCTCATCTGGTTGGAGGGCGGCAGTTTAACTTTCAAGGGTATAAAATCGACGTCGTGTTGGGCCAATGACACGATGTCGTTCTACTGGGGCCGAGGGGATCATTAATATGGACCTAGCCTTTCCCGACGTTTAAATCATCAAAATGTCACGTTTTGTATTTTGTGACATCTTTCTAACAAAACGACGTCAAAAACTTTGTTTATCCACGATGTCTGCATACAACATTGCTGAATCATGGCTCTTTTCGTGATGTTTTTTCAAATGTCATGAAAGCCTCCTACAATTCCCGATGTTTAGTTTAAAAATGACGTGAAATGTATATATATATTTTTTTAGTGTTTGTCGTTTCTTTCTCTCATTAGAAATTGATTGTGCTATCTTATGTTAGTTGATTTGAGTTTTGTGTATGGATAATCTTATTCTTATTCTTGTTTGGTTATTTGAGTATAAACCCATTGAGTATTGTCAAAAGGTGATTTTAATGTGTTCATTAAATCATTTATTTGCAAACTTATTGCTAGAATTTCGATATAATCCATAATTATTATGTCGAAATTCATATGTAGCAACTGATGTGCTAGTCCTCGTTTTCGAGGCCCAAAAATTCCGTATGATAAAGATCATGAGTGTGTGAATTTCTCTTGTAGGGTTATCTTTATAAACCCTTATAGGTTCACCTCCATTCTAATAATATCTTGAAAGTCTCCTTTTACACAGATCTAGATATATTTAAATAGCCGAAGCTTGCTCAACTAAGTCGTTCTCCTCCACTCCATTTCCTCATTTTCTTTTCATTGATAATTTTAAATTGGCACCAAAAGTTAGGTGACAACTAGTGGGATGGAAATTGAAACTTCAAATTTACAAGTAGGATCTTCAGCATCAGTGTGGGCGGGTTCACCGTGGCAAACTAGATGTTTCACCGTGGCGAAACTAGGAAATGTTTCCTATAATCTCTCGGGACAAATTCACCGTGGCAAACTATATGATTCGCTGTGGTAAAATAGGAGTGAAATTCCAAGTGACTCTCGGGCGAAGTTTGCCACGATAAACTAAATGTTTCGCCATGGCAAAATGAATAAGTATTTCTTAGGGACTCTTAGGAAAAGTTCACCGCGGCGAAAGTCTAAGGTTGAAGTACAAAAATCTCTCGAGAAAGGTTTGCCACGGCAAAACCCTCGAATTTGAAATCCCTGATTTAAACATCCAATATCATTTTCACTTAAATCTTACCAAAATCACTTCCTCAAATAATTCCATTATCACATTGATTTCATTAAACTCCCAACCTCAACTATATTGATCCCTCACATACATCAAACTCACATCTTTCATTATAGCCGTCCTATATAGCATTACTAATTCGTAAAGATCATATCTTCCATTCACAATTGCCAAAAATTTTATACTTCATATCATTGAAAAGCTAAAGAGATAGTCTACCACTTCCAAGGAGACAACTCTGTCTAATTCAAACTAGATCAATTCAGATTTTCCCTAGAGGTCAAAACACCCAAACTTTACCTTCATGAATTCTTAAAATAAATGAAATGTGCAAGCTTTGAGAATCATAAACAAAAACACAATCATTTTTCATTTCCATCAAAGATAAGAGCTTACAAAGCTTTAATGGGCATTTCAATCCTTAATACATCATGATCCAAAATGAAAAAGTTACATCAAGTCAAATTGCTCAAAGTACAACTAAAGCCTTGCTTTACAAAAGCGAACTTGGAATACAAAATAAACAAAAATCCAGAGTAATGCGTTTAAACCCGATCACTCGATTTCTTACTCTTCACTTGTATATGGGACAGAATGGGAGGTAAGCTTAAAACTCATAGGTAGCAGTCTTATAATCAGTAATAAACAAAACAATTTTAATAATGCACAATGCATAATGAAACACATATTTCCCAATTCTCAATTATCAAACACTTATAAGCAATACGATTCATGCATTCAATAATCTTGTCAACACATAAGCACATCAAAATGTTCTGGGTAGTCCATAAATAGAACGAGCTAACACATTCCCATAAAATGGTCCTGTGTAGTCCTGAATAGAACGAACCAATGCAATCCCACATAGTGGTTTTGCGTAGTCATAAACATGAGGGAGTCCTGAAAGGAGCTTCATGCCACTAGCGGGCAAGCGGGAGAAGCGTTGAGTCAGAGTGCACTTGACGAACAAAATGGACCAAACCAAACCCATATACCATGTATTTCATATCTTGTAAACTTGTTGCCCAAAATGGCATGTTTTCAAAAAATGATTTCGTAAACATTTCATAAGAAAATAAAATCATTTTTGCATTCTTTTCGTAAATCATCACATAATATTCACATGCCAACCATTTTACATTTTCTCAAAGCATTCAAGAGCAATAAATGCACATTTATTAAACAATTGAAAACATTTATTTTCTTGATTTTCGAAGAAACATTAATGGTTTGTTATTCAATTATAAAAATGAAACCCACATTGAATTCTTTGTTTATCAATAGCTCAATGATTCCTCTCCTCTTGCTCCTCTTGTCTCTTCTCTTGATTTCCTTCATTATTTCCAAAATCCCAATTTCAATAGAACTTCCAAATTAAGAACTCAAAGAAATACATACATTATCATTAATCCTAGAATACTTAAACCCATGCATTTCTTAAGTTTCATGCATCAAGACCCTTCCAAAAATCCAAAGGTGAAATCATACACTTACCTTAAATCTTCAGCAATTAATTAGTCTTTTGGCTCAAATGGAAGCTCTAATCTTCCTTTTTCTTTTTGCCTTCTTGGACAACTCCAAAATCACTCTTTAGAACTCAGAAAAATTGAAACCTAGATAGCTTTCTTCTCTCTTCTTCTCTCACACGACAACTCTCTTTCCTCCTCTCTTCAATTTTCGTTTTCTTCCTCTCCAATTGCAAGACACAAATTTCTCTTTCCCTTTTCTACCCTTAATAAGTATGAAAAGTCCATCTTACCCTTCCTTTAATGCTTCTTGGTTTCTAAACTTAAGTGATCTTCCAAAAATGCCCTAAACTCTTTCTTACTATTTTAATGCCACTAAACCATATGATAAAAATCCTACTAACATTAACACAATAATTAAATTCCAAAACTAAATCATCAAAACCTCATTATTCATTTAATTCATGCTTAACTAAATAAAAGAAAAATTTGGGGGTCAACATAATGATTCGTAATTATTAGGGATAACATAACCGAAATTAAGTGACACACCTTATGTGATTATTGCCTTGATTAGTCTAGTTTTCTAATTCTAAATGATACTATCTAATTGAATCTAGACATCACATCCTAGGTTATTCAGTAGTTAGGTTTAATTAGCTATCATACCTTTACTAAATACTAAATAAGGGAAAACTTGAGTTAATTATTAATCCACAATTAATAATTGCTAGGAGAGGTTTAAGAATAACAAATCAATGAAATATGCTTAATTAGGGTGTAGGCCTAGATTGGAACAAAGAACTAGGTCCCTACCAAATTCTCCAATTTTATCAATTTTTTCGTGTTTTCTTTAATTTGTTTTTATTAGTTTAGTTTCATTTTATTTTTTATTTCCAAAACCCCCTAAATCTAAACATCGATTAATTTCATTTCAACAACTTTACATACACTCTCTGTAGGATTGACCTAGACTCACCACTACTATAGTACTAGTCTAGTTATTTTATTTTGACTAGCGTTATGATGCGCTATTAATTTTGAGACAGTTGCTAGGGAATGTGGTGTTTTAGTTTTTGTTTATGATTTTAATGTTTTTTTTGTTTATATTTTTCATAATTGGTTTCTTTTAAGTTATGTCTTGATCCTTTCTTTTTTTTTTCTATTTCATGTTTGTGATAAAAGAAATTATGGATGAAAGTAATTTTTTCTTAAACTCTTGCTCTTAATCCTATAACCAATGTTGGGCTGACCAACCTAGCTTTGGTTATGGATGGGATAACCATCAAAATTACTTCTATGACAGTTTGTAGGATGCACAACAATTCCCATACAGACCAAAAGTTTCTTATAACAATTCAGGTACATCTCTAGAAGAATTGATTAATGTTATGATTACTAATACTTTACAATTCTTATAGGATGTATAACAACAGTTCAAACAGTTCCAACAGGATATACCACAGTAACTTTAGTATGTAGCACCCCACTCTTATAAGGCATATTCCCAAAGATATCGATAGTATTCGAGAACATACTCTATGACGTTGACATGCTATAACAGCCAAACAATCAAACTCATTGAAAATTTGCGACCCATCACACGCATATTTAGAAAATCAATAAACATTTCCAGCCTATTTTATTCAAAAACAATTTTAGTCGCAAGTGTTATAAACAATTAACACATCATTATGCATTCCAGTAATCATTTGGTCCTAAATAAATAACATTTCCAATTATAAGTTATTTCGCTTTTCACTTCGCATAAATGTTGTACAATATTTGTGGAATACAATTTTTAAAATACAAAAGAAATACTATAGACATATGTAGGTACAACTTATCCCGACCTCTATCTCTTACGCAAAAGCAGTGGTTAGACTCCAATTGGTCTAATTAGGTGTCTTCTCTAAGCCTGAAAAATATGTTGTAAATTTTGGGGTGAGTTTTGTGAACTCAGTTGAGTAACCATCCTTGATGGTTCACTCTTGTTGTGCAAAACATCAATTCATGTTATCATATAATTCAAATCATCTTAATTATCATCATGCAATATCATGAAACATGTTGTTCACAATTATCACATTTCCAATTCCATAAAATTAATCATTTCATTGCGATCACGTAAATCATATTCATCAATAAGCTTTCACACATTTCATATAATCAAAGTCTTCAAAACATTACAAATGTTCAATGCATTCATTTCATACGTGTATGTAATGTTTATAAGGCTCAAATTTAGTTATTACATTGTTGTGATTGAGTGCCTCTTTCATTTCCTGCATCTGTTATAGATATTGAGCTCTTTCATATTATCCCTTATCCGTTGGGGATACATGGCTATTTTACATATTGAGCCATAGGCTCTTGCCAATGTGACCGCCTTTACATTTCATGCATTCATGGAATAAAATGCATTTCACACATTCAATCATCATATTCAATCCATTGCACTCGCATTCACTTTCTCATTCACATTGGTAATTGGACTTGGTCTGACATTTAATATTTAAGTTGAGAACACATTTATGCAATCACATCACATTCATCATTGATCTTTTAGTCCGCATTCACCATTTCATATTGAGAAACAATTAGTATATCACATTCACATTCATGGAACACTTCCAATATATTATTTATGCAACAAACGCCTTGGACATTTTATGTCTTGAAATTGGTACACATACATCAAATAGCAATTCAATTCAAAATCAAGTAAACAATCGAGGTGAGATCATCTTAGGTTACTCACAATTGCTCCCTTTAGGTTATTACCTTGAAGTCTCGGCAATGTCTGGAAGTGGTCGCTCTACGTACTTTTTTATATGCAATCACATGCATTTTTACATTACTAAATTGCGCATTCAGATAAATAAGCGCATTTATAAATGTTTCATGTATAATGCATGTTCAATGACAAATTCTCGGGTATGTTTCTTTAATACACTTTATACTCAATTTACAATAACTTCCAATCACTCTTTAATCCACAATAAACTTTACTCAGCTTATTCCCTTCATTCAACATCAACCACATTCATTTAAGCTCTTATTTATACCTTAGTACCTCATATGGAAACACCCTAGCATTGGTTGGTTCAAACATCACTTAAAAGACAACTCTTTTTCTCCATAGGATTGGCCACGATCGTTGTGTCCCTGCCATGCTCATGATAGAAGCATTTTCTGGCCAGGCCATGATCATGCTATAAGGGTTATGATTGTGACACAAACTTTATTTTGCTAGGCCACGATTGTTCTGTTATGGCCACGATTGTGCCCTGCATTTTTCTTCCTTCTTCAACACAAATTTAACACCTATACAAATATCAATTCTACTCCATATTTCTAGAATTCATACACAATTATGCAATTTCATTTCATACTAATTCAACGACTACATTGATTGAATTAAACTCCCACACCTCTTCACATTTAATTCAACATTTCCTACTTAATCTCTTCATTTATGAAATTTTGTTCTTTTTCCATAATTCCTTATTCAGAATGCATCAATAATCTTAGCACACATTTAACCAACTTTTCCAACATCAATTTATGTTCATTTCAAGCCCAAATTAAGTCCAAAAGCATCATAATTATACACTCCATCCTTAATTAGTTCAACCATTGCATAATCAAAACACTTCCATGACAATTCACTGCCTATGACCGTATTATCCCTTTGCCACGATCGTGACAGAAACTAATCTACCATTTATCCTACAGTTTTCCAGTTTTTCTTAGAATAGAATTTTTCAGGTCAGTCTTGTATGACCATTATGACCTAGAAAATGAGGTATATAGGTAACATCATCTTCCAATCAAATGTTGCTATAAGTCTTCAGTTTTTAATTACATCAAATCCATCCATTTTGGTTTAGTTTTATGCAAGTTATAACATAAATATTACAGACTGTTCTCATAACATGACAGCACACAATTCCAAAATTGAAGCCAAAATTCAAAACTATTAGTGACAGAATTATCATAAAAGTTGTATAAAAGTGTATCTAGTTTAATTTGAATTTAAAATCATCCCATTTAGATGTATACAAGTTAAGATATGGCTGAAAAACCGACACTTGTTCAGTAAAACCAGTACAATTAACTCATTTTTTTATACCTTCAACACCCCTTCTCCCAAGTTCATTGATTCAACACATATTCCAATCCAATTCAATCATCACAAAACTTATAATAATACATGCTATCTAGTTTCAAATTCCTTTAACTTCTTAACTTCAAGTTCCTTCTTCAAACAGTGAGCTAAACTAGCCTTCATGCAACCAACACACTTCCAAGATCAAGTAGCCTTCATGCAACCAACACACTTCCAAGATCAAGGTTAAAATCTTAACACCAAGAAGACCATAGAACAAAAGATAGCAAAATCTAACTTGCTTGATGCAACATCTAGCAAAGATGTCAAGTGATTATGATCCAAATTGAAACAAAATCCCAGAGTTTGTGATAGTAAGAGAGAGTTTCGGTGTAGAGAATGCAAAGTGTATAGAGAAAGCTGCAGAAACTTCAAAGGTAAAGATGAGTCATCACTTGCCTAACTCTTTGAATGCAAGGTGTCTTGGTTTGCAATGGCCATATGTCACACATGAAAATATGATACTTGTTCTTCATTAAAGAAACCTACATGTCTTCATATGTGGCAGTCAAATGTCAATATTCAATTTGTCTCTTATTTCTACATTTTTTTCCTAGTCCAAAATACTCCAAATTTTTAGAAAATTTTGAAATGTCACAAAAAATGCTATGTTAATTCTAATACACATCCATTCAATTTTCAAGTCTAATAATCCAAAATTCACATTTTAATCCCATTAAAATCACTTAGGCCCAGAAAATGTCAATGAATGCATGTACAATTATTTTAATGAGTGTCCACATTATTCACATGTATGAGTATGCCATATGATGCATGAAATATACTTCTAAATTCTTAATACACTCTCATGTACAATATCCTAGTGTTCTAACCCTGACGATGGGATAATGGGATGTTACAATTCTCCCTCCCTTAGGAAAATTTGTCCTTAAAATTTTTATCTGAATTATAAAAAAGGCAGGGGTAACGTTTTCTCATATCCTTCTTCGTTTCCTATTGAACTTCACCATTTAAATAATTTGTTCCATTTAGCTACAACTAATGGAATCACTTTTTTTTTAGTTTCTTATTATGATATCCCTCTATCTTAGCTAGTTCGTCAATATATCTCAGATAACTCAAAACTTTCAGTTTCTGTGTTGATACACTTATGTCAGACAACACCAATATTTTCTAAACACACTCACATGGAACACAGTATGATTCTGATACATCTTTTATTAGTAATACTAGCTCGTACATCCTAATTTTTTCAGTACATCATGTGGACCAATACATTTTGGCTTAATTTATCCTTTTATCAAAATTTTGTCTATCTTGAATCCTTTAATTTCTAATACAAATTCATTTCACGTAACAATAGCATCTTGAATCAATTCTGGCCTTTAACAATTCTTAGGCTTTTTTTAATCCCAATATAAGGTGGACAACTCTTTTTGCCATATAACACCTCGTACGGTGTCCCACCAATACCATTATAATAATGATCATATTCCTAGGAACTCTAAAGTATAAGCTTTAATCATATCTCAAACAGTTAAGGCTGTTAGCAAATCAAACACTTAATCATACCTTTAGTCACCTGTTTCTTCATCCTTAGCTGCTAAATGCTATCTCAGCATATTACTACTAGGATGTACAATATAGGTTGCCATGTATGCTTCCTCCAAATTTCTTTTCTCAATCTTTTATATTGGGTATACATACTCCTTACTTCAATCATAATGTATGATTTTCCAATTCAAGTCAAAATTCAAATTCATTTTCAACTCCTCAATAAGATTCGTAATTTTGAATCCTCACTAAGGGCTTTTCTAATTCTTTCATATAAAACTAATCTTAAGTTCAATATAACTAATAACACTTCATTTTCCCCCTATTTTAACTAGAATTGTTGGATAATATTCATTTGTGTTAGATTGGAAAATAAAACACACAAGATTTGGTTAAACGGTAGATTTCAAAACTTTTTTTGAAATTAAAACACAACGGAAGCAAGATAACCAAATCAACATGCCAAGCCATACATGATACGGTATACGGAAAACAATTATCATAAGAACAAGATGGAGATTATATTACCGACTCCTTTTACTACAGCTTTAACTCCTTACTGTGTTATCCTCTCCTTCTTTAGCCTTGCTTTTGAATCCTTTCCTTTGTCAATATATCCTCTTTTGATTGTAGTATCCTCAACCAATCTGATCCATCACTTGTTCTTCTTGGACAACTTGGTTAATAAGATCCTTTGGTGGGAAAAGAGAAGAAATATTTGGAAGAGATTTTTCTTAGAAGAAGGAAGCCAAAGATGAGATACCTCTCATGAAAATTTTGGCTAACACATGCAAGAAAGGAGAAAGAGACCAAAAAATGTAAGAACACCTCTCTTACACCTTGTCAATTTCGGTTATGCATGAAAAGAAAGAAGAAGTGGAGAACATCTAATTCATCACTTCATTCTTTAATCAAACATAAAGAAGTCATTAAATGAGACTCTTCTTATTTGTTCTAAGATGGCTATATGAAAAGACCAATAACCTAAAATGACATGTTAGTTTCGGTTTTAGTGATGAAAGAAGGAAGATGAGCCATTAAATGCATCTCTTTCATCTTTAATCAAAGGAATACTAAAAGGTTACAATACATGTCATCATTAAAAGGCAACCATTAAACCATTTAATGGTAAGATCATTACTCCATTTAATGATGATAAAGCATGATAAATACAATCTTTATTTAGCAATTCAATGCCAAATGTGCAGCTGCACATTCAGCCCTAATAAAACTGAAATTTCACCTTCCATTTCCTTAAGAATTTTGTTTTAATTTAATTAATCAAATTAAACCAAAGTCTAGCCCATTTCCAAATGTTCATTTGGGCTTCTAATTAAGCATTAATTAGTGCAAGCCCAACATTTAATCATGGACTTTAAAACCTCCATTTATACTTCTTACTTTGCTTGACAACCTTCCTTGAAGCCAAGTGGGGAATCTTATTGGACTTAGATAATTCAAGCTCCAATAAGCCCATAATTAATTTAATCTCATTAGAATTAATTCTAGCTTATTAACTAAATGTCATTCCACTAAATACAATTAGTTGAACTCTTGAATTACCAAATATTATGAGAACACATGTCCAATTGCAAACCCTATTATGAACCTTATTATAGTCATCCGTACAGCAAAGGGTAAAATTACTGTTTTGCCTTTACATTGGTTTTTTCTTCTAGATCTCCCGTTTTACTCTATATGGTGATTAACAAACAAGATCTCATCTTGGTGTTAAGAATTGATGGGTAGCTAGTCCATCACACTCCTAGTGATAGTTTAATCACCAATCTCCATAAAACATCTAAAAGTGATGATATCAGTATAAACTGTTTATTTGAGTAAATGTTACTTGATACATATTTCAATTAATAATTCTAGCATACACACATTGGATTAATACTTTGTAAAAATCCATTCCGATTAAATCAAGAATTATAATGAAACGCATATGAGTTCACCACCCATCAAATTATGGTCCATAATAAGGAAATGCTAAAATGTATGTCTTAAGATTAAAGTAACGACCTACTTTATTCATTAAAACATACATGATTCCAGATTCATTTAATAGTGGCATTATCGATAGTCGACTACTATTATGATATGAAACTCATCATTCCCTTAAAGTAAACTCCTTTACTTAAATGGAGATAAATCGCAACACTACAGTCTAAGCTATAATTAAGCTACCAATTTGATTATTCAACTGTGAACCAATTAATAAGATTCTAATAATATATATGTTTCCCATACATCTTCATGTATATGTATATTATTAACAAAAGAATCTTGGTTCCTTATGACGAGTTATATTATACTTATACAAATAAAACCAAACTCTTTTGTTTTATTAATAATAAATATTTTCATTACAAACCTGTAACTGGAATAAGATTAAGTTACATGTAAATACACTTGCTTTTTAGGGCACTATATTTACATAACTCCAACAATCTCCCACTTACCCTAAAGCAAGCTTGACATATTTCTCATTCCTATCCCTTCTAGGTGAACCTCAAAGCTCTTTTGAGACAATGTCTTTGTGAAACGATCAGCAAGGTTTTGCTTTCTAAGAATTTTTACCACATTCACCTCCCCATATTGTATTATCTCCCTTATGAGATGATACTTTTGCTCAATGTTTTTGGCAACTTTATGGTTCTTAGGTTCTTTAGAATTAACCCCTGCCCCACTATTATCATAATAAAGTGTAATGGCTTTTTTTGCCTCTGGAACTATCTCTAAATCATTTAGGAACTTGCGAAGCCAGATTGCTTCCTTTATTGCTTCACAAATAGCAACATACTCAGCCTCCATAGTTGAATTAGCAATACAAGATTGATTGACACTCCTCTAGACTATGGCTCCACCTCTTTAAGTAAATATGGAACTAGAATTTGATTTCCTTAAATCAACATCTAATTGGAAATCAGAATCTGTATATCTGGTCAGAATAAGATTACTTCCTGAGTAAACAAGCATTAAGTTCTTCGTCCTACGAAGATACTTAAGTATACACTTAACTGCAGTCTAATGCTCCATTCCTGGATTAGATTGATATCTGCTTACCAATCCTACTGCGTAATAGATATCTGGTCTAGTGCAAAGCATTGCATACATTAAACTTCCAACTACTGAAGCATATGGAATGTTACGTATGCGTACAAACTCCTCTTGGGTTTTAGGTGCTTGTTCCTTCGAAAGTTTGATTCCTTGTCTGGCAGGTGTGAAAGCCTCTTGGAATCTTGCATGAAAAACTTATTGAGCATATTCTCAATGTAGGTTAATTAAGACAAAGCTATCTCTTTGTCCTTACGATCCCTTATAAGTTTGATCCCTAGAATATAGTTAGCCTCTCTTAAATCCTTCATTGGAAACTGTTCATTTAGCCATTCCTTAACTGTAGATAACATTCCCACATCCTTCCCAATGAGCAGAATGTCATCAACAAATGGGATTAGGAAAGTAACCTTGCCTTCTCGTATTATTTTATAAACATAAGGCTCATCTAGGTTTTGTATGAATCCATAGGTTTTAATAGACTTATCAAACCTAGTGTTTTAAGACCTAGATGCTTGTTTAGGTCTATAAATGGACCTTTGTAACTTGTATACCTTATGCTCATTATCTGGCTCAAAAAAACCTCCTAGTTGGGCCATGTAAGTGGTATCCTCAAGATTCCCATTAAGAAATGAGGTTTTGACATCCATTTTCCATATTTCACAATTGTAATAGGTTGCTATGGCCAAAAGAATCCTGATGGACTTAAGCATTGCAACCAGAGAAAAAGTCTCCTTATAGTCTATGCCCTCATTTTGAGTATAGCCCTTAGCTACCAATCTAGCTTTAAAGGTCTCTACCTTTCCATCTGATCCTCTTTTCCTTTTGTAAATCCATTTACACCCTATGGCTTTTATACCTAGTGGTAGATCTATAAGGATCTAGGCCTCGTTAGCGTACATGGAGTCTATTTCTGATTCCATCGCCTTAAGCCATTTTTCTTGATCAACATCATTAATAACCTGTGGATACATAATGGGATCTATTTCTTCTTGGGATGAGATGGAAATTAAGCCTTCTCCTAGACCTAGATACCTATCCGGATGTCTCACAACCCTCCCAATACGTCTAGGCACTACTTGATGTTTCGGTTACTCTTCTAATTTAACTCTTGAATCTATTTCGACATCTTGTTCTGTTATATCCATATCAACTCTTGAATTGGACGAAATACCTAACTTTTTTAGTACTACTTCACTTCCTCCTTTGTGATTTCTCACAAATTCTTCCTCTAAGAAGGTTGCATTTGTCTATATAAATACCTTCCTATCTTGAGGGCTATAAAAATAGTACCCTTGAGTACCCGTAGGATATCCTACAAACAAACATACTTCTGACCTTGGTTCCATCTTTGTGGATTTAGGCCTTAGAACATGGGCTGGGCAGCCCCAAGTCCTCAAGTTCCGCAATGAAGGCACTTGATTAGTCCACAATTCTCTAGGGGTTTTAGACACTGGGTTGGATGGAACAAAGTTGAGAAGATATGTTGCCGTTTGTATGGAATATCTCAAGAACGATTCTAGAAGGCTAGCATAGGACATCATCAATCTTACCATTTCCAATAGAGTCCTATTCTTCCTCTCAGCTACACCATTCTATTGAGGTATTTGAGAAGCTGAAAAGTTGGAAACTATTGCATTGTCAATTAGAAATTGTTAGAACTCTTTAAATAAATACTTACCACCTTGATCCGATAGAAGTTGTTTTAATGGATTTCCTAGCTACTTCTCAGCTTCGGGTTTGAATTCTTTGAACTTCAAAGGATTCACTCTTTTTATGCATTAAATGAAAATAACCATGCATAATCATCTGTAAAGGTTATGAAGTATTCATAACCTCCTCTGGCTTGTACGTTTATGAGCCCACTCACATCTGTATGTACCAGGTCCAACATAGATTCAGATCTGTTTCTTATAGAAGGACATGAGGCCCTGGTCATTTTTCCTTCAATACTAGATTCATAAGTGGGTAATGGATCATTATCCAAATCCATAAGGATCCCATCCTTTACTAACCTGCCAAGTCTTTTCTGATTGATATGGCCCATTCTTAAGTGCCACAGATATTTTGAATTAATGCTAGAGTCATTGAAATGCCTTGGTTTTAATAATTCTATGGTATTTACTGAGCCTTTCATAGGTTTTATAAAGAACAATCCCTGTTTAATTGTTGGATTACAAAAAAAAATCCTTAGTCTCATATATTGAAACAACATTTTCAAAAAATAAGGAATAATTAGACTTTATTAAACAGAAAATAGAAATCATATTCCTTACAGTCATTGGAATGAAGTAAACATCCTCTAAATATATTCTATAACCATTAGGAAAATCTAAGATAACAACTCCCACTGATTTTGTCGAAACATTGGATCCATTTGCTATCTTGACTTAAAACTGGCCTTTAAATAGTCTTTTCCTTTGCTGGAATCCCTGCAAAGAATTACAGACATTGTTAGTGGCTCCAAAATCTAATAGCCAAGAATTAGATGATTCTGCCACATTTCTAGTTCCTAACAAACTTAGGAAACCCATACCTTGTTTGCTTTTAAGGGACTCAAGGTAGACTACAGAGTTTCTTTTCCAGTGGCCTATCTCACTATAGTGGAAACATTTTCCCTTAGTGTCCACTTTGGCCTTCTTTTTCATGGGTTGGGCCTTCTTTTTCATTGGACCTTTCTTCTTCTGTTCGCCCTTTCCCTTGGACTTGGAAGAAGATGCTACATTATCTTTGGGACTAATAGCTTTGATATTCAATATCTTCACCGTATTCTAAAGGATATTCATCAACTCACTTAAGGTATAATCCTTGGTGTTGAGCTCAAAATCCAACTTAAATTACTGAAAAGAAGTGTTTAAGCTATTGATGATCATAATCATCTGTGTTTTTGCATCCATATCTGCGCCAAGCATCTCAGCCTCTATAACCATAGAGATTACCTTAAGCATGTAATCCTGCACTAGTTCACCAGGCTTTTGTTTGAGATTAGAAAATGATTGGATAGCTTTCCCCCTAGTAGACCTAACCCTCACACCAAAATCTCATGTAGGTGATAGACCATTGAACTTACAGTTTTCATACTTGCAATTTGATTTTGCAACATTTGGCTAATAGAAGCTAGAATATAGCATTTAGTGGTCTTATCAACATTTTGCTATCGTTCAACTTGATGGACTTGCTCAGGAGTTGAATTTTCACCTAGAGGTGCAGACTCATTTTCTGTTAATACCCATGAAATTCATTCATATCGAAGAACAATATCTAGGTTGAATTAAATCACTTTCTAATATAGAAATCACATATAATATGTAAAATACACAAGAATAGGGGTTGAATTGTGTTAAATTGTGTAAGTCATTAATCTTTAAAGTCTTCTTGATTTTTCGAACAAATTCAGATGATTACAAAACAACACTTAATTTAATGAGTAATGCAATAGTAGAAATTAGTATTTATTCTTCTAACAAAAAGAAAATTAAAGAGATAAGGGTTTGAAATATGGTGCCACGATTTATACTGGTTCACCCTTAACCTTGGGCTACATCTAGTCCTCAGAGCTTTTTTTTTTCCTAAGATTTCACTATCTCCTTCAATGTTACAAGTATTATTTCTACACTTGTAGAGCCTCTTCAAGTCTCTTTCTTTCTTTCTTTTCTTTCAGAATATTTTTCAAAGCATAAGCCTTTGAGCATAGAATTTCTCTAAGTTTGTTTTGAGTTCTCTACCTTTTTATTATGTGTATTGTTGTTAGTTTTTACGACTACAACTGACATTTATAATCTAATTCTCCAACGATCTTCTTGAGAAATTTGCTTGTAGAATCTTTTAAAGTCTATTATTAGTTGAGCCCTATAACCAACTCTAACTAACTGATGTTCTCGTACATTCTTCAATTACATCGTCTTGTATGCTTCATCTTGAATCTTAGACTTAATTACTTCGTCTGACGCATTTAGATGCTTCCTCTTATTCAAATTTTACTTAAGTATCATCTAGATTTGATGATTTGTTCCACTTACATTTATCTGCGCACTTAACAAATTTATCAAAATAGTTCACACACTTCTTTTATTATTATTATTTTACTTTCATCAAAATCAGTAGAAGAAGTGAAGTCTTCTTGACTTAACAATCTCCTTCTTTTTGAAGATAACAAATAATCATAATATTAGAAGTTAAAAATAATATTAAGACTAATAAAGATATTTAGACGAAAAACTACTATTCTCCTGTTCTCCCCCTATTTGTTATTAATCAAAAAGATCATTCATTTTAGACGCTTCAGAATTTCAAAATACATTTGTTGAATATTAGTGTGGATCGTCTTGAGGTCATCTTCTAAAGAAACACATAGAAGTGCTATTTCCTTATGATGATCGCCCACTGCATCACCTAATTCATCAACCTTAGTATCAAGTTTCTCATTATGTTTAGCTAAGGCTTCCTGAACTTCCATCTGCTTGTGACTAGCTTCAGTCCATTTGATGAAATTCTTCAAGAGCTCCGAATTAACGATAGGATCTTGTAGCTTTTCACTAAATGGACGGATATAATCAACGATAGATGGTTTTCTAGGTGAATCGCCTAATTCTATAATTTTGATTGAGGGTATGTGAAAGGTTATTTTCCATCAGGTATATCAAGATTATCAGGTCTAGGTAGTTTGTAATTTATTTGACTTAAAAGGTGTAAAATAGTTTTAACTAAAGGAATGAAACCTAAGAGTTTGAAATGAATGAGCAAATGCATAAAGGTTTCTAAGATAAAATTGATACCTTCAATTGTGACACTTTGTACCTTCCTTCTGATATTATGCCAACTACCTTGAAGCTTTTGTCTTTGGTAGATGCTCCAAAATTACTTCCTGATTCCCTTTATATGTGATGTGATACATAGATGCCTACAGGTTGAACTGCATGACGTACATCATCTTCATTGCCACTTGAATTTCTTCTTTTGTGACATCATCTTCTTGTTTTTCAAGAAACTTATTCTTTCCTTTTTCTTTGCTAACTTCTGGTGTTGGACGTCTAGGTTGCACATCTGGTATAATCTTGATTGTTGTCTTGCTTGTTACTGGATAGATTGTGTAAGGATCTTTAGCAATCTTCAATAGATATGGTTTTGTCTTTTCATCTTGAAAAATACTATATAGTCTTCGATCCTTAGGGCTTAAAAGATGTATCATCTGATCATTTACTGTTATAGGTTCAACTTGAACCTTAACTTTCTATTTAGAATGTTCTTTGATGATAATTGAACCTTTGTTATGATTAGATGTTGATTCTTCTATAACCTTCATCTTCAAATCTTCTTTCTTTATTGGTTGAGGAGGGTTGTAAGTTGCTCTCTGCTTTTTAACAGTCTGTGTCTTTTATTGAACATCAAATGATGAAATCTTCTTCTTCTGAATAAGCTTCACCTTCTTTTGTTCTTCTGCTGATTTGGAAGAGAGTTGTTATTAAAGCTTCTTCTTCTCAAATACTAACTTCCTTTTTATCTTTGTCTCTCCAGATGGTTGTTTTAATTGAGTCTGAGGGATAGAGACAATTGATTTGATAGGCTACTGTTGCTACTCTTGCTCCTTTTTACTCTCAAAATCTCCACCAAGAATCATAACTTTCTGCTTTTTTTTGTTCTTGCTATCATAAGGCCATTAATCTTGGTGACCTTCTTGTCTTCTTGGGCCTTTCTGATTGGAGCGTCTCAGCCTTCCTCTTTAAAGACACTTAGTAAGTTGGTTCTTGAACCTTGCTTTCCTTCCTTTTTAGAAACGTCTTGGCTTGTATCGGCTCACCAGATGATTGTTCAACCTTTATCTCTACTAATATTCTTCCGGACGATTGAGGTTTTGCTTGTATTTTAGACGGAACACATTCTTTTCTCCTTCGTTTTACTGAAAACTCCCCCTTAGACTGTACTTTTGGTGTGAAATGTACGTCTACTTTGACTTCAATCTTGATCCCCATTTTGTGAATATTAGAGGCATTGATAACATTCTTAACATTCAACTTTACTCTGTTTCCTCTATCAAGTAGGACTCCAGATTCTTTGAAGAATCTTGTTAATAACATACTGTAAGGTAAAGAACCCCTCTTCAGATGATGATTCTCCATAGCCTTTATCATGTACTTCAGAATCAAGAATGGAAGATTAATAGGTTGGTGAGTGAGTAGATGAAATAGACAATGTTCATCATTCATTGCCACCACGTCCTTTAATCCCGCTCTTGGTAGGATACAATGTAGAAGAACTGAGTGAAGAACCATTAGGCTTCGGAATGAGGGTTGAAGACTTCTTGACTCCTGGATTACTGGATCCATATAGTTGTCGATTGATGTTGACTTCATTTATATGACTTTGAGGGATCCAATTTGTATTGATGAACAATTCTGCTCCTTCATTTAGACACCCAATAGCCCTCACAATAGAATTTTGTGCGATAATTACCGATAACCCATCTACCATCGATACCAAGGTATTGCCTAACACCTTCGCATTCTTCCAGAACTCATATATTTCATTTAGATACAATGTCTCTTGGATATTGAAGAAATTCTTCCATCTAGATGCTTCAATCTCAGGTTCAATATTCATCCGATTATCCTTCAGGGAAGTGAAATCGACAAGTCATCCATAGATAAGAGATTTCAACATTTTTAATCTATAAAAGATAAACACTAAACATAGAAATGTATTTCTCTTAACGAAGCAAGGTTAGTATATAGAAACAATTGAGAGAAAGATATGAAATGAAATGAGAAGGATTTGAGGTTTAGAACGGAGGGTTAGATTGTCTTTGTTGAGAGAACTTTGCACAAGTCAGTTCCGAAGTTTTTTCAAGAAAATTCTAAAGTGTAAGGTGTTGTAGACTTTAAGATGATTTCTTTTTATATACACTCTTGAAAAGTTACCATTTATAATGTTTTTAACTGATCCACTGGTAATCATGAGATTGAAACTATCGAGTGAAAGTTACCGCTACTATTTAGTCTGAAAACTTACAACTTTTTAGTTTCTTCAAGAGGAATCGTCTGGATCATGGAGTCTCAAACGAATGGTCATTTAACATCACCATATTCAGGTCTGTCTTCACTTAAGGGTTTGGTGAAGACATCTACCTATTGTTAATTCGTCTCAACAAATTGTAGACTGATGATCCCTCTTTGTATATGGTCTCTTATAAAATGATGTCTAACTTCAATATGCTTTGCCCTTGAGTGTTGTATTGGGTTCTTTGAGAGATTGATAGCACTTATGTTGTCACAGAAGATTGGAATATGATCTTCTTGGATGGAATAATCCTTTAACTGATACTTTATCCATAATATTTGTGAACAACAGCTTGCGCTGACATGTATTCAGCTTCTGCAGTAGATAAAGCAATTGAACTTTGCCTCTTACTTGCCCAAGAAATTAGATTATGACAAAGAAAGTAACAACCTCCACTTGTACTCTTTCTATCAATCCTATCTCCAGCATAATCAGCATCACAGTAGCCAATTAACCTAAAATCTTTACCTTTCTCATACATTAAGCAAAGATCAGTAGAACCTGCCAAGTATCTCAATATTCTTTTAACAACAATATAATGAGATTCTTTAGGACCTGCTTGAAATCTTGCACACAAACAAACACTAAACATTATATTAGGTCTGCTTGTAGTTAGGTCAAGAAAAGAACCAATTGAAAAGAGTTTGATCAATCTTCTTACCAACTTCATCATTGGTTAAGATGATTGAGGGATGTGTAGGAGTTGACATTAGTTTAACGTTTTCCATTTCATATTTGACTAAAAGTTCTTTGATATACTTTTGTTGATGAATAAAAATCTTTTCTTCAGTTTGTTTAATCTGTAAACCAAGAAAGAACTTTAATTCATCCATCATACTGATTTCAAATTCACTTTTCATAAGATTTTCAAAAATTGAACATGATTTTTTAGAAGTTGCACCAAAAAAGATATCGTCTACATATATTTATACAAAGATAAAATTATTTTAAATATTTTTTCTAAATAATGTTTTATCTACTTGGCCTCTAATAAAATCATTTTTAATAAAAAATGAAGTCAGACGATCATACCAAGCACGAGGTGCTTGTTTTAATCCATTCAAATCTTTATGATTTTTATACACATAATCTGGTTTATCAAAGTCTTCAAAACTTAGGGGTTGTTTTACATAAACTTCTTCATCTATGAAACCATTCAAAAAAGAACTTTTCACATCCATTTGAAACAGTTTTATATAATAATGAACAACATATGCAAACAAGATCCTGATAGCTTCTAGTCTAGCTACAGGGGCATATGTTTCATTATAGTCTACTCCTTCTTATTAATTATAGCGTTGAGCTACTAATTTAGCTTTATTACGAGTTTCTTTTCTTGATTCATCTAGTTTATTTTTGAATTCCCATCTAGTTCCTATAGTAGATTTATTGGATGGTTTAGGGAATAAAGACCAAACTTTATTCCTTGTAAACTGATTCAACTCCTCTTGCATAGCTAAAATCTAAGCTTCGCCTTGGAGAACTTCGTCAATTTTCTTAGGTTCTAATTCAAAAACAAATGCTACATTGGCCTCTCTTCTAAACTTAGATCTAATTCTCACTCCTTTTGATGTTTCTCCTATATTCAAATTTTCTGGGTGAGAAGATTTATATTTCTAGTATTTTCTTATGATAATATTTTTAGAACTATCTGCTACTCTATCAGATGGATCGTCTACTGAGGAATCGTCTTGGTTACTAATTAAGGGAGTAGATAGAGTTAATCATCAGAATCGTCTCTTTTATCTAGATGAGAATCATCATCAAATTTTACATGCATAGACTTTTTAACAAATTCATAAACAAGATTATAAACTCTATAAGCTTTAGAAGTAATTGAATAACCTAGAGAAATTCCTAAATTGATCTCAGAATAAAAAGTTACAAAATGAAAAAGGAATTTCTATTACTTAGAATAACAAGCTGTATTTATAGCCTCTGCCCAAAAGTACTCAGGAAGATTCATTTCACATGGAATAGTCCTTTCCATTTCCTGAATTGTCCTGTTCTTTCTCTTTATGACTCCATTTTGTTTAGGAGTTCTAGAAGCAGAGAAATTATGGAAAATTCCATTCTCTTCACAAAATATTTTGAATTTTTCATTTTCAAATTCTCCACAATGATCACTCCTAATTCGAGTAATAGAAATTCCTTTTTCATTTTGTAACTTTTTGGATAGAACTTTAAAGCAGTTAAGAGATTCATCTTTATGTGATAAAAACAATATCCAACAAAATCTAATAAAGTCGTCAACAATTACGTGACCATACTTCTTTCCACCAAGACTTACTGTTCTGGTTGGACCAAAGAAATCTATATGAAACAGCTCTAGAGGTCTAGATGAAGTTACAATATTCTTAGATGAAAAAGATGTTTTAACTTGTTTTCCTTTTTGAGAAATATCACAAAATAAATCTTTGTTAAAACTTATGTTTGGTAAACCTCTTACCAAACCATGTCTAACTAACTTGGAAATATGTTTAAAGCTAAAATGTCCTAGCTTTTTGTGCCAAATCAATTTTTCATCATCTTTTGATATAAGACATGAAATATTTTAACTTTTCAAAACATTTAAGTTAATTTTGTAAAGCTTATTTTGTCTTTTGGAAAAAAAGAACATGGAACCGTCTTTGTTTTTGACTATACAAGAATTTTGATTAAAGGATACTTCATAACCAGAATCACATAATTGACTTATACTAATTAGATTATGTTTTAAGCCATCAACTAGTAGAACATTATCAATAGAAGAAAAGGAATATTTACCAATTTTACTAATCCTAACTATTTTGCCCTGCTAGTTGTCTCCAAAAGTTATCGATCCTCCTTGCTTATATTAGAGGTCTAGGAACATAGACCTTCTACCTGTCATGTGTTGCGAGTAGCCACTGTCCAAGTACCATTGGTGGTGGTTGCTTCTTCCAAGTAAGGAGATCTGCAGTATATATAGGTACCCATATTTTCTTGGGCCCTTTGGGTTAGTCTTATAATTTTTCTTTGAATAATAATAAGAGTATTATTTCTTTTTCTTTCTATTAGGAACAAAATTCCTATTATGAAGAACATTAATATTATGAATAGTTTTTCTATCATTAAAGCCTAAACCGCTTTTATCATTTGGATGTCGATAACTTCCAATCATATCATTCATCATTTTTATATTTTCTATAAATTTTGACAAATCTGCTGAAAGACTATTAATCATTTGTTTTAGCTGATTAATTTCCTCAGATCTATCTATAGTTACTTTCTTTTTCATATTGTCTACTTGTTTCTTAAGG
>JAOSBO010000008.1:34627905-34639818 GCA_027563915.1 Erythroxylum rotundifolium
AAAAGGTTGATATTCTGACTGAATCAGTTGGTGATCTACATAAGGAAGTAGCTTATCTTCGAGTATCAATAGAAGACAACCTCAAGTTGATCAAAACTGACATGCAATGTACGTTTTCTGAGATAATGAAGCATCTGAGGTAAATTCTTTATGACTAGTAACAAATAGGGGGAGAAAAGAAGAAAAAAGGGGGAGAAAAGAGGAAGATAGGGGGAGAAATAAAAGAAAAGAAAAGAAGAAGAAGAAGAGAAAAGAAGAAGAAGAGAAGAAAAGACAGAAGAAAGAAGAAAAGTAGAAGATAGAATGTATATGTGTTTTTTTGTGTTTATTCTGTATTTGTTGACTTGTTGTTTTCTTGTTCTTTTGTTGTTCATTTGTTGTTTTATTATTCATTTGATGTTTTCTAATTCAATTGTTATTTCATTCATCAACTGAATAAAAATTCATTCACTTTGATTGTTTTTTTAAAATTATGATTATTTGTTATCATCAAAAAGGGGAGATTGTTAAGTCAAAAGGACTTTACAATGATCAATTTTGATGACGATCAAATAATAATAATGTTAGAAACACGTGAACGTTTTGACAAGTGTGTTAAGTGTGCAAACGAAGTACAGGACACAGACGCAAGTCAACATAGATGCAAAATATAGACGAAAAGATATAGACGTAAAAAATATAGATGCAAAGAGATAGACGCAAGTCAACATAGACGCAAAATATAGATGGAAAGATATAGACGCAAAAAACATAGACGCAAAATGTAAACGGAAAGATATAGACTCAAAAGATATAGACGCAAAATGTAAACGGAAAGATATAGATGCAAAAAACATAGACGCAAAAAACATAGACACAAAGAGATAGATGCAAAGAAGTAGACGCAAGAAAACATAGACGCAAAGAAGTAGATGCAAAGGCATAGACACAAAGATAATACAGTAGCATGTCAGATGGTTACTTAGTTGGAATTAGTTACAGAACTCAACTAAATGACGGTTATCAAGAATCAAGAAGCGGTTATCAAAGATCAAGAAGCAATTAGAGCATGAGGCTATAAATACAAGTATCAGTTGAAGCTTTCGGGCTAATGAACATACGATATCAGTGATCTTTGAGTGCTTACTTACAAAAGAGATTTTTGTAGTGCGATACTGAGAGAGCTATTATTACTGTAACAAAAGCTTACTATATCTTTTTCTAGTGAGAGAAAGAGAAGGCAGATAACCTAGAGAGGCTAAGATAGCTGAATGAATACTTGGTGTAAAAGACCTGAAGAAGCTCTGAAAGAGAAAAGAATACTTGTAACTGTTTGAAGTATAGTGAAACACTCAGACAAACTCTGAGGACTAGACGTAGCCCGCGGTTGAGGGTGAACCAGTATAAAAATCGCAGTGTCAACTTTTTATCCCTTACTTCAACTTACTTTGTTGTTAAACTTCAATATAGAAGTTATTTATGATTTAAAATACGTAATAATTTTTTTGATATCTTCTCAACAAGAGAAATAGAAGTTCTTATCAAAATTTTTTGTATTCATAAAAAAGAGGATACACCATTCAAGCCCCCTTCTGTGTATCAAGTTTATTATTCGCAAAGTCTATACTAACGTGTGATTTACTTCACTATCGTCTGTCTTTGACTTTCTTATCATCTGTGTTTGACTTCCTATTTTCTGTGTTCTATCATCTATTTTTGACTTTCTTATCGTCTGTATTTGACTTCCTATCGTCTGTGTTTTATCGACTGGGTTATATCCCCTGTCTTTGACTTTCTTACTTTCTGCCTTTCATTTGTGTCTGTCTTTCTATCATCTGCCTTTCTATCGTCTATCTTTCTATCATCTTCCTTTCTATAGTCTGTCTTTGTTGCGTCTATGTTCTGACGTGTCATTTGTATTCCTTGCGTCTATGTATAACGTCATCACTGAAGATACTCTTCCTCTATATTTTTCCTTTGCGTCTATTTGTGATGTCATCACAGGCGATAAACTTCCTCTATGTTTTTCCTTTGTGTCTGTGTGCGACGTCATCACAGACGATAAACTTCGTCTGTGTTTCCTTCTTACAATCTACCTTACTTAATGTAGACTTAAATATTTTCAATCACCATTTATTCAATTCCAAAGACACAGTACACCAGAAACATAAACATCAACTACCTCCCAACACATCAAACTCATTTGATCAACACATGCAACGTGAATACTTATCAGTGATCATAATCATGAGCAGAACATACATATATTCATTCTTCTACAAAATAAATAATAGTTTTACAATGCTTTAGTGGGTATTTCGAGCCCCCTTACATCATAATTCGAATTACAAAATTTCCAAAGACTATAATTGCTCAAATGCATCTAAAGCATTGTTTTACATAGGCCAAATTCAAAACCGAACAAAATACACAGACTGTAGTGATTTATCTTGACTCTTGACTTACTAACTTTCTTGCTCTTCACCTAAATGGGAAAGAATTTGGGAGGGTGTGAGCTTAAAGCTCGTAGGTGACAATTTTATATAGGAGAAATAAGCAAAACCATTTTCAAAACTCTCTTTGTCATTCTTCACTTGAAAACCGTAATGTTTTCTCATAGAAAACTCAAACACTTAATCAAACGGTTCATGAGCACGTATAAATCATGCATGCTTTAAACTTCTTACAATTATAAACACATAAACACATCAGAAAAGGTTCAGGTAATTCCAATTCTTGATACACTATACATTTCTATATAATGGTCCTGTGTAGTTGTAAACTTGAGGGAGTCCTTGGAGGAGCTCCGTGCCACTATCGGGCAGTTGGGAGAAGCCTATTTTTGGGTCAACGTGCACATGACAGTTTTTTAGGGACTACCATAAACCCACATAACATGTCATTCATGAATCGACAACTATTTGCCTTAAATGGCATCTTGTTGGAAATTTGTTTTTCATGCACATGAGAAGTTTCAAAGAAACATTCTTGAAAATCTGATTTCATAATCTTGCAACTTTTCAAAAAGCAACATTTTCATAAATCATGAACACAATTCATGTAGCAAATAAATGCAACAATTTACCAGCCAACCTAATGCAAACAAATGCAACATCCATGATGCAATTTAAAACCATTTAGCTTTATTGATTTCAAGAAAACAATGAGTGGCTTATTCACTCTAATATAAAACCGTACCCACCTTCAAATCCTGGCTTGTTTAGTTATTGGATTTAGAGATGTCTTTCCTCTTGCTCCTCTTGACTCTTTTGATTTCCTTTAATAATGAAAACAAACCCAATTCAATAAAATTCCAGATTTGAGAACCCATAAGGCACATGCACTAATATAGATCCTAGAACTCTTAGACCCATACATTTCTTAAGCTCTTTGAACCACAAACCCCTTCAAAACTCCAAAGGTTAAAAATCAATCTTACCTTGAATCTTCACCAAATAATGAGATTCTTAGCTCTAAAGAAAGCTCTTCCCTTCCTCTTTCCTTTTTCCTTCTTGAGTAACCTCAAACTCTCTCTTTAAGATTAAAAAAATTTGTGACCTAGTTCAAAGTTCTATTCTTTTTAACTTCCCTGAGACCTCTCATCTTCTTTCTCTCTCTTCCTTTTTAATTTTCTCTCCTTCTTTCCTTCATCCACGTGTTTGGTCTTCTTATCTACAAGACAACCTTTTCCTCTTCCTATTCTACCCTTAATAGGTGAGGAAAGTCCACCTTGCCCTTCCTTTAATGCCTTAGAACTTCTAACCTTAAGTAATCCACCCAAAATACCCTTATGCATTCTTAATTCTTCAATGTAACTTACACCATGCTATACTCTAACTTAATCTTAATTCTTCCATTTAATACTCCAAATTTCCATCAATCCATGTAATAAATTCTCCTATACTTGACATAATAATTAAATTCCAATTAAAAATTATTTATCCAACAAGATCACAAAATTCATTCAATGCATGCTTACTAAAATGGTTAAAGAAAAAATTGGGGGCCCAATAACATATCATTTATATATCACAAATTTTCAAATTTTCAACAGCAGAATCAATCACATATATAATCGAGGGAGTATTTGGGAAATATGCATTGAGAAATATATCATCAAATATGGAGAAATATGCAAAATATGTCCACATAAACTCTCCCCCTTTTGTCATTATAAAAAAGAAATAGAGAGAAAGAGTAAAAATGTATCAAACAAATTCATTAGTATTAATAAGCCAAGCAGAAAGCAAATAGCATTAGAGTTATTAAAGAGATTCAAGGATTCTCCTGAGCAAAATCTACATCTCAAGAAGCTGATTTTGCATGCTATCTATTTGTTCTCACATTTGTTCTTGATTGGCTTGAATATCCTTCATATTTTGTTGGAGATTTGCATTATTTTCATCCTGCGGAGGTACAGGAGTCTGTTAGGCTAGAGCAAGATTTAAGTTTTCTGCTACTCTTTCATATCTTTTCTCTACCCATACATTGTTTTGCAATTTGTATCCAAATTGATAGGGAACGAAAGGGTGAAACTTAGTCGATGCATACATAATGGTTGAAAATCTTGGTGAGCAACATCCTATAACATAACTGATCGGTGGTATTCTTTTGATTCCCCTTATCTAACATAAACCTCAAGATCATAGCTGAAAGATTCATTATGTTCCCTTTTACCAAATTATATACCACATATGAGCTACTCCTAGGAAAAATTGAAGTAGCTGAAGATATAAAGCAATGTGGTATTAAGTCTAATTGTCTACTCCAGGGTCTACCGTCTTAGGCAAATGGATTTGACAACTTCGACTAACTCCAAATCATCAACATCCCACTTATTACAAGGAAAATTAGTTCTCCCTATAGGAGCTATTTCTAGTATATCTCCTAAAATTTCTTCAGAAATTAAAATTTCAGATTTATGCACCCATGAGACCATGTCTAGTTTTTCATTAATTTCTTCCTTTTTCATATGTGTGTAGCATATCCTAACTAACTCATCGTGTATTGTCTCATCTAATTTCAGAAAATTTTCTCAACCAATGGTAATAAAGTAAGAAGTGATAAGTATACCTATATGTCATGAAACGTCATGAGAGGTAAGATCGGCCCAACAACTACCTTTCTTTTGTTATACTACATTTTATAGTGAACTTCAGCTTCGGTTGATTGAAACATTTTTGGTGGTATTGATGTCTTTCCTTTTTGTGTAGCTATTTTTACCTTTTTTGCCCCTTTTTTCTTTAGGAATCATCTTTTTATAAAAACAACTTATTTTTATCAATAGTTTCTTCAATCACAGACATTTTTCCCTTCTTTATTTCTTCCCTTTTTCCTTTTCTAGATTCTTCTTCCTCTTTCTTTTTAACATTAGGGTTTTCTTTTTGTTCAAAAATTTTATAGGCTTACTTTGCAAGACTTCCTCTGGTTCGTGGTTTTCTAATCAACCAAGAATGTTCTCCATTTGAATCATCATCATTTATAACCTTGGACACTTCTAATACTTAGGGCTTAGAGGAGAGGTTCAGTAACATGAGCTTCATCATGATTAGCAATAGAAGTTGGAGTTTTCTTTTGTCCTTTTGATCTGGTTTGTGCCATTGATATCTAGAAGATTTGAGATGAAAACAGAGAGTTAGAATGCAGAGAGTCGAGAGTCACGCATCGAAGAACAATGAGGGTGAGTAAAGGCGAGGAGTTTGTTTTTGGTACATTAAGCATTTCTTGAGGCTTGATCTCGTGTGAAGATGAACGATTGTACGCCAATATGGGAAGTGTGATCAGTTGTGTACCTTCTGATAGACTCATACAACCGCTTGTTTGAACTTCACACATCTTTAAATGTAAGCTCTTTTCTTAACACGCAAACCCTTCAATCTAAACTTGACTTAATGACATTTAACACAAATTGTGTTAATATTTTGCTCATTATACCTAAAATATTACTTAAAACATTAAGAACTTAATGATGTTAAGCTTGCATTTAACAACTTATAGTTTTATTCAAATAAAATATTAAATGGCTTAAATAAAAAGAAATAAATATTTTGTAATTTAAAATTCGATAAAATTAATAACTTTATTATATCATAATCATATGTTGTTATAATTTAAAATTTTGACACAATATATATATTAAAAAGATAAAAGTTTAAAATTTTATAAATTTTATGAAATATGGTATGCTTATAACACTCTAAGGATGAGAAGGATTTAAAGTAAAACTTATATCAAGGTTTCAAGTAAGGAATTAATCTTAGCAAACTTTTAATTAGAGTAACTTTAAAATGAATCTTCTAATATTAGAATTTAAAAAGGAGAAAAATTATTAATACAAATTTAGATTAATTAGAATATAATGATTTTAGAAAAAAGTAAAAGAACTGTTTTCAAAAGTAATAAAAATAATCATTTATAAAAACATATCAATTGTATTTATAAAATGTATTCTAGTTTTAATAAAATAATAGCTATTTTCAATATAACATACCATACTTATTTGTTTTTATAACTCAGTTACTTATATATTATTTTGAAATTGACACATTAGGATTAATAAAGTGATTAATTCATTTTAAGATTAATATAAATACATATATGCATAATGTATATATTGCGTAAATATGAAAAATAAAATAAAAAAGTTCAAATGCATTAAGATTAATCATGATATTAATTAATTTCTTTTAATATGTGTAATAAAATATAAAATTTTACAATGATTATTTAATAATAGATATAATATGAAAAGACAATAATATTTGTACAACTATACAAGTAAAAAAATCAATAATAACTAAAAGTACAAGAACCACAGCAATTAAGAGTTTTGTACATAATTTATAAAAACATTAAAAGTTTGAAAATATTATATTATAAACTTAATAAACTTATTTTTGAAAATCGTATTAAAACGAAATATAATAATTTATTAAACATGTAAAAATAATATTTGAAATAAATTAATTGTACTTAGATAATAACTTTTTACATTTACATTATAATTAATTGTTACTATAAAATCACAACATTAAAATTAAATTCTCTTGTTTGTAGGGAATAATTATGACAATATTATCATTGCTATGGGAATAATTATGACAATATTATCATTGCTACATACTTTTAATAAATATTTATTAGTTCATATTTTATATATTTTATTTTAAATAAATATTTTTGTATAATTTATAGGTCATTTCTGCTTACCCTTTGCTATAAATGGTTATGATATAATTTATAATGTATGAATTTTAAAAATACAACTACTACTATTTTAAATTCTCTTAACATAAATATATAAAAATTTTAAAAATATATTTTAACAACCGGTCTGAATGAGATCAGACAGGCTGTCCGTGGCCCGTGGTTGAGTTCGAGCCGCCCACAAGCTATAGGCCAGATCATTCTAGACTACTCGAAAACTTTTTGGCCCGAGCCTAGCCCGACCCGTTAACGCCCTTATAATTTACAACAAAATCATGTTGATACAATGTATACTAAACATTGCAAATCGCTCAATATTATGGATTATGAAAAAATTTTAAATATTGTTTAATAACATTTTATTAATTCATAGTTAAAACTATTTCCTTACAAAATTTAGAAAAAAAGTAGTTAAAAATTTTCACTTATGAAACAAAAAGCATCGCAAATAATATATCACTATGGAAATGAAAAATAAAACAAAAATTATACAGCTACAAAGGAAGAAAATATAGCTAAAAATTATTGGGAAATAATTATTGGCTATGCTTCATGCAACAAAATGAAAAAGTCACAAATAACTAAAATCAATGCTTTTGGACCAATTAGCTACTTTTTTTTGTAGCCTATTGTCTACTTGATTGTAGTGTATAACCATTCTGCATATAATCACTCTAGCATTCATCTTTTCAAACATTTCTTTTGAGTTTGCTTCCATGCAATTTTTCTTCCAAACTTGCTTCCCAACTTGGACTTCTTAATTATTATACTTTCTTTGATTTACTAAACACATTATTGAAAAACTCATTAGTTGTATTGCATTTTGTTAACATCTAGAAACAAGGGCCGGTCCTGAGCAAAAGCAGGAAGGGCCCTCTCTTGGGGCCCATGCTTATGAGGGGCATATTACTTACAGGTTATTTTACAATATAGGAGTTTTTCACTTGAACAAACTTATATACGAAGAGTTGTCCCCTTTTTAAAATTTAATATAATTTATTTAGGGAGCAATCATCAATTTTAATTATTAAAATAAATAGCTTGGTCCATTAGTATACATACGAAAACTTCTTTTTGGGACGTAAAATAGAAGTGGAAGCGAGCATTTTGAAATGAAATTTCTTCTGCCAAATGCCAAGATTCACATTTTTCTAGTTGAAAATCAACAAGAGAAGGTCTTAAATTCAAGAATTTTTCCTTGGCTTTGCCTTCATCAATGTCATTCCCATATAGGTAAGAAACATATCTCATTTATTTTCTCAAGTCTCATTTTTTTATTTTTGTTTTGAATTTTCAATTTTCTCAATAACTTTTTTGATCTGGAGGTTGGGTTAAAATTTTGAGAATTGAGTATGATAAATTTTTCAATATGGGTGAATTTTTTTGTTTTTGAATTGAAACTTAGATTAATTCAGGGTATAATTTATCTCTTTTTCATTTCTTATTTCAATTGCAGTTTATCCAAGTAAATTGAAAATTTTCAATTTGAGTATAGACGATATTTTTCAATTGCAATTTTAGGTAGAACTGCAATTCAAATTCTTATCTCTTATTTCTTTCTTCAATTGCAATTTATCTCTCTTTCATTTATTAAGTCATAATTAGCATTTTTTATGTATGGGTTTGACTAATATTGTATGTATGAATTTAATTTTGTAGATTATTGATGAAATCTGTTTGAACATATATATATAATGTGGAAATTATTATTAATCTCTATTCTCTTTAGTGAAAAGTGGATTATTGTTAGTTTTCAAAGTTTTAGGATTATTTGTAAAATCAAAAATAAATTTAGAGCATGATAACTTTTATAATAAAAGCTTAATCTTTGTTTTTTTAATTTTTAATATAGGATATTAAATTTATCTTTTTTTTCCTTTATTGGATATATATAATTCCATTAATATATCTTTGTAATAAATGGCCGAGTGATTGTTGTTATGTTGCACCTACCTGTTTCTTTTAGTTCCATACATGTGCTTTTGTTCTTTTTCTAGTTCAATTGTGTTATAGTTATTTTATATGATATTTCCTAAGTATTTGTCTAGAAGTGAAAAAAAATGGGGGTAAGGGGTGGGGAGTAGGAGTTATCAATAAATTTGTTAAAAGAGTTAGCTATTTTAGTGAGAATTTTGAGAAATTATGTGAAGGTAGTTTTGATTAACCTAATGAAGGTTGAAGTGATGAGATTTTATTATGAGAATGATAGTAATTTGAGTAAATATAATAATATATTTAATGTGATAAGATAAACACATGCAAAAGGGGGTGAATTGTGTTTGACAAAAAATTTTCTCAAGTTCTTTCAATTCGTATAATAAATAGATTCTAGTTAACGAATAAAAATAGTAAGAGCCTATCAAATGATAAAGCCCTTTAAATGACAGGAGCCTTTTAGGTGATAGAAGTCTTTTGTGGGATAGGACCATGCTTAAATGAAAGGAGCCTACTAAATGATAAATACTGTTAAAACAGTTTGAAAACAAAAGAACTGAAAGGAACCTTTTGCAAGTTGAAAACAAAAGGAGCCTCCTGCTAAAAAGAATACACAGACAATATAATGAGGAAATTTAAAAGTTAAAGAGAGAGAAGAAGAAGGACGTAGTCTATTTATACTGGTTCAACTTACAACCCAAGCCTGCCTCCATTCCCCAAGTATCCAATTTGAGTATTTCACTATAAAAACCTAAGTAGTAATCAATAAATTTGTTAAAAGAGTAAGCTATCCTAGTGAGAATTTTGAGAAATTATGTGAAGGTATTTTTTATTAACCTACTAAAAGTTGAAATGATGAGATCTTATTCTCATAATGTTATTAATTTGAGTAAATATAATAATATATTAAATATGATAAAATAAACACACGGAAGAGGGGGTGAATTGTGTGTGACAAAAAATTTTCGCAAGTTCTTTCAATTCGTATAATAAATAGATCCTAGTTAACGAATAAAAATAGTAGGAGCATGTCAAATGATAAAGCCCTTTAAATGATAGGAGCCTTTTAGGCTATAGCAGTCTTTTGTGGGGTAGGACCATGGTTAAATGAAAGGAGCCTACTGAATGATAAATCCTATTAAAACAATTTGAAAGTAGAAGATGCCTATTAAAATTGAACTGAACCTCTTGTAAATTGAAAACAGAAGGAGCCTCTTATAAAAATGAAGGAGCCTCTTGCTAAAAAGAACACACACATAATACAATAAGGAAATTTAAAAGTTAAAGAGAGAGAGAGACGAAGAAGGACGCAGACTATTTATACTAGTTTGGCTTACAATCCAAGCCTACCTCCAGTCCCCAAGTATCGAACTAGAGTGTTTCACTATAAAAACCTAAGTAGTAATTTGATGAGCCTCTTTAAGTTGAGGAGTATACATTTTTCAAGGTTCTCCAACCTTCCAAACTAGTAGTATTTAGCTAGCCTCTACAATTTATCAATAAATGAAAATGTAAATTGCTCGATATGAGCTTTAATGATTTCTCTAAATAAAATTCACTTTCTAAAGCACAAGAGATTTAACAATGATATCACTTTCAAAAGTATTGGTACTGTGAATGTAATTCGAGAATTTTTCTTGTTCACTTTTTTTGTTCTCAACTGGATTGTTTCTTCCTTAAGTACACATTTTCTTCAACTAGTCATTGCATCATTTCTGTTCTTAGGTTGATTTTGTGTCTTTGATATCTTTGTTGGAATCTTCAATCTTCGACCGTTAAGAAAAAAAGATGGCCATGTCTCGGAAATATATGATTAGTAGATCCTTTTGGATATTGTAATCAAAATAAGGTAAGTCTATAAAAGGAGGTTCCTACTAGAAAGGAAGTATATATCCTATGATTTTATTTCCTTTCGAGAAAATGTATCATTACTTATAGAAGGAAATAAATCCAATTTGAATTTTGAAATATTATATAATTATCATCAAAATCGTTAAATATAAAACTTGAGCAAACAATCTTCCCCTTTTTGATAATGACAAGCAATAATAAATATATTTTTCAAGATTCGAAGAGATAATAGATGATTTTGATAGATACCTATAACTTTTATATGCTCAAACATAATTAGAAGGAGCCTATCTCTTAAGAAAGAAATCTGTCATTTATATATCACATATTTTCATAAGTTTAACAACAAAATCAATCACATATATAATCAAGGCAGTATTGAGAAATATGCAATAAGAAATATATCATCATATATGTAGAAATATGCAAAAATATATATATCCTCATAAACTCTCCCCCTTTGTCATATCAAAAATAATAAAGTATAAGGAGGAAGGAACTATCATAAGTTCGAATGAACTAGGCATAAAAGAATAGAAACAAAGTTAATGAAGGGATTTGAAGATTTTTCTCAACAAAAACTGCACATCAAGAAGCTAATTTGCATGCTATCTATTTGTTCTCGCATCTATTCTTGATTGGCTTGAATGTTCTGTTGTTGTTGATGTAGTTTTGTACTAGTTTCATCCTAAAGAGGAATAGGAGCTTGTTAGTCTAGAGTAGGATCTAAGTTTTCTTCTACTCTTTAAGATCTTTTGTCTACCTAGACATTGTTTTGCAATTTTATCTAAATTGATAGGGAATGGAAGGTTGAAACTTAGCCAGTGCATAACAATTTAGATTTACAAAAGGAACTCCATAATGGTTGAAAATCTTGGTGAGCATTAGCCTATAAGGTAGGCAATTGATGGTATTCTTATGATTCTCCTTATCTACCATGAA
>JAOSBO010000008.1:34639828-34650288 GCA_027563915.1 Erythroxylum rotundifolium
CATAACCGGAATGTTCATTATATTCCCTTTTACCAAATCATATACCACATAAGTGTCCAAGAGGCTGCACCTTTCAACTGAGCTACTCTTGGGGAAAATTGAAGTAACTGAAAGTGATACAAGGCATTGTGGTATTAAGTCTAATTGTCTACTCCAGGGTCTCCAATCTTGGGTGTTCTCAAGATAAAGGCATATGGATTTGACAACTTTGATTAACTCCAAATCATCAACATTCCACTTGCGACAGAGAAAATTAGTTCTCCCCATAAGAGCTATTTCCAATATATCTCCTAAGATTTCTTCAGAAATTAAAATTTCACATTCATTCACCTATGAGATAATGGCTAGCTTTTTCCTTTTTCATATGTGTATAGAATATCTTGACTAGCTCATCGCATACTGTCTTATCTAATTTCAGAAAATTTTCCTAACTAATGACAACAAAGTAAGGAGAGATGGGTATACGTATGTCATCAAAGATTATAAGAGGCAAGATTCGCCTAATAACTAGCTTCTTTTCTTGTACTGTGTTTTATAGCGGACTTCAGCTTCCATTGACTCAAACATTTTTGGTGGTATTGATGACTTTCCTTGCCTTCCTGCAACAACCTTTACTTTCTTTGTGATTTTTTCTTTAGTAAATATCTCTTCTTGAGATAACTCTTTTATGTCAATAGGTTCTTTAATAGTATCTTTAGTTACAGGCGCTTTGCCTTTATTTATTTCTTCCATTTTTATTTTTCTGACTTATTCTTCTCTTTCTTTTCAGCATCTGTGTTTTCTTTTTGTTCATAACTTTTCTTGGCTTGTTTTGTAAGACTTCCTCTGGTCTGTGGTCATCTAATAAACTGAGTAGATTCTTCATCTGAATCATATTCATTTATAATCTAGTGCATTTTAGGCCCTTTCTTCTCTTGAGGTTTAGAAGAGAAAGTTCCAATAAAACAAGCTTCATCAAGGCTAGCAAAATAAGTTAGGGCTTTCTTTTGTCCTTTTAATTTTGTTCTCGCCATTGTAGATGAGTTTGGTGAAGTTTAAAAGAGAAAATAAGAGGTAATAAGACTGTATAGAGTTAGGGTGCAAAGAGAATAAGCAACGTAGATGAGAATGACAAAGATGAGAAGATGGAGAAATTTGCTTAGGGTGTACTAAGTGATTCTTGAATGTTGATCTCGTGAGAGGATGAATAGAAGTACAGGCTAGAAGAGGAAGCATAATTAGTTGCGTATCTTTTAAAAGATGTGTACGTAGAGTTGCCTGACTACGCGAGCATTTTCTAAAAGACTGAAATAGTGCCATGAATGAATCCTTATTTTTAGGAAATGTGTCACTTAGATTGTCAACCTGATAAAAAGAAGAGGAGCCTTATAAACTCTAAGAAGCCTACTAAACTAAGAGAGAGTTTTAAAGGAATCAGAATAGAAGGAGCTTGCTAAACGAAATGCAAAAATAAGTAGCAGAGAATATTCATGCAGAAATAATATTAGAGAGTTTGCACATATTAAGCTCTTCCCTTAACACACAAAATCTATCTTTAGAAAGAAGCTCGTTGAAAATGTCAACTACTTGATTCTCAGTATTAACATGCAAAAGACCAATGATTCCTTCTAAAATATGATCGTTGAGGAAATGATCTTTGATTTCTATATGCTTAGTCCTAGACTAATGCATAGGAGTTTTAGAAAGATTTATAGCATTCGTATTATCACATAATATAGAAATATGAGAAAATTTTACAGAAAAATCATGTACTTTATGCTTCATCCATAAGATTTGAGCACAACAGTTGGTAACTGCTATGTATTCCACTTCAGTCATCGAAAGTACTGTGCAATTTTACTTTTTACAGGACTAAGATTATAGACTTCCTCCAAGAACTTGATAGTAACCATTTGTGCTTTTTTGTCAGTTTTATCACCTACATAATCTACATCACAATAACCTACTATGTCAAACTTGAATCAGTTTTTGGATACCATAGTCCAAAATACATAGTTCTGTGGAGATATTGAAAGATTCTTTGACTGCTTGAAGGTGGCTTTCTTTCCGATTTGATTGAAAACGTGCATAAATACAAACATTAAGCATAATGTCTGGTCTTGAGCTAGTAAGATATAGTAGTGATCCAATCATTCCTCTATACTTTGTCTCGTTCGTAGCTTTGCCTTCTTCATCTTTATCAAGTTTAGTTCCATTGTACATGGGAGTACCCATCGATTTGCCATTCTCAAAATGATAATTGTTGATGAGTTCCTTTGTGTATATGTCTTGGCTAATGAAGATTCCTTTTTTTGTTTGTCTAATTTATAATCCGAGAAAGAATGATAATTCTCCTATTATGCTAATTTCAAACTCCCCCTACAATAATGCTAAAAATTCTTCACAGAAGGATGGATTAATAGCACTAAATATTATGCCATCAACATATATTTTCACTATGATTAAATCATTCTCCTTTCTCCTAATGAATAAGGGTTTATCAACCTTTCCTCTTTCAAAGTTATTCTTAAGCAAAAAGTTACTTAACATCTTATACCATGCCCGAGGAGCTTGCTTTAAACCATACAGAGCTTTAGTTAACTTCATCACATAATCTAGATGGTTTTCGTCTTCAAAACTTGGGGATTACTGAACAAATGCTTTTTCATTAATGTAACCATTTAAGAATGCACTTTTAACATCCATTTGGAATAACTTGAAGTTGCTATAGCGTGCAAAGGCAAGTAAATTTCTAATAAATTCCAATCTAGCAATAAGTCTAGCTTTGTTCTTACCACCTTACCATTTTCATCAAGTTTGTTTTGAAAATCTCGACGAGCTCCAATAACTGACTTGTTTTGTGGATTAGGCATCATATTCCATATTTTGTCCTTGTCAAACTGAATTAGCTCACCATTAATAGATGAGACGTAATTCTCATCAGTAAGAGCTTCCAAAATAGACTTTGGTTCTAATTATGAGATAAAAGCTACATAGTTGTTCTTGAAAGATGATCTGGTTCTTAAGCTTTCATAGGGAGTCTCCAAGAATATATTGATGTGAATCAAGACCTCCCTATTCTTTAGTTGTTCTTCATTACATAGGCTCTTACTGGGAGGTGCTTGAGGAAGGAGCTTACTCTATCCTAGCTTCAGAAGGATCTTCTTGAGCTTGTGGTTCTAACATCGCTATAGATATGGTTTGAGTCTCCAATGTATCTTTAGGATTCAAAGGATGCTTTTGAGTCTCCAATGTATCTTTAGGAATCAAAGGATGCTCTTCATCATCTGAATCAGCTACTGTTGCTGACGGTAGTGCTTCATCAAATACTACATATATTGATTCTTCTATCTTCATTGTTCTTTAGTTATAAACTCTGAATCCTTTACTAGTGATACCGTATCCTAAAAAAATAGCTTCTTCTGATCTCACATCGAACTTTCCAAGGTTGTCTTTTCCATTGTTTGGAATGAAACACTTACAATCAAAGAAAGTAAGCAACATTTGGTTTTCTTCCTTTCCACAGCTCATAGCGAGTCTTTTTCAGAATAAGACTTATGAGACACCTGTTAAGTACATAATATGTTGTGGATACTATTTCTGCCAGTATCTATGAACTAGTCCACTTCCATACAAAATGGTCCTGGCTATATCAACCAAAGTTCTATTCTTTCTCTCTACAACTCCATTTTACTGAGACATCCTTGGATAAGAGAAGTTATGTGTTATACCATTGTTGTCATAGAATTTTTCAAACTTTCTGTTATCAAATTCTCCTTTATGATCCCACAAATTGAGGTGATGAAGTACCCTTTTTCTATTTGAATTTTCTACAAAACTTCTCAAACACTTCAAAAGCATCATCCTTATTTGATATAAAAAAAAACCCATGTACATTTGGAGTAATCATCTACTAGAACAAAATTGTAATGTTTACCACCAAAACTTTAAGTCCTAGTAAGACCAAATAAATCCATGTGCACAGGTTCAAGTGGTTGGCTAGTAGACATAATATTTTTAGGAGGAAAGCTGCTTCTAACTTGTTTACCTTTTAAACAAGCTTCATAAACCTGATTGCTTTCAAAATTTAAGGCTGGTAGATCTCTTACTAACTCGTTTTTGGACAATTTTGATATAATGCTTATGCTTGCATGTCCAAATCTCACGTGCCAGATAAACGAATCCTTTTCTAGAGAGATTAAACACTTAACACTTTGTGAGGAAATTTCTTCTAGTTAAGCACAATATATATGATGATTTCTAGGACCAAAAAACACAATATTATCACTATAAATATGGACAATTTCATAATAAGATGTACAGAAAATGACTTTGTAACCTTTGTCACATAAATGACTCACACTCAATAGGTTATGTTTTAAACCATCAACAAAGAGAATGTTATCAATAAAGGTAGATTTAGAATCACCAAATTTACCAGTTCTGATGAATTTTTCTTTATTTCTGCCTACAAAGACAACATCACAATCATCTTTTCTTTCAATGTAGTTGCAATGTGATGTTTCACCTGTCATGTGTCTCAAACAACCACTATAAACTATTTATTGATTCTCTCTTGTCTTGTCCTTTTGAAAAAGATGACATTCTGGCCTTATGTGTCTAGGCTTCTTGCAGTGATAATATATGATTTGATTGTTTTGTGTATTGATATTGATGCTACTGCCTTTTGATAGGAATCTATTGTTTCTAACTTTTTTGTTTCCTTCTCTATTTTTCATTAGCTTCTTTTTATTAAAGTGGGCATATTTTCTAATCGTAAAGTTGAACTCGTCATCTCCATCTATTTGCTTGCTTTTAATGCCATTCTTTTTTTGTAGGAAGATCCTTCAGTTTGCCTAAGCTCAATTTCATAGATCATCATATTTTCTTGTAGCCAGTTGAGTGAAATAGTATCTAGATCCTTTACAGTTTTTAGGGCTATCACCTTAGGTCCCTATTCCTTTGATAATGATCTTAGAATCTTCTTTACGAGCTCATCATTGGGATATATCTTTCCCAAGTTCTTTAAGGTCATGATGATGTTGTTGTATCGCCCGAAGAATTCATCTATGGTTTCTCCCTATTTTAGACAATAGTTTCATATTAATGTACTAAAACTATGCTTCTTTACCTCATTCGTTAGTTCAAACTTGACTTTTAGTTTGTCCCACATTTCCTTTAGTATAGAATAGTAGGATATTTTCTCATATTCTTCTAAAGATTATGCATAGATCAGGTGATGTTTTACTTTAACGTTTAGCTGTACATTTCTTTTATTAACATTAGTCTGTACTCCTACATTATCTAAATTGGGAAGTGTAGCCCCAATTTAAATGGCTTACTGGAATTCAATATCTACAGATTGAAGATAGATTTTCATTCTCTCTTTCCAGTATGAGTAATGTTTGCACTGAAGTAAGGAGGTTTTGAGATGGATTCTCCTTCAAAACTTCTTATATTGTTTACTATGATTTATCATGTGTTGTAAAACAAAAAATGTTAAATCTCGCTCTGATACCATAAACCAAACACTCGTAAGAGGGGTGAATATGTATAATAAAAAATTTTCGCAAGTTATTTCAATTCGTATAATAAATAGATCCTAGTTAACGAATAAAAATAATAGGAACATTTCAGATGATAAAGCCTTTTAAATGACAAGAGCCTGTTAGGCAATAGGAGCCTTTTATAGGATAAGACCCTACTTAAATGAAAGGAGCCTACTAAATGGTAAATCCTATTAAAACAATTTAAAAACAAAAAAAACATGTTAAAACTGAAAGGAACCTCTTGTAAGTTTAAAACCGAAGGACCCTCTTTCTAAAAAGAATGCACATGTAATATCATGCGGAAGTCTAAAAGTTAAAGAGAGAGAGAAGAAGAACGATACACTCGATTTACACTGGTTTGACTTATAACCCAAGACTACATCTAGTCTCCAAGTATCCAACTTGAGTGTTTCACTATAAAAACCCAAGTAGTATTTTGAAAAGCCTCTTCAAGCTCACAAGTACATATTTTTCAAGGTTCTCTAACCTTCCAAACTAGTAGTATTTAACTAGCCTTTACAAGCTTTAAACAGATGAAAATATAATTTGCTTGATATGAGCTTCAATGATCTCTCTAAAAAAATTCGCTTTTTAAAGCATAAGAGATTTGTCAATGATATCGCTTTCCAAAGTATTGATATTGTGAATGTAATTAGAGAATTTTTCTTGTTCACTCTTCTTATTCTTATCAACTGTAGTGATTTTTCCATAAATAGACATTTCCTTTAACTAGCCGTTGCATCATTTATGTTCTAGGTTGACTTTGTATCTTTGATATCTCTACTGGAATCTTCAATCTTTAACTGTTAAAGAAAACCAAATATGACTATGTCTTGGAAATATAGGATTTGCAGGATCCTTTTGGATATTGTAAACAAAATAAGGTAAGTTCATAAATAAAGGTTCTTGCCGGAAAGGAAACATATATCCTATGATTTTATTTCCTTTTGAAAAAATGTATCATTAATTATACAAGGAAATAATCAAATTTTAATTTTGAAATATTTTATAATTATATCAAAATCATAAAAAATAAACCTTAAGCTAACAAAATGCATCTATTTTAGAAGATTTAAGGGTAGATGAGCAATTAATCCTTCTGTTGAATATTTATGATTAAAAGTTTGGATAATCTTAAAAATTAATTAAGGAACATTTTAATTGAAAAAAGTATATAAAAATTTGATTCTTGTGTTTCCTTATAGAACACATATTTTTATATTGTCAATTTATTGAAGCTTTCAATCCTTATAGAATACGTTGTCTTAGGCCTATAAAACATTAGGAACAGACAAAAGATAATATGTATGTTAGATTATTTAGTGTCCCATGTCACTTATAGATTTGAGTCTAATAGAAAAGAGCCCAAGATCATGGTTATTGGCAGTTAAAGAGTTAGGCTCAAACAGATCCAAGACCCTTTTTCTCTCTCCTTTAACCAACCCATGCAACAACAGGAACATATATAAAGGTGGTTCATATGTTTCTGAAGAGATAACAACGTATTTGAAAAATAGAAGCAGTTTTTCTAATCCATCGTAGAAACAATTTACAGAAGGAACAAAGGTAGAGAGGAAATAAACTGTATCAAGAACATTACAAAGACATGGATTCAGGTTTGTTTTACATGTTATTCTTCCATCCAAAATTGTCCTATAATTGGTATCTGACCCATGGTGTTGCATTGTTTGTTTTCATGTATGGAATGATAATTTTTGTATTGTAATGGAACGAACGCAACCTACTAATTTTGTTCTTGTATTCCCATACATTTTGAAATTTGCTTTTAGGTGTTAATTTTGTGCTGTTGGACATGATGCAATCGTCTGTTGGATGTTTCAACTTGGATATGATGCAATCGTCTACTGTGTTTATAGTGGTTGGCAAGAAATGAAAAACTCAAACATGGTATCTTCATGAACCAATTCAAGTTTGCTTTGTCTATTGCTATGGTTGTTTGCTGTGTTCTATATCTTTAAAGACGTGTATTTATGGTTATTGAAAAAAAACAACAAAAAGGCTTATTTCTTGAAATGAAAAGCTTAGTTCTTACTGTGATTTTCTTGAACCATTTAAAGACATGTTTTGATGGCTTAACGTTAGGGTTAGGGATGGCTTGTGGTATGAAAGAAAACCCAGTAAAGAATGAAATTTAAAAAAATAAATGCAAAATAAACCAAAAGCAGTGTAAGGAGGAAAATTGGGCGCATGAAAGTCAAATGCAGAAGGCAGTGATGCTAGCCACTGCACAAGTGTTAGCAGATGCTAGCACATGCTCTCTACACGTCAGATGGGCTTTTTGGCCTGAAACTTGATTTTATATTTTTTTTTGGACATTTGGGCCATTAAAGAATAAGATTGAGTCATTAAATGATTACGCCTAACTTTATGGATTTTAAACTTCGGCTATATTATGCAACCTTGATTATTAAGTAATTAAATTATAGACTTTAACCCTCAGTAAAACAATTTTGTGATGGATTATAATGGATTATTTAATTCATAATTAATTTATTTACTATGCATAATATAATCTTGAAAATCAGTGCCATATTATATGTTTTATTTGGTACATTGAATATTTTATATTATACAATGTTTGGAATGAAATTTTCCTATTATATGTGCTACATGACATAATGTTAATTTAGAATAGTTTGTTAGACACCAAAATGAACAAACTAATTAAATTAAATTTTGTCATGTACGACAATTGTCCAATTAAATGTTTATTGCGTAAAAAGCTTGTTAGTCACCAAAATGGACTAGCTTGAAAATATTAAGCATTTAATTGTGAATGTTTCAATTGTTCATGTTAATATGATGCTATTAAAATGACATGAAGGTTGAACTAAACATTTGAGATTATGAATTATAACGCTAGGAGGTTACTCAAAGGTGGATCATTTTTTATAATTAATGATATTAAAGGTACTTTACCAATATATTTGATTAATATGATTGTATATCCAAAGAAAACATGCATATTGACTAGAATATGATTGATTGTCTATTATAGTGAACTATATATGCATCATGATAAGTTACAGCTATGTATTTAAATTTCACCTAAAGGAGAATTTAAATGCATAATCAAAGTTAATCATTAGTTTGAATCCATTTAGGTGTACTCAAAGCATTAATGTGTGGGCTATATATTGTATTTGTAGCATCTACTAATTTGTTCACTTTAGGAAATGGCTTGATCAATTTCAATGGTCTGAATTATGTGGATTGGTCCGAACAAATCCAATTCCAACTGAGTGTAATGGATTTGGACTTGGCCATAGTTTCAAATGCAAGGCTCACAGCCATAACTGAGACTAGTTCTGACGCTAACAAGTCCTATTATGAGGCTTGGGAATGGTCTAACAGGCTAAGCCCGAATTCGATGTGAATGAAAATCACAGAAAATGTGAAGCCATCAATGCCTAAAATGGATAATGCAAAGGAGTTCATATTGAAGCTTAAGGAATACTCCCAATCTGATATAGCTGACAACTCCATAGTAAGGACTTTAATAAGTACTGAGCTAAAGACCAAGAAGTTTGACTAGTCACAGCCCATTCATGATCATGTAACTCATATGTGAAACCTAGTTGCAAAGTTGAAATCCATAGGCATAGATGTGAGTGAGTCTTTCCGGTACAGTTCATTATCAACTCACTTCCTCTAGAGTTTGGCCAGTTCCAAGTGAATTACAATACTATTAAAGAAAAATAAAACCTTCAAGATATTACGGTCATATTGGTTCAGGAGGAAGAGAGATTGAAGAAAATGAAGGAGCACTCCATTAATCTCACATTTCATCTAGGAGCTAGTAGTAGCAAGTACAAATCAGGAAAGAAAGACAAAGAAAAGGACAAAGCGCTTAGCAAAGTTAATAAGGGTCGAATCCATAAAGATAAGAGGTACATCTTCTACAAGAAGCCTGGTCACTTCAAGAAGGATTACCCTAAAAGAAAGGCTTGGTTTGAGAAGAAAGGCTTGGTTCGAGAAGAAAGGTACATACTGTAGCACCCCATTATCGAAGGGTATACACCGGGACGCCCGGAAGTCATTCCGGCACATAACCTAGGATAAGGACACGCTACGTTCACTTCACATGGTATAATATCATAATTCACTTATAAAGCATCATAAGAAAATCATACTATTTTAAAACTAACTTTTTCCTCACTTCTTTTCACAAAAATCGAAAGTCTACATTGTATCTTTCAACACTTACTACATGTACATCATTAAAACCTAGTACAAAAGTATTACATAAAAGAGGAAATATAAAAAGCCTATCTAATCTGTCCAAAAATCTCAGCTGACTGACCTTTGAGCCATGACTTCTCTTGCCAAACCACAATCTACACGGCTAGTAGAGCCTCTCAATAGCTACAGTCGTCTCTTGGTCCTGAAAAGATAACGTTGCAATTTTGGCGAGTTTTGCGAACTCAATAAGGTAACCATCATCGATGGTTCACTCAATCCATGCAACACATCATTTCATATAACATATAATCACTTTGTTGCATGTTCGACCACATTTCAGATTTTCACTTAAGCATACGCAATTTATGCCTTTCAATCAATCAAACATACATAACTAAATGCATATGGAATGATCATGAGACTCTTTTCCAAATGTTACGCTGTTATGACCGAGTGCCTTAACTGTCCTGTATCCCTTTTGGATACCGAGCTCATTAATAAATGCTCATTACACGTTGAGCATGAGGCTCTGAAACACTTATGAGCCCGAGGCTCATTTTCACTTATTGACCTTTAATCTTTGATCGTTGGCTACTCTAGTCACAACTTCCATTATCTGATTATGCATTCATGAATAGAATGCATGTAACACAATCAATCACATTATATAGCACATAGGTCTTCACATTCACATACAAGTAGCACTTTAATATCTCAATCCTCATTCAC
>JAOSBO010000008.1:34692865-34703088 GCA_027563915.1 Erythroxylum rotundifolium
GAATCTTCACCAAACAAAGAGATGTTTGGCTCAAATGGAAGCTCTTCTCTTCCTCTTTCTTTTTCTCTTCTTGAACAACCTCAAATTCACTCTTGAAGACTAAGAAAAGATGAAACCTAACTTGCTTCTTCTTTCTTTTCTCTCAAGAATGACTCACTGTCCTTTCTTTCTCCTTTTATTCGTTTCTCTCACTTAACTCTCTTCAATTCATGTTTTTGGTCTTCTAATTCACAAGACAACACTTTCCTCTTCCAATTTTACCCTTAATGAGTGCTAAAAGTCCACTTTACCCTTCCTTTAATGCTTATTGGTCTCCAAACTTAAGTGACATGCCAAAAATACCCTCAGTTCATCTTATTGCATTAATTTCACTAACTAGTGAAATAAAATCCTAATAACATTTAAATAAATAAATAAACTCCAATAATAATTCTATCATGACCTTATAATTTATTTTGAATCATGCTTAACAACTTCATTCATTCTAAGGCAAAAATTCATGCTTATTCCATAACATATCTGCTTAATTCAATGAAAAAAAATTTGGGGGCCAACACCTTGGGTTTGCCCATCAAGCCGCCTTAGGTTAATCAGTAGGTATCATTCATACCAATTTCATTGATTTATGCAACTATCGGGTTGTGCCATCAATTGTTGATTTAGCACACTCACTAGATCATCAACTATTGACTTGTATACATCCCATGTATATAACCCAACTTGGCCTCTATCCACATTAACCTTGGGTTTGCCCAACAAATCAATGCTTCCAGTTAGGACCAACCAATTAATCCAAAAATCTAATTTCCATGGTTTGAACATATTCGTGTAGAGCGGGCTTGGGTTTGCCCATCAACCCAACTCTAAAAGAACTTTGGTTCTTGCCATATCAATGGAAGGTGCATGTCCTAATATTTCGGTTGAGGGATTTGTTCTTTGGTCTCATCAATACGTAGATGATTTTGTGCATACATATCACATATACACATTTAGATTATAGACAACTCAATTGAATTAAGCCTATCTCCATGACTACCCTTAAAATGCATCTAATACATATATCACACAAAGGAGGCCTAATTTAGGTTATTACTTAACTATGCATTTAAAGTTCGTGATTCGATTCAACTCTTGAACCTAATAGGGTACTGGTGTTAGTCTTGGCTAATTTGAATTATGAATGTGATTCGATTAGACACCCTAAAATTTGATCATTTTGATGTCCAAATTAAACACCTTAATCCTAGTTTATATGCCTTTATCTAATCACATTAGAAATGTTATACTCTACTTAGAATAATTCTAAATTAATCCCTAGGATTTTCAAAATTCCTGTACACCAATTAGTACTCTATAATATCTACCTAAAAAATTTCAGCAAATGCCAAAACTATCTTTACGGCCAAAATCGTCAAGATAAATAAATTAACCTATTAGACACTAAAGAGCTCGATTCGATGTTTGAAAAATTTCCAGAACCCTAATTTTAAGCACATTCATTAAACATGTTATTACCATCAAAATAATACATATCTTAAGAGATAAGAACTATTTAGGTCTCATAACCTAAATACATACATTATAAGACATTAAGTAAGTCAACTCCATCAACTTTCAAAAAGTTGACCAATGTTGACTTTGACCTTATTTAATAATTGAATCAAAATCAATTAATTAGGAAAAACTCCAGTCTTATAAACATTCTAAACGTGTCTAATAAAAAATTATAGAACCTAATTCTTAGGAATTATTTATTAATAACTAGGAAATAGCCTACATATCATATGTGTATGCATAAGATAATCACTTTACCAACAAGTGTCATGAATGCATAAGATAATCACTTTAACAACAAGTGTCGTGAGTCTCATACACATGGAAACATGTCATCTTGCATGTGAATGCATAAAATTTATAAAAATAGTTTTTATAAAATTAATAAAGGATTTTACATGCATGCATATTAATCATATTTTCAAAATTTTCAGAACTTCATACAAGCATCAAGCTGAAACTAAATTCGTAATAAAATAGAAAATGACATTAAATTGCATTTTATTTTCACAGAAGCATAATATGAAAAATTATAAACATTTTTTTGAAAGAAAAACATAATAAAAAATTTTCTAGAATTATTACAAAATTTTTAAAATCAGCATATGAAATCAGTTTTCCAGAAAATCCTAGAAATCAACATATGAATAGTTTAGATATAAATTCACAATAAAATAGTAAATGACATTAAATTGCAATTACTTCAGCTGAAACATAATATAACATCTTATAGACATTTCTAAGAAAGAAAATCAGAAAAAAAAGGTTTCAAGAATTTAAACGAATTTTTCCAATTCAACATGCAAGTCAGTCACAACCTAGCAAACACTTTGCACATGTTTAATACATCATCTATAACATGCATAAATTTCCTCTGATACCATTGTTGGGCTAGCCATGGTTGTATTTATCACATGCAAGTGGATTCACTGGACGTGTCAGAATCAAGATTTTGACACCATGACAACCTGAAAACTACATAATCTAACATGCATGCTTAGATATGTATAAAAGAACATGAAATATAAACCTTTTACCTTATATATCTCCTCCTTTCTTGTTTCTTCTCCTTGTTTGGGTTGTTAAAACACCAAACCCTTCCTTTATCACCCAAGAACACGTAAAGAAGGAAGATGAAACAATGTACTAGTTTTAGAATACCAAACTTGATGAATTCAAGAAGATGTTCAAATTGGAGATAGGTCAAGGTTATCATGCACACATGTTGATTTATACAACAATTCCATAAATTGCATGAAGATAACTCAAGAACTCTTCTCACTCTCTTTTAACTCTTCTAGATCCCTTTCTCTATCACTTGAGTGTGTACGAAGTGGAAGAAGCTTATGTACATAAGTGAAGAACTCACATGTATATCATTTTGTGGCCTCTATCACAATCATATTTAAATTGGGCCATACACACTTGTTTTTCATTCGATCTTTTATACGTGTGACCCTTAGGTTCCCGGTTATTTAAGGCACTTTAATTAACTCTTAATTCAAGCAAATCATGAAGGGTTTTGTGATGCCAATTTACCAGAATATGAGTGGATTAACACATGAGCTCTCCAATAGTTAATTATCTAACTTATGAACCTTTCCATAGACAATTATCTTGCAATTCGTCCTTTCACCATACTATACCCTACTTGGTTCAGAGTATGGGCTATGTTTCAACTCCTACTATACTGACTATGTCACAGCTAGTCCAAGTGATGTTACTTCTTATTCTAGGATCTCATTACTCTATATTCCATTGAAGACTCTCTTCATGACACATAACTTCTTTGGCAAGAGACTCTCAAGTAATGACCCCGATAAGAGGCTGTGAGTGTCTTCTCCTTCTATCAGGAGTGTTGTATCCTTTATTGGCTACCCAATTACCTTCGAATACCAATACATCTACCCAATGACCACCCTAAGAGTGACCTCGTCTCGAGGTAACAAGAAATGATGTCAAAGCACAGGATTAGTATCCAAGATATCCTTGAGTAGCTCAAGTCTAAAGATATTTCCACCATTTCTATGATGAGATTAATCATTGACATTTTATAGATCATCCACATGATAATCTCATAGTGGGTCATCTAATGTACTTACTACCCTTAATAAGCATCCACATGTTAACTCTAAAGATTTCATGTTTACAGTTTATGAGATCCACTGCTTAATCAAATCAAGAAGTATAACATGTGCTAATATGTCTGGATTAATAATGTCTTATCTTATTAATCCTATGACTAGAGATTATTTAGATACTAACATAATTGCATATGATAGGAATCTTATTATTATGATCTCGTCATGATGTCCTTCATGCTATGTTTTGTATCATGGACTTCATTAATTCAATTTAAAATCAACATCAATTCATATATGAAAGAATATAAAATTAATAAAAATGCCTTTCACTTTACTAATCAAAATAAAGTTAGTACAAAAGTGTTAAAGGTGATTGCCTTTAGAGAACTACTCTAACAGAAACCCTTTATGATTTGCTTTAATTAAGAGATAATCCAAGTTCCTAAAATAACCAAGAAACTAAAGGTCACACGTATAAAAGATCAAATGAAAAATGTAATGTGTATGGCCAAATTTAAGTAGGCCATAATCGTGACAGAGGATATGAAGGACTACATAAGTTATTCTTCACTTATGTACACCAAAGTTTAAACTTCTTACACACACAAGTGAGGACATAAGGGCTCTAGAAGAGTTCTAGAGTGAGAGAGATGTATCAAGAGTTTTGTTCTTCTTTTTATTCAATTGTTGTATAAATCAATGTGCATGCAATAAGATTCTTGACCTATCTTCTATCATTTTGCGCATCTACTAGAACTCATCTAGTTTGGTACTCAAATCACACTTATACATTGTTTCTTCTTCATCTTTATGTGTTCTTGGGTGATCAAGGAAGGGTTTGGTGTTTTCAACAATCGAAACAAAGAGAAGAAAGAAAAAAGGAGGGGAAACAAAGAGGTAAAATTTTTATATTTCATGTTCTTATATAAATATCTATGTATGCATCTATGATTTTGTTTTGTTGGGGTTGTCATGATGTTGGAATTTAGATTCTGACACTTCAGTTCTATTCTCATGCATGTGATGTGTGCATCCATGATATCCCCAACAATGGTATGAGAGAAATTTTATGCATGATATAGATGTATTGAACATGAGCAAACTGTTTGCTAGGTTATGACTGACATGCATGTTGATTTGAAATAATTCATGTAAATTGTAGATTTTTTTTGAATTTCTTCTAAAAATGTTTATAAAATGTTATTTCATGTTTCTGCAAAAGGAAATTGCAATTGAATGCCATTTACTATTTATTACAAATTAATATCTAGACTACACATATGTTGGTTTTTGGGAATTTCTGTAAAAATGAATGCATGTGATGATTTTGAGATTTTCATAATAATTCTAGAAAATGCTATTTTTTACGAATTTTGTTTCAGCTTGATGCATGTCTGAGTTGCAATTACATGAGTCACATGCATGAACATATATTAAGAGTTTGAGTTGTTAGAAGCAATGAGAAGGATGATGATCTGTCTGAGTGTAAAAAAATGGAAGTTATGGATATCTTTGAGAAATAGTATATGGTTCAATATGATAGACAAAGATTCAATGCATTTGTATTTGTGGATGTGTCATTGAATACGACATTAGTATTGTACCGTGATAGTATATCTTTGAATATGATCTAGATGCAAATACATTGTCATGGATTGATGGAGGAAAGTAGAGAAGTAAGTACAAATGATAAGATTTAAAGTGTACAAGCAAAGTTGAAAGAAAACAAAATTTCTATGACCTTGAGAGGTTGAACTTAAACTTGGAATGGATGTATAATTAATATAATGCATGTTTAGGATTTGGTATAAGGTTATGTCAGTGGAGATGTGATCAAAACTTCATGATAGTTATGCTTTTGTAATATTGAATTGGTTGAGAACGTATGCATATAAGATAAAATAAATGATAATGGGAAGATGAAATGAATGATAGTGATATATATAGAAGTTCCCAACATTAAGTTGATTTCTTATTGTGAGTGCATAATTGATAATGTGATTACTTGGTAATGATGCTATTAAGCACTTATGTATTATATGTTTGGAGAAGATATAGGAAGTGATCCATGACTTATTGAATGCTGTTAAGTCTTAGTACCCATAGTTAAACTTATGAGATGACTCATGGTAATGTAGGAAAACATTTATAATGATCATTTGGGGGATAGATTGAAAGTTTAAATATGTAAATGATGTTTATATGTGTGATGAATTTGAGGAAAAAGGAAAGAAAAAGAATCAGGGCACGATTGTGGCATAGTCTCCATAGCCATGGCCAAGATAATTTGGCTCTGTCACGATCGTGGGAAGGTCTCCCATGATCGTAGGTAGGAAAAAAGGGATAAATGTTGTCCAGAATCAATTGAGATTAAGGTATCATTTGCGTAAGATATTAGTTGATGACTTTTCAAAAATACACCTCTAGATAAGATGTAATGATTATAATGGTACATACCAAAGTATTAGAGTAAATTAATGTGTTTATTTCTTCACTGAGTTTCATTGTAAAGAATCTTCTATTCATGTAAGATATGATAGAATTGATTTTATTGAGATTTTATGAATAGTTGAAATCAATCTTATTTTAAGAATGGTTGAGAAGTGATGATGAGTATAGTTGACTAACCAAGAATATGTAAAGAGTATAGATGATTGAGGAGAGAAAACTTCATTTGATGGAAATTTTCATCAAATTATATCATTTAACACAAATGTTCCATTTCTAGGAACGAATGACTATTAAACAAATTAAAAGTGAATGTTGGAGTCAGTCAGAAATGGAACTTAGGCATAAAAAGCTAAAATTGTTATAGAAAGTATATGAATTTTGTTAATGTAAAGTAAACCATTTACATTATTAGGTTCATGAATTGGAGAAGATGTTGGTGCTATTGCCAAAGGAACTTAGATTCACAATGTACTCTATATTCGTATGTTCAGAAGGTATAAGTTAGATTTGATGGATATATTTAGAAAATTGAGACTTGTAAATGAATTGAAATGTATGGAGAAACTAGTAAGAATGGTCTGACATTAGAATAAATCGATAAGAAATCAAAGGAAATTGAGTGAAGGGAGAAAATCATTCGATAAAAAAAGTCAATTGGGAGACTAATAAAAATATGAGATAATATTACCTCATTTAAGAAATTAGTTACTTAAGAGTTTCGAGAACTAGTTATAGACACTTTGAGTTAATTGTGATGCCTTTTTAGGTTGGCAAATGCCCCGGCAATGTTTATGACATTAATGAATAAAGTGTTCCAATTTTGATTGGATCAATTAGTGACTGTGATCAAAGATGATATTTTAAGTATATTTAAAAAGTTGAGAAGAACATTTTGAACATTTGAGGTTAATCTTACATATCATGAGGGAGAAATAATTATATGCCAAGTTCAGTAAGTGTGAATCTTGGCTAGATCAAGTAGTATGTTAGGTCTTATGGTATCTGAACAGGGCATAGTGGTAAATCCAAAGAAAACTGAGGCAATAATGAAGTGAGAAACTCTAAGGAATATATATGAGTTCTGGAGTTTTCTAGAATTATCTGAATATTGGATGTTACTAGAGGTTATCGAGGGGTTTTTACTAATCTTAGCCCTTTGAAAAGACTTCTAAGGAAAAATGTGTCATTTAGATGGACTAATGAATGTGAAAAGAATTTTTTTAAGGAATTAAAACATCGAATAATTACAAAACTAGTTTTAGATATTCCAACAAGATTTGGTGGTTATGTAATATGTAGTGATGTTTCACATCAGGAAATTAGGAGGTATTCTAATGCAACATAGTAAAGTGATTTTTATGCATCGAGATAATTAAAGTCTGATGAGTTAGATTATTTGGCACATGATTTAGAAATTGATTCAATAATAATTTTTTGAAAATTTTGGAGATATTAATTTATATATAGGGTGAAATATTTATCAGATCATAAAATTTTGAAGAAATTATTAAGTTTGAAAGAGTTAAGTGTGAGATAGAGACAAGGAATAGAATTGTTGAAAGATTATGGTTGTATAAATGAGTGTTATCTAAAAAAGTTAGTGTTGTATCTGATGCATTGAGCAGAAAATCCAATAGCAGTGTAGCCTGAATTTGGATATAGAGGTTACTAAACCTAGTGTAATAAAGATCATAGAATGTCGAATTGAATTGTGGGAAATTTATTAGCTATATTGATTTTTTAGATTAGTTTTATATGAAAGGACTAGAAAAGCCCTATGTGAGGATTCAAAATTGGTGAATCTTATTAAGAGAATTTAAAAGTGAATTCAAAATTTTGAGTTTCAATTAGAAAATGATATTCTGTAATTGAAGTAAGTAGTATGTGTAACCAATATAGATGATCGAGAAAAGAGATTTTGGATGAAGCCCACATAGTAGCCTATGTTGTACATCCTATTAGCAATACACTAAAACAGTATTTAAGGGCCAAGGGAGGAGAAGAAAAATGGCTAAATGTGTAATTAAATGTTTGATTACCAATAGTCTTAATTGTTGGAGATATGCTTAGAACTTATATTTTTAGAGTTCTTTGGAGCATATATTCAATAAGCAGCTCTGATTTAATTTGATTATAGCAATCATTATATAGTGCTATCAGTATGACACTATATGAGGCATTATATGATAGAAAGAGTCGTACGGCTTTATATCAGGATGAAAAAGGCCTAAGGATGGTTGAAGGCCTAGAATTGATTCAAGATATTGTTGATAAGTGAAATTGATTTGTAGTAGAATTTAACTAACTCAAGAAAAATAAATGAGTTAGGTGGATCAACACCGAAAAGATATGGAATATCAAGAGATCGATAAAGTGTTTTTGAGAGTCTCGTCTTGACGAAATATGTTAAGATTCAGTACAAAGGGTAAACTAAGTCTGAGATTCATTGTTCTATATGAAATTATCAAGAGAATAGGACCATTGACTTATAGTTTAGTATTACCAATAAAGATGTCTTAGATTCACACTATGTTAGAAAATATCGGTAGAATTTGACATATGTGTTATCGATAAGAGAAGTGAAAATTTGCGACTAATTTGAGAAATATCAAGGAATTAGTTAAGATAGTGGGGTCTCTAAATGAGTGAATAAAAACTGAGTAATTCCATCGGTTATAGCCCTTTGGAAAAAAATCATTCGAGTGAAGAAGTTACATAGGAAACAAAGGAGCATATGAGGAAACAATAACACCCACCTTTTTTTGTTAATCATGCAAGAATTTTGAGGATGAAATTCATTACAGGAAGAATTGTAACATCTCGTTTCCATACTTAGGGTTAGATCAAAGAATCCTAAACCAAGATATATGAGAAATAACATGGAGAATATGTGAGGTGCATTGCATTTTCCTTCATATCACTAATATAAACATAAACACACGTGACTATTAATGTGATTAAGATACGAATAGTGAACATTTTGCCTTGAAAATTGACTTGCTGAGTGTAATTGTTGATTTAGAATTTTTGGTGAAATTTTGGGAAATTTATGATATTTATGGGTATTTTTGGACTACAGAAAATAGCAAGACAATTGATAAATGTTAGTAGAATTAAGAGTCAAATGGTAGTACAAATTATTCATAAATGACATTAAGATTTAATGACAAGTGCCAGGAAAAATAGGGAAACAATTGGATTAGAAATTGGAGACAAATGGACTAATTTTTAAAGATGACCTATTGGAAACCACAAGGTGGTAACATGTAGCAAGTGACAAGTCACTTGCCTTGCCACACATCTCACCCTCGTTATACTCACCCTTGCAAGACATCCTTGATTTGTCTTTCATTTGGCTAAATATTTCATCTTTTTTGTTACTTTCTTTTTCTTCACGATTTTACTTCTCCAAACTTCTTTAACATTGCATCTTGCTTTTATCCATCATTTACCACTTCCATTTTATTTTCTTCATCATCTTGACAATAAAAAAAACCTATCCTACCCCTTTCCTGAAGAAGATTATGTAGCTTAAAGATTTAGGGTTTCTTAGTGAGTTTGAAGAGCTTGGAATTTTATCAAGTAAGTAGCTTACTAATCTCCATAGGTAGATGCAAATGAAATAATTATGATAGGTAATTTGAGATTTATGATCACGATCATGAAATTGTATATGTGCTTTAACGTGAGTGTAATAATAAAGAGGTTTATGTTCTAATGGTAGCGTGTTAACATTATTCATGATTTGTTTAATAAAAAGAATTTATGATGGTTAATAATGAAGGTGATGATTGAAAAAGAGTTGAAGGCTTATAAATGAAGAAGAGTGTTATATCAAAGTTTTGTGTTCATGATGAATGAAGAAAATTGATGAATAAGAATATATGATGTGTTCTTATTTGAGGATATAAAAGCCATAAATTATAGCCTATTAAGTGAGGAAATAGATTGAGTATTTAAAGTATAAGAAAGATGTTAAAGTAATATTATCGGAATGAGAATTAGGTATAATAATGAAAGGTGATGAAATTTTTTGTTTTTATATGATTGATGAACCTTAAGTTATAAGTTGTCTCATGAATGTTATTGAGATAGTTTTGAGGTAAAAATGAAGAGGTTATGAATCCTAAATGA
>JAOSBO010000008.1:34717226-34731651 GCA_027563915.1 Erythroxylum rotundifolium
AAAATCTTTGTAAGAGGGAATTTATAAAGGTACTTAGACTATTAATGTTTAAATATAACCTTTTGAAGAGATCATTGACATACCTAACTGGATAGAGACATAATAGGTTAAGAAAGCTGAAATCCTCCCATTAGTTTGGTTTCTTATGAGGATTCATTATATGACTTGAAATGAAATAGTTGAGGTCACATCTATTAGGAACCATAACCTTGTTAGGTACCTAATATGGACATTTGTAAAGGAAGATAGTGATTTAAATTTACTACTTTACAGTTTTAACATTTGAAATTTAGCAAAATCTAGTTTATCATATGCATTAAATTGCCTCCATAATGTTGAACTCGCAAAGAGAAATAATTAAGTAAATCAAATTTTGGACAGTACACTTTATTGCTAACTTAACTATGAGATCCTATTTGTAATATAATCGCTAGGTGTTAAAATGTTAGAAAGGAATTTGACAATTAATATTTTATAGGTATTTCAAGAAGTATCAAATTCCTTTCCCATTGAAATGTGTAAAATTTTGAGGGCCTATACTTATAGGGTAAAAGAAATATAAATGATATGCAATCATATGACATTTTCTTCCCTAATTATAACAATTAGTTTGTATTTCCTATGAATATTTAAGTTAAAGATGAGCATAACTAAATAATGAATTTAATAATATAATTCTTTTAATGTATAAAGCTATTTCCAATAATACAATTCTTTATGATACAATTCAAAAGCTAGCTAATTGTTTGTTGTCTTGTTTGCAAGTTGTGTTTTGTATTGAAGAGCGTCGATAATTGGCTAACCTCATCTGTCTTCTTTGTAGTTTGTGATTGTTTGTCTAACAAGGTAAGTCGTTCAGCTTGAGAGCACAATAGAGAGGTTGGCAACTCAATTGCAAAAGTTGATGGAGTACATACCCCAACTCCGTAATGAGATGGATCAGTTAAAGGGGTGGGACAAAACCTTATCGCAGAAATCAGACAGCATAGCTTAGATGGATAAGTGAATATATTTGACATTTTACTACTCTTAAGTTTTTGTATAAATTCTTAATATACAGTTATTTTCAAGATACGTATTCATGTAAATTATAATATTTTTATTATATTAACATTAATGAGGATAATATTGACTTTATATTTATCGATCAATGCTATATTATTTACAGAAATTAAATGTATAAAAAATAATAACATTATTAACAGAAAACTCAGGTAAGAAGAGAGAAATAGCCAGTGAAATTTATAATAGTTAAATTTTCCGACGGTTTACAATAATTCGTCGCTAATTACTGATGGAATGACATATTCCGTTTAAATCTTAGCGATGAAATTTTGTTATTCTTCAGGTATTTAGTGATAAATAATTGTTATTCTGTCGGTAAAAAATATAATGACAGAATACATAATTCCATCGGTAAAATATACCGATGGAATTGTATATGGTATAAATTTTACCAAAGAAATTTTATTTTTCATTCGTAAATTTATGGACGGAAAACATTTTCTATCGCTATATTTTTACAAATAGAATAACAAAATTCCGTCGCTAAAATTTACCAATGGCTATTTGTCAAGCGACTTTTCCTGTCGGTAAATTTGTTTCCCGACGGAATGTCTTTTTTTTCCGTCAATAATTTTCATCGTTTAAAAAATATTTTCTTATAGTGGCCCTTGGCATATAGGAGGGCAACCCATGTTCAACCATAAATGGAAGCCAAGTATTAAATGTGACATAGGTATATAGATACCTTTCCCATTTGGATTAATTTTCACAATGTGCTTTTGGAATTTTGGACAATTGAAGGGCTCAGCTTCCTTGCTAGTTCCCTTGGAAAGCCAATATGTATGGACTCTCAAATAGATAATATGGAGAGGATTTGCTTTGCCAAATTCTGTGTTGAAGTTAAAACTTTAATTACCAAAGAGCATTCCAGTTATGAAATTGGGAGAACATGGAGAAATAGTGAGGATTGACATTCCCATCACTTGTCCATGGAAGCCTAACAATGTTAACGGAAAATTGAAACTCCCCAAGAAAGTTTTTAAGATAGGAGGGCGTGATGAACTCATGGGACTAGACACCCCAAAAAATCTCAAAAACTCTATTAAGGAGGTAATTGAAGAGATAAAAATAGAAATAACTAAAGTAACTGAAGAAATGGAGGGGATTCAAAATGCTACAAGCTTGAATAATCCACAGATCGAAACAAGGGTTCCTAAAACCAGCTTGATGAAATCTTCGGTACTTGTGGAGAATCCATTGGACAAAAAAGAAGTCAAGGATCTTTCTACTAATTCTAGGATAAAATAAGCTAAAATAAAAGGGAAAAACAAGTTAAAAAGGGACCAACCTCTTATTGATAATCCTTATATGGAATTTTAGAGGGATGAATGACCTCTTAAAATGCCAAATATGAAGGAGGTCATTTTTTACAAGAAGAAAATTATACTAAGGCTCTATGAAACTAAAATAAAGATACCTTAAATACATAATTGCCTTGTAAGGCCCCAAATTGTACTCTAATTGGAATGTTACATGTTTATGAAAGTACATGTATGATAGGTGTTAAAAAAATTATGATATGATTAAGAATTGCATATGACTTGAATTTTGGTTTAATGGATCATACTTAGTGAGTTGGGATTAATTAATACCATTAGAGAATTGAGGTATTAAAATGAACATTTGGAGTAGGAAAATTGTCAAGTAGCAAGACAAGTTGGTACATGAAAAATTAACATTATTAAGCATATAATTGAGTGACATTTGGTATAATTAAATATGTGACAAATTGACCAATTAGAGTATGACAAGTGGACCAATTTTGAGGTGACATGTGGACTGATTTGTAGGTGACTAATGGCAGCATCTTAAGGTGAAAAATGGCAACAGAATCAAGTGTTACTCACATGCTTAAGGAGTTTGATTACACCTAGAATCCAAAGGTGGCAAATTTTCGGCTGGAATTTCTTTACTCTCTTCCTTACTCCTCTCCACTGAAACTCTCATTCCCTCTCAATTTATAGAATTTTGGTAGAGTTTGGATCATTTTCACTTGGAATCTTGGTAAGATACTACATCAAGAAAGCTACCTTAAGTTATCTCTTATGTTGCTGTCTATTTGGTTCTAAGAGCATCCTACTTTTACCTTAATCTTAGAAACGTGTTAATTGCTTGGAAGTGCCAAAAAATAATTCTGGTTTGATAAATGCAATGTTGTTTCAGTTTTTGCCTAATTAGCTGGTTCTTTGGAGTTAAAATTTAAAGATAAGTAGGTAAGGGAATTCTTAACATGATAGTATGTAATAGTATAAGTTTTATGATATTTGAATTGGTATGGAATATGTGTTAAGATGATGAGAATTGAACGTTGGAAAATTGATCATTGTATGATAATTTCTAGTTTGGTTTTGATGTGTAGAAGATATTGATTTGTAAGTTACTTTATGAATGAATTTTTGAATTGGTTTTGGATATGAAAATGGTGTGGAATTGAGGCATGAATAAGGTGGAATTGATGAACTATGGTGAAGCGGTGTTAAAGGTCTATGATAATTGTAGTGGTTCCATTGAACAGACATCGATATTGTAGCCATAACTTGACCTGTAGATATCCAAATGGGGTTATTTTAATTTTATATTAAACTACATACATATGTCTACAATTTTCATGCAAAAATAGAATGTTAGTTCTGTTTATAATTGAAATTTGGCTTGAATTTGAGCTTTGGTTACTATCATTGTATGAGAATAGTCTATATAGTATTTTGGGTATAACTCTAGGAATAATGAACCAAATTGTATTAACTTTAGTTCATTAGAAATGTAAGACATAGACGAACATTTTAGAACATATTGCCTAGAAATCTCATTTTCTATATCAAAATGACCATACAAAACTAACTCGAAACCTGTACTGAGAAAATCTAGGAAAGGGTTAGGAAGGTGAAAAAGTTGGTTTTATGCAACTGTTGACATATATAAGGTTAGGGCTTTTAACAATGGTTTAATTAAATTTAATTGAGATTAAAAATGAACCTAGATGATGTTATATTAATGGAGAAAAAGGTAATTGAGTTATGGTTTATTAATGGAGGTAATTACTTAAAATTTGAGGTTAATTAATAATGTGTCTAATGTTGAAAGGAATGATGTGTTTAAGGATGAATATGTTCTTATGAATACCAATGTGTTTGAAAAGGTTTATATGCTATGAATTGAATATGATTGTTTACAAATTGGAACTTTGTGTTATGATATGGAATGTGTAAATACATAATGCCTTTAATGGTATGTTATTGTAAATTTTTATGCTTATAAGGTACGATTAGTTAGATGTGCATATATATATATATATATTGAAATTTGAGGAAAGTGGAATAAAGACAAAACATCTTTTGCTTGTAATTGTGAAATCTGAAATTGATTGTTTTAAAACTGTCCAGTCTTAGTCGGTAGTAAATAGGCATGCCTAGAAGGGTCTGCAGCTGCTACTGTGACACTAAGGTGTCGACACTTTAGTGCTCCTAATATTGACACTTCGATGTCTTAGACTTAAGTCTTTCCTAATATTGACACTTTAGTGTCTCTTGATAAGGACAATTCGGTGTCTAGACATAAGTCTCTCCTATTTTATGATACCAATAAGTATCTCCTACTCTGGTCTCGTTACCCACTTCTTTGAAAAGGATTAGCAAGCTAATTTGTTTTGTGTTATGATATGTTCAAGTCTAATATCAGTTAAGTTCAGTTATAATATAGCTAAATATTTTTCTGATATAAACATGATTTATTTAGATACTTAAAGATTTTGTTTTGTGATTTTGATATTTTGTTCCGATGTGCATAAGTTTGAAGCAAGTATATTCTGTATTATGTTCTGATATGCTATATTATGTTCTGATGCAAATGACATTGGAATGTTTAGTAATTTGGACAATTAGAGGTTGTCTAAGATTTGATATGATTCATTGCATGTGAATGCTAGACGATTGTTAGAAACAATCGCCAGATTATATGTGTTTAGTTATTCCCCACTAACCTATATGCTTAGCACGGTGGTTTGCCTCTATGTAGATTCTGATGAGAAGACTTGAGACTGGGACAAAGAGAACGATAATGGACAAGAAAATCATGTTTTGTTCTGAAAAAGTTTTGTTATTAGTAATAGGAAAAACTCATAACATATAATGTTCAATTTATGTTTCCTATTACAGAATTTTTTATATAGCTTCTAAAATTAGCTCTTAATCTTTTTCATAATAGATGTTGTATCTAAATACAATTAAATGAAATAAACACACACAAAACTTCTCTATAATATTCTACTTTCAGCTCACATGATATCAATAATAGTTTAATTATACATGAACATTAATTTTCTGTTGGTACCATCAATCTTATTTTTGTTAACATTTCCATTTTCCACGACTATTTCTATTAGTCATAATTTTGCAAATTATCTTACTGTAGAATTCAAATATTGAAATGGTTTTGAACATATTACCTCTATGAAATCTAGATTCTTTATGTCCAAAGATGTCTCAAAAGTTAGATCTTCCTCTTCATTATACTATCACTGAAGGTATATTATCATAAGTGATCTTGAGGCAAATTATGTCTTTTGATTCCTTTGTTGTCATCTCGAAACTTATAGAGTGTTTTATTGACTGGAATTATCATTTTATTACTGATATGTTCTTGGTAATAGGTTATTCCCTTGTTTGGTTGAAGAAAACATACATAATTTATAATCTTAGTTTCATCTTTATTCTTTGAGTTTCAAGAAAAAATAAACTCATTAGCCCCTTATCTTTATATATTCCACACGGATTGGGAATAAAACTAAAGATATGTTGGCCAAAGATATCCTTAAGGAATTCACATGGTTACTTAGCTACAAAAACAAAACAAAAAAACTAAAGCCTATTTTATCTTTTCTCACTTCTTCCCCTACTTTTTCACTGTTCAACACGTCCAACTCTTCTTTTCTTCTTCCACATTTGCTTCTCTTGTATTCAAATCAAAAGCTTTTACAACATCTTACAACAACAAACGTACTCTCTCTAGTATCTAATGATCATCATTTTCACCATTCGTTAGATCTTCAAGTTTGTCTTTTTCTATCTCTCTCTAATATTGGTGTTAGTTATTTGAGCTAGCGTTTCATTTAAACTGTTTAGAGTCATTTATAAGAAGAAAAAATAAAACGTGGGTTTGTTTGGGTTTTCCTTTTTATGTTCTATAATTGCCTCTTTTTAACTTCAGAAATATTATCATAAAAAATTAGGTGCTTTCAATCAACAACATAAGTATTTTATATTTAGCATCATCTATCAAGGTATCTCTTCTTCTTTTTTCTCTCTTACTCTGCTTTACTATTTTGAATTATTTCACGGTTGTTCTCTTACATCGCATCTTTTTTGAACAAATTTATGTAAATACATTAGAAATTGTATTTCTTACAGTCATGGCTCGTTTGAGTTTGAGTAGAAATGCCGAAAGAAGAAAAAGGATTACGAACCAAATATATTATAACATTTCTTAAGTCCAATTTCTCCATTTCACTGTAGAAATAGAACAAATAATCTTTTGGTTTTATTCTCTTAAGAATTTTTTTTAGATTTAACCCACAACAATTATAGATTTTTTAGTATTTTTGTTAGTTATTCTTTTGTCATTCTAAATTTATATTTTCAAACCAAATATTAGAATTACATTATCAATAAAAATTCTTAGGGATAAACCAAACTAAATAATAGATATTTTATATATTCATCATCTATCCTATTTCTAAAGAATCCTTGTTCCATTTCTTATTTATTTATGTAGATGAACCAAACACCTTATTAGGTCTTGCTCTATTATTACTGATAGTTTATACCATTAAGGGCACACTGCCATCATTATAAGTTATATTAAGGCACTACTCAAATAGTTTATCTCTTCTAATTTGTCTACTATAAAGTTTGCTACTTTAGGTAACTTTGGTTGGCTTTATGAGTATACATGTTGTAACCATATGACTACTAATATCAAATTCTTTTTTTTTCTAAAACTTATCTCTTCATTACCTTCAATTTGTATTGTAAACGATACCAAAATTAGCACCACTCATATTGTTCATGTATTTATCCTTAATCTTAGTCTTCTTGAAACCTACTACATTCCTAACTTATCTTTTAATCTTATTTTTATTGGTTAATTATATAAAACAAGACTAAATTAAATGTTAACTTTTCTCCATCTAGTTGTGAAGTATAAGATCTAAAAACATATCATAGACTTAGGAATAAATTGAAGGGTGGATAGATTATTTGAGCTTATTTCTCTTCATCTTCCTTTAAAACTAGTGTCCTTTTTTAGAACCAATAACTCCTCCATTCACCAATGAAAACTTCATCTTGGTCATGATTCAACTTGTAAAGTTCTAACCTTTAATTTATCATCGTATTTTAGGACCTATAAAATTTTGAGTCATTTAAATTTTTAATGTTATCAACTTGCAAAACAATCTGCTTATGATTCTATTTCAAACAATTCATTTAAATTGATTTATTTATAAATTTTTTTACTTTGTATTATTCATTAATGATTATTCTTGATTCATTTACATATATTTTTTGAAATATCATTATGAGTCATTTACAAATTTAAACATAGTTAAAACTTAATTTTCTTGTAATATTAAAAGTATTTTAACAACTAATGTTATTAAGTATTAAGATTCTTCTTTACTTTAGTTTTTTAACAAACAATGCCCTATTGTTAAACAATAATGTTATAACACTTTTCAAGGAAAAATAGATGAACTGAATGAAAATATTGTCATATTCTTCACTCAGCTCAGGTTATCTTCCTTTTATCTCATGTCTAAACAATTTTAGGGAGAAAGAACTGTTACTACTAACACTATAAATTGCATTACTACCTCAGTTTTTCATAATTTATCTCCTTTTGAAAAGTTATTTGGTAAGCCTCCTAAATTCCCTTTTGTAAATTCCCTTTTGGATGTGTTTGTTTTATTCTTTTACAACCTAACTAACACCTAAAATTGGAAACTCATACTTGCTTATGTTATTTTCTTGGTTATGGGATATAATACAAAAGGTATAGTGATCGACACGTCATAATGCTAGTCAAAATAAAATAACTAGACTACTACTGTACTAGTAGTGAGTTTAGGCCGATCCCACTGGGAGTGTTCGATTAGCTTATGAAATGAAATTAATTGATGTTTAGGTAATTGGGGGGGTTTTATTTTGAAATAAAAAATAAAATTAAGCTAGACTAATAAAAAACAAATTAAAGAAAACATGCAAAAAATGATAAAATTGGAGAATTCGGTGGGGATTCTATTTTTTGGTTCAATCTCAGCCTACACCCTAATTAAGCATAATTTATTGATTTATTGTTCTCAAACCTCTCCTAGAAACTATTAATCGGGAGTTAATAATTAACTCGAGTTTTCCCTTAGGTTTTGTTTAATAAAGATACGATTGTTAATTAAACCTAACTACCAAATAACCTAGGATATGATCTCTAGATTTAATTAGACAATAGCATTAAAAATTAGGAAAACCTATTCATCAAGCCAACAACCACATATGATGCATCATTTAAGCTAAGTCATGTTATCCCTAATGATTAAGAATCATTAATCACTACATATGAATTTCAACATAACAATTACGAATTATATTGAAATTCTAGCAACGGGTAATACCATTAAATTATTAAATGAACGCATTAAAATCAACCTTTCAAATACCTTAGGGGTTAATACATAAATAACTAAACAATAAAAAAAATTCGATTATCATTACACAAAACCCAAATCAATTAACATAGAATAATGCAATCAATTTCTAATGAGAGAAAAAAACAATAAAATTTGAAAAATACACTTAACTCGAGTCGTCGACATCGATTTCACCTCTGAACTAATGTCAAGACATTTAACCTTTCATAGGTCTTCCAAGAAATTGCTTCAACCCAACGTTGTAACCTTACCGAATAACCCTTTTGTTTCTTCTTTCCTGCCTAAGCTTCTTATTTCTATTCATTGAAATGACAAATAAAGATGGTGGTTTTTTGGTCCATCTTTACTATTCACTCACTCTTCTCTATTTCTCTAAAGCCACCCCAGCTAGCTACTATCTCTTCACCACCCTTCATTATTGCTTGATTTGACGATTTAATCTTCTAGTTTTTAGTCCACCGCTATTGTTCATATAACTTTCAGCCAACTTATGGAAATCTACGTTTCCACAGATGGTCTGCATAAAACGTAAACTACGTTTTCTCTCCACTGTGTCATCATTTCCTGTTAGGTTTTTCCTTATACGCTATTGTTTTAGACAGCCTCTTTGATGCTTCTAATGGCTTCAAGCCTTCATATATTAATCTTATTCTTGTATTGCATCATTAAATCTACATGCAAAATCAATAGGAACACAAGATGAGCAATTAAACTACAAAAAGTAAGAATGAATTCAAATGAAATAATATATAAAAATATAGCAGAATCCATTCATATCAAATACCCTCACACTTAACTTTTGGCCGTCCTAGGGCAAAACATTAAAATTAAGCTCAAAGACATAAAAACATTTACTCAATTTTCATATTTTTCAAGACAATATAATCACAAGCAAAGATGAGTGACTTTCAAAAATCATAGCAAGAACTCAACATTTCAAGCTTTTACTCATATGATCAATCAACATTCAATACCTTTAAAAACTAAGCAATCTAATAATAGACTTGGAAAATGCGTTTAAGTAAAATATATCTATATGTAAACTCAGCACCACTCATGATCATAAAAATCTATAACCTTGCATATCATTTCATTTCTCCACCACTATAATTCACATGCAAAATCATGGATCAAAGGACTTTTTAGGGTTGTAATATGGGCAAAGGTAAGGTGATATTTATTTTGGTCAAGCAGTATGAAAGTCATTAAGCTAGTGCAATAAAGCAACACTCCTCAAAAACTAGGTACCTTCAGTTATAACGAATGCAACATTTATATTTCACAACCCTATTCAACTCTCACACACAAACCACATGAAGCATATACCAATCCGAAAGAATCACTTATACAATTGATGCCAACATTACATTGAAACCACAATAGTGGACCTTCCAAGTCAACATCTACCTTATATTCAACATACTCAAATATCACATTCATCACAACTTTAGGAAGATCTATTAATCATAAATAACTTTGCAAATTCATATGCAATTATTCCTTGATAAATTTATTTAAACAAAAAATTTTCATTTTTTCTTCTTTCTTTCTTTTTCATTTTCTTTTCTTCTCTATTTTTTCGTTTTTTAACTATTAAAAGAAACTAAATTAATATATGAATTTCAATGATAAGAAATAAAGTAACATCCTAATCATTATAGCCAATCCACACATATGTACACCCCTACACTTACACTTTTGTACATCCACAAACTCACCAATCACAAATGCTCTACTAGTTTTATAGCTTGGGTAGGACATTTAGTTAAGTTTAAAGTATGTAATAAAGTTGATACAAAAAGAAAAGTATAAAGCTCAAAGGGGTTTATCAAAGGAAAAATCATGTCAATAGGATAGGTTATTTGGCTAATGTAGTTTATAAAAGGCAAAGAATGCCGAATCATATCTATGTTAATGCATGTGATAAAAAAGTGGTCTCAAATAGAAATTCAATGTAAAATTAGGATGTACATGTCAAGAAGTTCACATATTATCTAAAGACAATGAGACTAATATGGATGTTTCAGATTAATAAGGCTCAAAATCTCACCGGCTTTGTCTACCACTAATTACTACTCTTCCAAAAATAATGCATATCGATCAATCACAAGAGTAAAAATACATGCTAAATTTTCTATGAAATTCTTTAGTCAACTTAATCTCTAATCACGACTATATAGTCCCAGAAGTAATAGAAAACGAGAAAATGTTTGTTTTATTGGTTTTATTCTTTCTCTCATTTTGATTGAAAAAATTAAAAACAAGTAAAAATAAACCAACAAAGAAACACACATGTATAAAAAATAAATGTGAGAATTCAAAAGCACATAAATGTATTTCCCTTAGGTTGCCTCCCAAGAAGCACCTTTGTTTAGGGTCACTGGCTCGACTCCTTACTTTCCTCGCGTGACAAAATTGTGATCTACTAGTGATACATGTGGTTCCTCCACGTGAGGTTCTTTAGGATAAGGTCTTGGTTAATAATTATTCCCATTTAGCTCCTTCCTTATCGTCGGACTTTCAAACATCTCTTCACCTTTTTCTTCCTTATTTAGTTCCTTCAATTTGCTATGTAAAGGTCAAGAGTTAGTTTCAAATATAATTACAGACCCATTACTTACCTTCGAGCTAAAAGATATGTCTTTTTCTACTTTGAGCTTTTCCTCTGCTTCTTTTACACAAGCAATTCGTTGAGCGTTGACCTCAAAATTTTCAAGCTCCTCATCACTTTATAAATTTTCCACACAAATGTCCATTGGGTACACCTCGGGTTGACACAACTTCTCCTCTTCGCTTTGTGGTTCCAAATGATTGATATCTTTCTATCGAGGTATTGCATCTTGCTGGAATTGTAGAGCATCTTGTTGAATTTGTTGTACAGCTTGCTAAAACAACTTTTGCATATTATGTTGGAAATACCACATATCTTGTTGAATTTGAAGATTGTTAGCAGCTATAATATTAAGCATTTCTTTTAGAGAAGTACCTGAGTTGTGTTGGCTCTCCCAATCTTAGGCATTAGACCATCTAGTTTTTAGAAATTGCCTTCAATCCTGTTGGAATTTTAGAGTATCCTGCTGGAATTTTAGATTATTCTGCTGCAATTGTAAATTATTAGTATTCACAAAATCAATAAACTCTTCTAGAGATGGATTGGAGTCATGATTGGAAGCTTCTAGTTTGTATGAAAATAGTTTGTATGAAAATTGTTGTGCTTCCTACAAACTATCATGGAAGTAATTTTGATGGTTATCCTATCCATAACCAAAGTTAGATTGATCAGTCCAATCTTAGTTATAGGATTGAGAATAAGAGTTAAAGAAAAAATTACTTCCATCCATGATTTTTTTTAATGAATCACAAACACGAAACAAAATAAAGAAAGTATCACGAAATAACTAAAAAGAAATCAATTACGGACAAATATAAACAAAACACCAATTAAATCACAAATAAAAACTAAAACATTGCACTCCTCGACAATGGCACCAAAATTAACCGACACGCCATAATGCTAGTCAAAATAAAATAACTAGACTACTACTATAGCAGTGGTTAATCTAGGTCGATCCTATAGGGAGTGTTACGTTAACTTATGAAATAAAATTAATTGATTTTTAGATAAATGTGGGGGGGGGGGGATTGATTTTGAATAAAAAATAAAATGAAGATAGACCAATAAAAAAACAAATTAAAGAAAACAATGCAAAAAATGATAAAATTGGGGAATTCGGTAGGGATTCAGTTCTTTAGTTCAATCTCAACCTACACCTTATTTAAGCATATTTTATTGATTTGATGTTCTCAAATCTCTTCTATAAACTATTAATAGGGGGTTAATAATTAACATGAGTTTTCACTTAGGTTTTGTTTAATCAAGATATGATCATTAATTAAACCTAACTACTAAATAACCTAGGATACGACCTTTAGATTTAATTAGGCAATAGCATTAGTAATTAGGAAAATTGATTCATCAAACCAATAACCATATATGAAGTATCATTTAACCCAGGTCATGTTATCCCTAATGATTACGAATCATTAGTTGCTACACATGAATTTTAACATAACAATTGCAGAGTATATCGAAATTCTAGCAATGGGTATGCAATTAAATGATTCAATGAACACATTAAAATCATCTTTTCATAATACCCTATGGGTTTATATATAAATAACCGAACAGTAACAAAAATCCGATTATCCATACACAATACCCAAATCAATTAACATAGAATAACACAATCAATTTCTAATGAGAGAAAGAAACAACAAGAATTGAAAATTGCACTTAGCCCGAGTCATCAACGTCAATGTCACCTCCGAACTAGTGTTGGGATGTTTAGCCTTTCATAAATATTCCAAGAAAAGGCTTTAGCCCCACACTATAACCCTACCGATTTCTCCTTCACTGTCTAAGCTTCTTATTCCTATCTACTATTCATCAAAGTGTCAAATAAAGATGTTAGTTTTTTGGTCCACCTTTACTATTCAGTCACTCTTCTCTTAGAATGCCACTCTCTCTTCTATTTCTCTAAAGCCACTCCATTGCGCTACTGTCTGGCCTCTACCATTGCTTGATTTGACGATTTAATCTCCTAGTTTTCGATCCATTGTTACTGTTCACATAACTTTCAGCCAACCTACGGAAATCTACGTTTCCGTAGGTGGTCTGCATGAAACGCAACGCATTTCCGCATGTGGTTTGTGTGAAACTCAAACTGCGTTTTATCTCTACTGCGTTGTCATTTCCTGTTAGGTTTTTCTTCATACTGTGTCATTTTGGACAGCCTCATTGATGCTTTTAATGGCTTCAAAACTTTATGCTTCAATTTTCTGTTTGTATTCCATCATTAAATCTACATGTAAAATCAATAAAAACACAAGATGATCAATTAAACTCAAAAAATAGGAATGAATTCAAACGAAATAATATAGAAAAATATAGCAAAATCCATTCATATCATATAGTTAATAGGATCCTATTTCTAACAAATTATGCATTTATTATCATGTTACCATATAGGGAAACACCATATTCTCTTCTTTTCTAAATTTCACCACTTTTTCATAGACTACTCAATTGAATTGTTTCCAAGTTTTTATATAGGTATTTTTATGTGATTAATATTAATCCTAATCTATATGCCCCTATTGAATCATTGATTTTTACACCTATACTAGCACCTAATATTTATACTTCTCTTTATTGTTCCACTTGAGTAAGACAAACTCCTCATTATCTTACTAGTTTCTATTGTTATTCTAATATTACATCTCTCTGTAAGCCTCACTTTTATTATTAGACAAGTATTGACCCTCTTTGGTAGCAAGTTACAACTAAATAACACTAAGCCTTACAAAAAATTCATATATAGGACTTAGTTGATCTTCCTCTTAATAAGACACCAATTAGTTATAAATGGATTTACAAAATTAAAACTCATTATGATGGTCATGTTGAGTGTTATGAATTCTGTTTAGTAGATAAAGGGTGCACTTAAGAGTGTGACATACACTATGATGAAAACTTTGCTCTAATGGCTTAATTTACATATGTTTGTAATCTATTAGCTATCAATCACTACAAGAAAAAAGACGTTTAGCGACGGAAATTACCGACGGAATAACCAAATATTCCGTCGGTAATAATGTTAC
>JAOSBO010000008.1:34749375-34770065 GCA_027563915.1 Erythroxylum rotundifolium
GAGTGGAGGCTACGTCTTCATTGGGAGTGTATGGAGGCTGCGATGGTGATGGTGCATGGATGAAGGTCACGTTAGTAGATGTGTGAAGACAAGCTGCGTTATGGAAGTTGGAGCTGAAATATGAAGGTTTATGCATCTTGCTGGAGTTGCTCGTGCATGAAAGAATGGGATGAGCTACATTTTTGTGTGAAAGAAAATGGGATGAAGGCTGTGTAGAAGACGGCTTGCGTTGATGAGTTGTGAGTTAACAAAAGAAGGCTTGTGTTTTGGAGGATTGGAGCTACGTCGATGTTGTTGAAGATTGGAGAGTGACAGCTGCATGAGTGGAGGCTTGAAGATGAGTGAATTGAGGCTTAATTGGAGGCTGATGCATGGAGGTTGCTGGGCATGATTTGGGTGTAGTCAAATGGAGGCTTTCTTTTGTTGTGTTGTGCGTGAGTGGTGGGAGTATGGAGGGTGCTTTGGCATTGAGTGGTGTGAATAGATGGAGAGTAAGGCTGCTGGTCAATAAAGGCTACTGCATGTGTTGTGAGGGCTGGCTGCATGTGTATGAAGGTTATGTTGTTGATTAGTGGCAGCTGTCTACGTGAAGTGAATGGAGGTGCGTCTTTTTGTGGAGCTTGCATTAGTGGAGGGCTGATGTTAGTGGAGGCTGGTTGGAATAGATTTTTAAAGGTGAATTTCGACAAATCATAAAAACTAAATGACGATGATTTAGGAGCTCAAATTTTTTTAGTATCTGCATCTTTGAGTTAGCTTCAATATGAGACTTGAATCACGAGATTTTGCCATCTGATTCAAAAGTTACGATCAAAACATCATTGAAAGGTCATTATGGTGATCCAAAATCTGACGTAAATTTTGGGAATTTATTTCTCCTGAATTCCTGCACAGAAAAATCTGCAATTGGTCCCAAACAATCCGTGAATGAGTCAAGAATTTAAGTATGAAATGTCAGAATTTTTTGGTAAACCAATCTGAAGATAAAAATCCTATAATGACTAAAGGTCAAGTTTGCTAGAAACCCAAAAACAGTGCAATTTGAGTCTATTTGTTTCATTTATGCATTTTATGTCAACGGACCTCGAATAATGCTAAAACATAATAAACCAGCCATAGATGAACATAAAATGAATGTAAATGACTCTGAATTAAGTCATAAATATATATGAAAATATGAGTGTATCAAATTCCCCCACCCTTAGCTCTTGCTTGTCCTCAAGTAAGAAAAAGAACAGAAAGTAGAACTATAGAAAACCTGAAAAGCAAAGTGCAGAAAAACAAAAACATGCAATGTTAAGAAAAATACTTAAGTATGCAACATTCAAATTAGATCCCCAACCATATCAATTGATTTAAGCATGATAACTAGAATCTGGTTTACCATGATCAACACATAAAATCAATGAACTCAGTTTACATGTAACAATTGAACTAATCTAGCATAATAGAGTTAGAGGAAATCTATGCCATAATTCACCACATCAGCAAATAATTCACCACATCAGCAAAATATGGAAGCTTTTTACTGACTCTGAATAACTACTCATCTGTGAAATTCTCTTAAATAGTATTGTTAGCTTTGATTCCTCAAGCTCTAATCGAGATAGATGGTCAGCAACTGCATTTTTTGTCCCCTTTCTGTCTTTGATCTCCACATCAAACTCTTACAAAAGCAACACCCATCTAATGAGTAGCGACTCGGCATCTTTCTTTGCAAACAAATATCAGATTTCCGCATGATCTGTGAAAACCACAACTTTGGACCCCAATGATATATGATCGAAACTTGTCTAAAGCAAACACAACTGCTAACATTTCCTTTTCTGTAGTAATGTAATTTTGCTAGGCATCATCCAAAGTCCGACTAGAGTAATAGATAACCTTGAACACTTTCTCTCTCCTTTGGCCTAAAGTTGCTCCCACTACGAAGTCACTCGCATCACACATGATTTCAAACGGTTGTTGCCAATAAGGTGTGATCATCACAGGAGCTGAAATCAACTTTTTCTTGATTAACTCAAAAGCCTGTAAGCATTTCTCATTAAACTCAAATTTCACATCCTTTTCCAAGAGATTGCAAAGGAGTTTAGCAATCTTGGAGAAGTCTTTGATGAATCTCAGGTAAAACCCTACATGTCCAAGGAAATTGTAGATACTCTTTACATTTATCGGTGGAGGAAGCTTTTCAATAGTTGTTGTTTTGGCTCAGTCCACTTCAATACCTTGGGCAGATACTTTGTGACCCATCACAATTCCTTTCCTCGCCATAAAATGACATTTCTCCCAATTGAGCACTAAGTTGGTATCCTAACATGTTTTCAACACTAGAGACAGATTATGTAAGCACTTATCAAATGAATAACCAAAAACAGAAAAATCATCCATAAAAACTTCCATGAAATTCTCAACCATATCAGAAAAGATAGCCATCATGCAGCGCTGAAATGTAGCAGGAGCATTGCAAAGACCAAAAGGCATGCGTCTAAATGCATATGTGCCAAAAGGATAAGTGAATGTGGTCTTTTATTGATCTTCAGGTGTTATGGCTATTTGGTTATATATCCTGAGTACCCATCTAAAAAATAATAAAATGCATGTCCAGCAAGGCTATCCAACATCTGATCTATCAATGGTAAAGGAAAATGGTCCTTCCTAGTGGCTTCATTTAACTTCCTATAATCCATGCAAACCCTCCATCCAGTGATTGTCCTAGTAGAAATAGTCTCATTGTTATCATCTTTAACTATAGTGAATCCACCTTTTTTAGGAACAACCTGAGTAGGGCTAACCCATGAACTATCAGAAATTAGGTAAATGATTCCAACCTTAAGCCACTTTTGAATTTCATTTCTAACCATGTCCTTCATTGCTGGATTCAATCTTCTTTGGGGCTCAATGCTAGGGGTGAATGACTCCTCCATCAAAATTTTGTGCATTACAATAGAAGGACTAATTCCCTTAATGTCTGAAATTGACCAACCCAATGCATTTTTTTAACTCCTTTAACACGCTATGCAATTTTTCTTCTTCTAAATGAGTCAATAAAGATGAAATAATGACACAAAAAGTTTGATTAGCACCCAAGAATGCATATTTCAAATTTTCAGGCAAAGGTTTCAAAACAGTCACTGGGTACACATCTTTCACATCACAAATAACTTCAGCGTTAGTCATATAAAACAAAGGCTCGGTTTGATCAAAAATTTTCAATCATTCAAAAGAATCCAATACCATCATAAAACAAGTATCCTCATCATCCATAGCATCTTTACCTTCCAAACATGTCAATAATGGATCTTTAAATGTAAGGGAAGGAAACGATGTTACCACACAAGATGATATAACATCCACTCAGTTGCAAGTCAGTATATCACTTGGATGTTTAAGTGATCTATATATGTTGAACCTCACCTTCTTGCCATTTACATGTAAGGTTAGTTCTCCTTATTGCACATCAATCACTGCACCTCCGGTAGCCAAGAATGGTCACCCAAGTATGATCTGGATCTCCTTATCTTCTTCCATGTCAAGCACCACAAAATCTACAGGGAGAAAAAATTTGTCAACACGAATAAGAACATCTTCTACAATGCCTCTAGGATAAGTGAGAGAATAGTCGGCTAATTGGAGGCAAATTTTCGATGGCTTGACTTCTCCCAATCCCAACTTTTGGAAGATAGAAAGAGGCATGAGATTTATGCTTGCCCCTAAATCACAAAGCACTTTACCAAAATATGTGTTACCGATGTCACATGGAATTGTGAAGCTTCCTAGATCTTTCAATTTCTACAGTAACTTTCTTTGCAAGACTGCACTACACTCCTCAGTCATCAATACCATCTCATAGTCTCCAAATCTCCTCTTTTTGGTAACAATGTCCTTAATGAATTTTGCATAATTCGGTACTTGCTCAATAACTTCAATCAAGGGAATGTTGATCTCAAGTTTCTTAAAGACTTTAAGGAATTTTGTGAATTGATCATTGATTTTCTTTCGTTGAAATCTTTGAGGATATGGAAACTTGGGGATGATTTTTGTTTGAAGTTCCCCTTCTAGTTTCTTTTCTGAATCAACTTCCTTCTCAACTTGTGTAGATGAATTTGGTTCTTTATAAATATTCTTTCCATTATTATCCTAGTATTTAGTGGAGGTCTATCCTTTTGGTTTCACCTCTTCCAATTCTTTTCCACTTTGAAGAGTGATGGCCTTACACTGCTCTCTCAGATTAGTTTTAGTATTACTTGGGAATTTCCTCTGATTCAAATTCCCCACTGCATTTGTCAGTTATCCTATTTGAACTTCCAAACCCGTCACTGAAGTCCCAACACTAGTTACTTGCATCTTTAGCTCATCCATCTCCTTCTCGTTCTTGAGGAAACGGTTCCTTGTCTCAGTTAAAAAAGTACCAATTATTTCTTCCAAAGAGGGTCTCTGTTTTACCTGTGGTGGTCCAAATCCAGGTGTGTGGGGCATGTTCCTTTGAATACCAAAGTTATATTGCTCCCTAGAATTGTAGCCTTTACCATATTGATTTTCCATTGGTTGTGAATTGAATCCCAAGTTCCTTTGGTTAACAAACTGGACTTGTTCCACCCCTTCATCATTGGTGTAGAATGAATGACTAGAAGCTACCACCTGCTCATTCTGTCTTTCCTTTGACATGAATTTTGAAAATTGATTGGATAGGGATGCCAATTGAGCAGATAACTGAGTCACTTGGTCCACTTCTAAAATTCCTCTTTTTCCATTAGTTCTCTTGGAGGGCCACTGGTAGCTATTCGAAGCCATATCCTCCAGCAATGCACAAGCTTCTTGGTATGTTTTTCTTATCAGAGTACCACCTGCCGCTACATCCACAATGGTTCGAGTTTGCCTATTTAACCCGTTGTAAAACATTTCCACTTGTACCTAGTCTTGGTATCCGTGATGTGGACACTTTCTCTAAAGGTCTTTGTATCTCTCCTAAGCTTCATACAAAGGTTCCAAGTCATGCTGTCTAAATGTACTAATCTCTGTTCTTAACTTCGCAGCTTTACTAGGTGGGAAAATTTTAATCAAGAACTGCTGTGCCACCTCCTTCCAAGTTCGCATTGTATCAGCATAAATAGAATGAAGCCAATTCTTTGGTTCGTCCCAAAGAGAAAGTGAGAACAAAGTGAGCCTAATGTCATCTTGTGTTGCCCCTTCAGTCTTGATAGTGTCACATAAGTCCTGGAAGCTTACAAGATGATTGTTTGGATCCTTCATTGGTGCCCTCCAAACTGATTTGTTTGAACCAAATTGATGAGCCCAGGTGAAATATGAAAATTATGAGCATGAACATTACGTCTTTGGATACCGTGATAATTGTCTACCACTGTGGACTGGAAATAATCTCTAATAGGACGTTGGGAAATTGTTCCTATTCATTTCCATTATCTCCTCTTCCGTTTGCTCCGTTCAAATTAGCTACACCAAGTCTGGCTTCCAACTGAGCTAATCTTAGAGCCATTTCATCCCTCTCTCTTTGAATTCTCTGAAGTTCTTCAGCTTAATTTTCCATCTTCTTTTGCCGACGAATTGACTTTACTGTTCTTTCCAACTTTGGGTGAAAATGTCTTTCTTGCTGTCTAGTGGTTCAGGGCATTCAATGTTTTTTTTCTTTACAAGCTGCGTAAGAAAATGAGAATGAAAAAAAATAGGAAGCAAATAAGTTACTCTAGGGATAAAAAGAAAACCAACAAGTAAATATTAAACTAGCTATAAAAGTAAACATTCAAACATTCATCCCTGACAACGGTGCCAAAAACTTGTTCATAAACCGTAAGTACACGGTTGTCGAAGTGAGTAATAAATCGGTAAGAACCGAGTCGTGTCTATAGGGATTATGAGAAAGTTCAAATCTATGCTAGCTGACAGTGTTTGAAATCGGGTTGAATGAAATTTTAGGAAATTTAAAAGTAATAAAAACTTTTTTAAAAAACTTAAATAAAATTCTAATCAACTACTCAATTCAATGCGACCAAAATAACTATGACTATGACAAATTTGTGCAATAACTATTTAAGAAAAGATTGCAATAATTGACTAATTAAAAGTATTAACTTTAATAAGGAATGACTTTCTCTTAGGGAATGATATTTTTGTCAACCTTAATATAGAATTAGCTATCATCCACAACTGAAATATCCTAACCTTGTAGGTAAATTTTAAGAGTAATTAATCCTCTTTTCCCAAAGATGAATTAATTTATCCACTCTAGACATCACTTAGTAGTCCCTTACTTAAGTTCTTTCTAGAGTTTCTTAAGTCCCAAACCTTTAATTTTCACCTCCTAAGTTTCTTGGGTCTCCCAACTCACAAGAAAATCCTAGTCAAAATTTCCTTCAATCTTCTAGCAAAAACTCCCTTTTTCCAAAGGCGAATTTATATCAAGACAATTTCCAATAATCCAAAGGAAGAAAAATAAACCCAAGGAAAAATCAACAAGTTTATGAATATTCAGTCATGGATTCCAGCAAAATTCAATATTAAAGCATCAATAAAAATATCAAATCCCTAAGAGAAATTAAGGTTTTAGCCACAAATCATTATGTCAAGTAGTCCACAAACATACAACTTAGATAAACTCAGGACAGAATCAATTAAAAAAATGTAGATCCAAACTACAACAGAATAATGTGCTCTCCCCTCTCCCTTCGTGTGGTTCTTGCATGAAGAGGCGGCCTTGTTGTGGTTGGAGGCAGTTGTGTGGTAGTGCTTAGAGTGGAGGCTACGTCTTCATTGGGAGTGTATGGAGGCTGCGATGGTGATGGTGCATGGATGAAGGTCACGTTAGTAGATGTGTGAAGACAGGTTGCGTTGTGGAAGTTAGAGCTGAAATATGAAGGTTTATGTGTCTTGTTGGAACTGCTCGTGCATGAAAGAATGGGATGAATGACATTTTTGTGTGAAAGAAAATGGGATAAAGGCTGTGTAGAAGATGGCTTGCATTGATGAGTTGTGAGTTAAGTAAAGAAGGCTTGCGTTCTGGAGGATTGGAGCTACGCCGATGTTGTTGAAGATTGAAGAGTGACAACTGTATGAGTGAAGGCTTGAAGATGCATGAATTGAGGCTTAATTGAAGGCTGATGCGTGGAGGTTGCTGGGCATGATTTTGGTGTAGTCAAATGGAGGCTTTCTTTTTTTGTGATGTGTGTGAGTGGTGGGAGTATGGAGGCTGCTTTGGCTTTTAATGGCATGAATAGATGGAGAGTAAGGTTGCTGGTCAATAAAGGTTGTTGCCTGTATTGTGAGGGCTGGCTGCATATGTATGAAGGTTATGTTGTTGATTAATGGCAGCTGTCTACGTGAAGTGAATGGAGGTTTGTCTTTTTTTGGAGCTTGCATTAGTGGAGGGCTGATGTTAGTAGAGGCTGGTTGGAATAGATTTTTCAAGGTCAATTTCGATAATGTATAAAAACTAAATGCTGACGATTTAGGAGCTTAAATTTTGTCAGTATCTTCATCTTTGAGTTAGCTTTAATATGAGACTTGAATAACGGTATTTCTCCATCTGAGTCAAAAGTTATGATCAAAACATCGTTGAAAAGTCATTCTGGCGATCCAAAATCTAATGCAAATTTTGGGAATTTATTTCTCCTGAATTCCTGCACATAAAAATCTGCAATTGGTCCCAAGAAATCCATGAATGAGTCAAGAATTTAAGTATGAAATTTCAGAATTTTTGGCTAAACCAATCTCAACATAAAAATCCCACAGTGACTAAAGGTCAAGTCTGCCAGAAATCCAAAAATAGTGCTGATTGGCTATGTGGTTGAGTCTTTGAATTACTGCCATGGAAATCGAAACAAAAGAATTAATTCCAAGGATTGCAATATAGAGTGTTACCCCGAGTCGTCTCACTTAATTGGAAGCTAGAGCAAATGATCTAATCTAGCCTAATTGTCAGGAAATGCAAACTAAGTTAATTAAGAGTTGGGTTTTGGATTGTCTTGATTAAATTAAAGGACTTGGAACTAAATAAAAGAAAAGTGTGTAAAAAGGTATTTTTGGATTTAAAGTGAAAACTCAACCAATGGTCAGATGTGAGGAAATCCTCTTGAAAATGAGCTTTGGCTATCATGGTTCTAAATAAATCTTTGGGATAAAAATTCACTCAGTTTCTGAATGATAAACATTAAAGAATTCTTTAAGTCCAAAGTTTTAATCAATGAACTCCATTTCTTAAAACTTGTTGAATACATCTTAGTGTGTGTAATGGACAAGTTAATACAAGTGGTCAATTTGGATTAGTATAATTTCAATATCAAACACAACTAGGCAGATAAAAGAGCATTAACACAATCACTAAAAAAACATATATGAAACTTCATATATTGAGCCTCCAAGTTCTACATAAACAAATCCATAACATAGTGCATTGTTCCAACTTTTGATTAAACTCTAATCAAGAAAAGTCTAACTACAAGATAGAAACCCTAACTTAGGAATCTATAACAATGTAATCAAACTTGAGAATGTAAAACAACTCCCTTTTGAAGCCCATTGAGCTCAAGCTATCGCTACATCTTCAAGAGGAAATGGTGTTTAGCCGAGCATCACTTTGGGAGCACTCACTACTGCAAACACTCTAACAGCATCCATGGAAGCAACAACCAGGTGAGAGCGACGACGAGAAGTGAAGAAGATCAGTGATGGATGAAGGTCGAGAGTGAAAATGTTAAGTGTTTCTGTCGGCTCTCCCCTCCCGAATGTGTTTTTTGTCTCTCCTCTTTCCCTGTCCCCCATCAAATGACCTAATTTGGCATGTTTTAAATATAGTGTCACGGGTCGGGTCGGAACATTGAGAGAATTTTCCAAATATGGTCAGGTTTTCTACGTTTCGCCATGGCGACAGATGGGCTCGCTGTGGTATTGCGTCTTTCTTGGATCCTTCGTCGCGGCGTGGGAATTAATCTTCGCCGCGACGAGCTTTCCCCGCAAGTTTCGCCTATTCTTCGTTCTTCGCCGTGGTGACAGATGGGCTTGCCGTGACGTTCTTCTCTCGAAGGCTATCTCCTGGTCACTTCAATTCAACATGTTGACTCCCTTCTCCTTGAGCATCCTATTTTTGCAGTATCAATTGTTCTTTGAAAACTTAAGAGACGCAATTAATACCAATTGTGACAATTTTTACTATCAAATTGCATTAAATAAAAGTGCACACTAAAGAATTAATTTCAGCACAAAATCTAAAATTAGGAGTCGAAAAGCATAGTAAAGACCATAAAAGTGTTGCCAATTTAGATAATAAACTTGGGCTCAATCAAGTGCAATTCGAGTCTATTTGTTTTATTTATCTCATCGGACCTCAAATAATGCTAAAACATGATAAACCAGCCATAGGTGAACATAAAATGAATGTAAATGACTCTGAATTAAGTCATAAACATATATGAAAATATGAGTGTATCACTGTTTGACTCTTATAAACTTTGTCCAAGAGTATAAAGGTCTAAGTGTGGGGGAATTTTATTGAGTCCAAGTTTATTATCTAAATTGACAACACTTTTATGAACTTCACTATACTTTTTGACTCATAACTCTTGATTTTGTGCTTAAATTAATCCTCAAGTATGCACTTTTATTTATGTAATTTGATAGTAAAAATTGTCACAATTGTTATTAATTGCATTTCTTAAGTTTTCTAAGAACAATTGATACTGCAAATTGCTAATTTTGATTGTAGGATCCTCAAGGAGAAGGGAGTCAACGTGCTGAATTGAAGTCAACAGGAGATCATAGCCTTAGGGAAAAGTTCACTACGGCGAGCTTATCTGTCGCCACGGCGAAGAACAAAAAATCAGGTGAAACTTTCGTGAAAAGTTTGCCGCGGTGAAGATTAATTCTCTTGCTACGGGAAAGGGTTCAGGAAACATGCAACGCCGTGGCGAGCTTACCTGTAACGATAGTGAAATGTCAAAAACTGAACATATTTGGGAAAAATCTCTCACTATTTCGACCCGACCCATGACCCATTATTTAAAAACATGCTAAATTAGGTTATGAAGAGGACTTGACATGGAGATATATTAGTGAAGAGAGAGAGCCGACACATATACAAACTTTATATCTCACTCTCGATTTTCAACCATCACCCATTTTCTTTACTTCTAATCATTGCTTGCATCATTTGGTTGCTACTGCCATGGATGCCATTGGTGTATCTACAGTTGTGAGTGCTCCCAGAGTGATGCTTGGCTAAGCACCATTTCCTCTTAAAGATGTAGCGATGGCTTGAGTTCGATGGGCTTCAAAAGGGAGTAGTTTTACATTGTCATATTTGACTACATTGTTATAAACTCCTGAGTTAGGATTTATGCTTTGTAGTTAGATTTTTTCTTGATTAGAATTTAATCAAGAGTTGAACAATGCATTGTGTTATGTAGAAATTGGATGCTCAATATATGAAGTTTCATATATGTCTTTTTGGTGATTGTGTTAATTCTCTTTTATCTGCCTAATTGTGTTTGATATGGAGATTATGCTTGATCCAAATTGACCACTTACATTAACTTGCCCATTACACACACTAAGATGCAGTCAACAAAGTTTTAAGAAATGAAGTTCATTGATTAAAACCCTGGACTTAAATAGTTCTTTAAAGTTTATCATTCAAAAACTTAGTGAATTTCACTCCCAAAAGATTTGTTTAGAACCATGATAGCCAAAGCTCGTTTTCAAGAGGATTTTATCACATTTGATCATTGTTTGAGTTTTCACTTTTCATTTCCCAAAAATCCAAAAACACCCTTTTTATACACTTTTCTTTCATTTAGTTCAATTCATTTAGTTTAATCAAAACAATACAAAACCCCACTCTTAACTAATTTAGTTTGCATTTCATGACAATTAGGTTAGCTTAGATCATTTGCTCTATGTTCTGATTAAGTGACACGACCCGGGGTTGCATTCTATATTGTAATCCTTGGAATTAAATTTTTTGATTTGGTTTCCAAGGGAGTGATCCAAAGACTCAATCACACATCGATCACCATCATCGATGGCTCACTCAATTCATGCAACACATCACACATATAACATATAATTCACATCTTTGCATTTTGCATAATTTATCACATATCCCATATTACATTCGCATTAATGGGTAAGACAATTATACATTTCGAACAATCAAACATACTTATTCAAAATGTAATTGAACTGCTCATGTGACTCTTTTCCAATTATTACATTGTTATGACCGAGTGCCTAAACTATCATATATCCATTGTGAATACCACTCATTTATACTGTCTCTTATCCGTTAGGGATACAGGGCTCATTTTTCATAGTGAGCCTTTGGCTCTTAATCACATTTGGAGTTTTAAGCTCGTTTTCAGTGGCTACTCAGGTAACAACTCTCATTATCTAATCATGCATTCATGTATGGAATGCATCTCTCCTAATCAATCAATCATGTCAAGAAGCATTTAATTCTCTACATTCACATATAAGTAGCACTTCAATATCACATTCTTCACATCAGAGTCATCGGACCTTCATATCTGGAATCAGCAATATCAATCACACATTCATAAGACATTTCGAACATAATCAAACAAACAATTAATTGAGTGAGACCATCTAGGTTACTCACAAGCTGCTCTTGAAGCTAATGCCTAGAAGTTCCATCAACTTCTGGATGTTGACGTTCCAATTGCTCCTCTATATCAAGCAATAAACATATATCACACTTTTGCACAATTATAAGTATTTGTTAATGCACATGTATGTATATGAAATATGTACAATGCATGTTCAATGACAATCCCGGGTATCGCTCTATTATTCTCATCACACAAACATTCATATTTCCAAACTCACATAAGTATCATTTATACTTATGGTTTATACCTCAATAAAACCATAAAAATCAAAATTCATAGCTCATTTCATCAATTCAAATTTTTCCGGAATATACCTTCTGGTCTACTGTTCATGATCAATCTGACCACGAAAACGAAATAAATACTTTCTCCTAGAAAATCACTCTCCTATGTCTTAAGTTTCTAATGACTCTTAAGATCATTCAATTTGGTTCAGCACTCTAAAGGTTATACTCCAAGTACAATAGGCTAAGCATATTAGAAATTCGACTAATGCATGATCATGCTGTCAAGTTATATAACTAATATCTCTCAATTTCAATATCTAAAAATTACAAACTCTATATCAATTGAAAGTTAAGAGATTAAGATACAACTTTTGTGAAGACACTTTTATCTAATTCATCCTATATCAATACAGTTTATTCGATAACTATAGGACATGATTTCTATCTCATGTAGTGTTATAGCCTAAGCCAAGACTCAATTTCAAGCCAAAATTTGAAATTCTTAGAGACAAAATTAAAATTCAATGTCTTCATGAAAAATGTATCCTTACACCTCAGTGAACATGTCATAGCTACATTCTCCAGCACTCATCTTCCAATTTTCCATATTTTATAACATCCAAACTCATGCAGGTAACACATCTTGTACAAAGATCACCCCTTCTACTTCATTTACTCTTCATTATCAACTCCATTTCATCTCAAAAAATCATTCATAAGTAGATCATAACCAAAAATCAAAACCAAAAAATCATTCACGTATATTCATGGTGAACATGAAAAATGTCCATTTTCACATAATCATTCAATGAGAATTAAATCACCAAATTTATCTCATATACCTAAAGCCTATAAGGATTAACAAGATACTTGATAAAACTCTAAAATCTTCAAAAAAACTCGAAGAAGCCCTAGCTCTTATGCACCCACACATATCATCTTGAAGGTGGTTTAAGTTAGGTTTTTCTTTAGGCAAAAGAAATAGATAATAAAGTTGGAGTAGCAAAAGGTAGATGAAAGCATGATATAACTCTAGTGAAAGTTTCGATGAATCAAAAGTCCATGAAGAAAAAGGCTTGCAGAAGATAGTTTTAAAGAAAAGTCTAAGTTAAAACGTAGCTTAGTCTTTCAAGTATAAAAGAAACGCGAAATGGGTCTGTTAAGTCAAGAAGACTTCACTTCTTTTATTAATTTTGACGAAAGTCAAATAATAATAATAATAGAGGTAAATGAATTTGTTAAGTGTGCAAATAAATATAAGTGGAATAAATCATCAAATCAAAACGATATTTAAGTAAAAGCTATATAAGATGAAGCGTCTAAGATGGATCAGACGAAGCGATTAAGTCTAAGATGAATCAGATGAATGGATCAAAGGAAATGATTAAGTCTAAGATGAATCAGACGAATGGATCAGACAAAATGATGGATCAGACGAAGTGATTAAGTCTAGTTAGCTTCATCTTTTCTCCATATGTCTATAAAAGTTTCAATATCATCTTCTCACAAATTCTGAAGTTATCTATAAAATTTTTCAATATCATTTATTCTTGTTTCTATTTCCGTTATCAATTCTAGTAATACCCTACATTTGTGGAAAATTTTTTCCTAAAATTCACCAAAAGTTCTAAATCACTAAATACATTCTCCAGATCAGTCTTTCACATATAAAACCCATAATTCTCAAAAAATCACATTCCACATAATAAATCAATTATACCTAGAAAAATGTCAATGAATGCATGTAATATTATTTTCATGTGCAAAAATTCAATATTCATATGTATGTACATATTATGCATGAACATGAAATGCATTTTCTAGTCTCTCAATAATCTCTCATATTTACTATTCTAGCCTTAACATGGGTAACGACATGTTACAAAATGGGTCTATGGGGGATAGGTATGCATACCCTTATAAGGCATACTTCGTTCTCCTCACTAATTGATGTGGGATTCTCATAATCCAAACCTTTGGGCTTAGCGTCCTTACTGGCACAATAGCTCGGGCACTAGCTCTTATACCATTTGTAATAGCCTAGACTACCCACCTATAGATATTGTCGGCTTTAGGCTTTGGGCCCAGCCTAAACCCTCACAGTTTTGCTCTTTCCAGCCCAGCTGGGAAACCATGTCTATAGGGGAGAGGTATCCATACCTTATAAGGCATACTTTGTTCTCCTCTCCAATCAATGTGAGATTAGGGGCTAGCCAGCGAGGACGCTAGGCCCAAAGGGGGGTTCCACATCAATTGGAGAGGAGAATGAAGTATACCTTATAAGGATATAGATGACTTTCCCTAAAAGACGTGTTTTCCCAGTTGGGCTTTAAAGAGCAAAACTGTGAGGGTTTGAGCTGCGCCTAAAGCCCAAAGCGGAAAATATTTGTGGGCTGGTAGTTTGGGTTGTTACAAATGGTATCAGAGCTAGTTCTAGACTTGTAGTGCCAATAAGGACGCTGGACCCAAAAGGGGGGTGACCAGAGAGGACACTAAGCCGAAAAAGGGGGGTTGGCCAGTGAGGACGCTTCGCCCAAAGGGGGTGGATTGTGAGAATCCCACGTCGATTAGAGAGGAGAACAAAGTATGCCTTATAATGGTACGAATACCTCTTCCCTATAGACGCATCTTCCCAGCTGGGCTGGAAAGAGCAAAACTATGAGGGTTTGGGCTAGGCCTAAAGCCTAAAGCAGACAATATCTATAGGCGGGTGGCTGGGTTATTACATACATAATTTCCCAATAGCAATGCAAACTTCCTTGACCCTTTAATCTCAAACCATAACCCAATCTAGATAGAAAACCTACTTCACTTGATAGCTCGAAAATTCCCATTTAGATTCAACAGTTATTTGACCAATGTACCAAGTTTCTTTGAAGCTTGCAGGAGAGGTTTAGAATGTTTTTTTAATGGAACCAAGCAGTAGATCTGCGTCTAGACATTGAATGTTATTAAATAGGAATTTAAATGGTTATAATCTTTAAGGGAATCAGTTAATTGTGCATTGTCCAAAGCTCGGGAAGACCTTTCCAAAGTTCAACGAAAACTTGCTCTATCCCCTCATGATCTACAACTCCTAGCAACTAAAAAATATGAATTATGTCTCTATATGCTCTCTGTCTAAAGCTATCACTCATTACTTCAACAAAATGTAAGAATGAATTGGCTTAAAGATGGAGACAAGTGCACCAAATTCTTCTTTAATTTTACTATGGCTCATAGGAACAGATCGCATCAATTCGATTACAACAAATGAAGGTTTTCAACTCCAAGACCATTAGCAAATTCAGCAAGAGGCGGTGAATTATTTCAAAATTTTGCTTAGTCCTTCCACATCTACTCTTATCCTCTATGCCAACCTCTTGGACATCAGCTCCAAGAAAATAACTTAGGAAACCTAGACTTGTTAACTAAAGTAGTCGATGACTAGGAGATCAAAGAAGTGTTAACTAAACTACATGGTACAAAAGCACTAGGTCTAGATGGCCTTAACGGTTTCTTCTACCATAATACATGGAATATAATTGGTTCCTTTTTTTAAGCAAGCTGCGAAGGAGTTTTTCATTGAAGGCGTGCTACTTCAGGAAGTTAATTAAACTTTCCTTTGCCTGATTCCGAAAACTTCTACTCCTACTTCCTTTAGTGAATTCAAACCAACATCTTGTACAATTTTCCTATATAAAGTGATCTCAAAGATCCTTGCATGTACATTGAAATATTCTCTCATCCCAATCAGCAATGATAACCAATGAGCTTTCATTAGTAATCGACAAATTGGTGATAACATACTGAATGTTCAAAAATTACTCCATAGGTATTCCCTAGCCAATTCACCTCCAAATTACTTCATCAAAGTTGATTTTCATAAGGTGTTTAACAATGTGCTTTGGAGCTTCTTATGGTAGACGATGGAAGTTTTTGGTTTCCTAGCTATATTCATTAATTGGATAAAGGAATGTGTCTCCAAAGTCTCCTACTCAGTCTTGATCAATGACAATCCTTCAATCTTTTTCTAGGCTAGTAAAGGACTGTGAAAAGGGAATCTTATCTCCCTTACCTCTTCATTATATGCATGGAGACGCTTAACACTCATTCAAAGTGTAAGAAGCTTGTTTTAACTAACCTCTCTTTTGGAGACAATTTGTTACTTTTCTATAGAGCCACCCCTGATTTAGTTCATAGCTTCATGAAAACTCTAACCAGGTTCAAAGAAATCTTGAGGATAAGTATTAATCTCAACAAGAGTCACCTCATATTTTCTAATGGTGCTGCTTCAATGGTCTCAAGCATAATCTCGCTTGCCAGAATGGTAGAGAAGCCTCCATCTCTACTTTATTTGGGGCTCCAAGTTTTGACTAGGAGATTAACAATCCTTCAATGTTATCCTCTTATTGAGAAAATTTAAAAGAGAATAGGATCTTGGGTGAATCACTTCCTTTCATTTGTAGGGAAAATTCAGCTTATCCATATGGTTCTTAGCTCTTTGCATGTTTATTGGAGCTCACATATCTTTCTTACCAAAGGGTTCATCAAGTCAATTGAAAGGTTACTCAAGGATTTCTTATGAAATCATATAACAGGAACCAAAGGTTGTGTTAAGGTTAAATGGTCAATCATTTGCTTTCCAAAGTCCGAAGGAGAGTTAAAAATCCTTTTAGTGAGACTCCCTAACCATATCCTCATCTTGAAATGATTATAGTGGATTCTCGAAGATAGGCAAACACTATGGATACGTTGGATTCATTCTTATTTCCATAAAGGAAGAAGTATCTGGGCATTTAGAAAGACTAATAACAATTCCTATTTTCTAGACGAGTGAATTCCTTTAAGGAACCTTGTTCAGGAATAAGTATCTTGCACCATTGGCAACAGGAAGCTTATATCTCTATGGTTTGATAATTGGACAGGTTAATGACCCTTACTACAATCTCAACATTTACTTAGAGGTTCTGTCTCCTTTCTTCTCCATACTACAATGGATTCCTTCATTAACAGTAGAATTTTCTAGATAACTTTAGACATCTGCAACCTTATTTCTCTTCTTCTCTCTTGTAGGATACATTCTTTTGGCATAGCAATCCAACTTATGAATTATCAAACAAATTCATTTGGGACTTGTAAAGGGTAAGGAAACCATAGGTATTTTGGTATAGAATCTTTTGGCATAAAATGATTTTATCGAGAACATCCTTTCTATTATGGCTCATTATACAAAATTGGTTAAATACGATTGACTAGATCAGTTATTTGAGCATTAATCCCTTATGCCCCTTCTGTCAACTCCAAGAAGAATCTAGAGATCATTTATTTTTTATGTGTGTGGTGACTAATCATGTATGGAGAGTTGTTCTCACGCATTACAATTGCCTTATCCAAGAGAACAATTTCTCTGTTGTTGTTCATTGCTTAGCAACTCAAACAACTACTAAGATCTCATCCCACACAATAGTTGTTAGCATGTGTGTCCAATCTATAAAGAAAGAGAGAAATGCAAGTGTTTTGAATCCAAGTCCAAGCCTATAAACAATCTTATCTCTAAAATTTTAGACAGCATCAAAGAACTTGTAGCACTACGCAGCATTCGCACCAACAACAACATTCTCTAGTCTTTTTCTCTCAATTACATTCTGTTTGATTAGCTAATTGGTATATGATGTTTCATGTTTTTAAAGGGCATCCCCCTACATCTTTTGTAAGCCCTTAACTATCTTTTTTTTTCCTATAAATGCATTTTATTCTTTCTTTTTAAAAAATAGTTTATAAATTTTATCATTATTTTCCCAATAGGAAGAAATTATTAAAAAAAAATCTTTCAAGGATACCATGGGAGACAATTTATTATGAATTTGATTATTTTGGAATGAACATATGACTAGTTATGATTGTTAATGTATAAATGAGTTCAATTTGTTGTATTCATTTGGAGAATGAAGACTTGATGAGCATTATGATATCCTTTGTGTAAAATGCATATGTATCAAATACGTAATACTTCTTTTAAACATTTTATTGTCTTAAAAATGGTAAAAGAGCATAATTTCACTCCACCCGTTTTGTACTAATAAAAATGTTGAAGTTAAAAAATGGTGCTAGTATCCATTTTAGATAGTAACCTAATTATATAACCGAGAATATTCATAATAAGGTGTTTACTCTCAAGCAAAGAGGTTAGGTGAGTTTTTAAACAAACTCCTAATACTTTAGCATTTTTATTAATAAGGGGTATGGATATGTTTAAAATTTGAAGTGTTTTTATCTTGTTTATGTTCATTTTGTGCAAATAATTGAATTTTATGATACATATTGAATTTTGAAGAACCATAAAGTGAATTTAATCAACTTATGAATTAATGCAAGTAATTAGTTGCATAGCATTTTTGTGACCCTTATGATTGAATAAGTAATTCAGAATCTTTAAGGTTATATTTGATTTTTTAAAGACTTTTTCAAGATTACCTTCTATTTTAGTTTGAATGATGGAATTAGTTTGTTTAAGGAAAAGCAACTACTTAAGTGTAGGGGAGTTTGATTTATGCTAGTCTTACATTACTTTTATCACTATTTATACAAAAAATTTCTTATATTTTGTTCAAATTTAGAGGAAATGGCATATATTTAAAGAAGTATTTTCATTTCATTTGTTATTTGTACCCATATAAGAAACATAAGCGAAATTGGAGAATAATTTTTTTTGACTTGCAGTAAATTTGGAAGATTTAGAGGACCAATGAACATAGCACTTATACGATACCACGTTGAGGCCATGTTAAAAGACGATCAATTCCATTTATCCTTCGCATCCCTACTTACCCTCATCTTACTTAGTAAAGAACATGAAACCTTATGCAGTGTAGGTCCTATATTAACGTTGAACAATTTTAGGGAATGATAAGTGAAACATTGGCTAGCTAAACAAACCCTTGTTAAGTTTGTGTAGCTCATTAAACGACTAAGGTTTTAATATTTAAAGAAAAATAATGTATAAAAGAAAAAATCTTTTTGGATAAGCAATAGTAAGAAGTAGTGGAAAGTCGACAAGTAGTTGTTTTACATTAGTTATTGATTGAGATAAGGTCATTCTTGGAAGATAGAACAAGATTCCAAAAAGATCCCCCTAAAGATTCAATATTCAAAAATAAATATTTCTTTAGATAAAGTCATTCTTGGAAGATAGAACAAGATTCCAAAAAGATGCCCCTAAAGATTCAATATTCAAAAATAAATATTTCTTTTCTTTTTCTATTGTTTCTTTATTGCTATTCTTTACTTAATTATGATCTAAATAGATGATGGATTTAGGCGAGATAAAGCTAGGATGTAATATTTTTATTTTGTGTTTGACTTAATAAAATCCTAGCTTTTATATCCTTGTTTTATAATTGATTGAATTGACAAAGTGGTAGTGAAAGACTCGATTATTTGATTCGTTCATCAAGATTTTAGAGATAATATGTGTGGCTAGATTACTACATAGATAAAGAATGTTAAGCATGAGCTATTTGAGAGAAAGTCACAAGATCTCTTAGGTTAGGGTAAATTTTATTAAGAGAGTTCATAAAGAAATTTGATATGTTCTTAGGTTATCTTGATTTAAAAGGAATTTTAGTTGATGAACCTATGAATAAAGGTTGTAAATCTCGAGAAATAATATAATCTAAATTAAGAATTCTTACTAGTCTAAGAAATTAGAAGTATTCACTAAATCAAGGTGAAGTTTAATAAGGTAAAATCCTAGGGGATTTCTTACCTAATTCTAGCTCATCCATAGATTGATTTATTGTTGATCATATTTTTTTATATTTAGATTGATTTATTTTAGTTTCTTATTCAATCATTCATAATTGTTGGTTTAGCTTAATGAGTTTATAGATAGTTAGTAATCAGTTAATAGTCTTTATGGGATTGAATAGTACTCGATTGTGCTAACTGTAGTTTACATTGTTGGCTTGCGAAAACAAACAATCATTTTCCTATTTTAGAGTGTAGATATTGCTATAAGGGTTATTATGTTCTCGATGGTAATTCCGTAAGTAGTCAGCTTGTTCAGTTTTCCTGAAAAGGAATTCCCAACTTGACAACTATTGATGTTATATCCTTCCTACATCATTCATATTGTAATGTGTATATTGGTCTCACTCCGTAGCTTAGGTTATCAATTTTCCTTATCAATGCTTTCGTTTGAACTACTATGCAGTAATTGCATTCGTACTTTTATATGATTTGTGGTTTATATGCCAATGATGTAATTGATTTTCAATGATAGAAATTCATTACCATCATCTAAATTAGCAATAAGACAGCTTTTAAAGTCATATTGTTCAAATTTCCCTCTGCTATTGCATATATCATCTACCTTATTGGATACTCTAATCCATTATAGAAAATTTATAACTATAGGTAAGCCATAGTATAAGAACCTTTTTAACAAGTCCTTATATCTCTCCATAAATTATATGGTGTCTCATTGTTATAAGTAGGAGAAAATGTTGTACTGCAACTTTATAGTCTTTACTGGTAGGAAGTCCTTTGCCAAGAAATTCTCTACTAAATTCTCCCAAATAGTGATTGGAGCAACAAGGAAGGACTTTAGTTACTCCTTTTTTTGATTCCTTAATGAGAATAGTAACGATCTTAACCTTATAGCATCTATGATTTCTTCATTAACCTTAAATGTGTCTCATATCTCATATTACAACATTTGAATAATGCCCAAAGTGATCTTAAGGTTATTTTTTTACAACTATCAGTCTAACTATGTTGGACTATATCTCTATGAGTGTTGGCTTAGCATAGTCTAACTTGGTTATGTTCTCTCTCTCTATCTCCCCCT
>JAOSBO010000008.1:34787608-34812347 GCA_027563915.1 Erythroxylum rotundifolium
GATGGTGGAAAAGAAGACTAAAGAAAATGAAGGAGAGAGCATTTAGCCAAAAAATGAAGAGCAAATGAGCCATAGTCTTGCAATAGAGAGTAACGAGAGTAAGGTGTGTGGCAAGTAACTTGACACTTGTCACTTGTCACTTGCCAATGTCCTCCTCTTGTGGTTCTCACTTAGTCTCTTTTAATAACTAAATAAATGCATGAACAATCATTATAATGTGTGTAAATATCAATAATCACATGTGTGTATGCTTATGTTTGTGATATGCATGTAAATGCAATGCACCTCACGTATTCTCCATGCGATTTCTCATGTATCTTGGTTTAGGATCCTTTTTCCTAACCCTTAGTATGAAAACGGGATGTTACAAATAACTTGGTTAAAAAGGCATTTACTTTAATTCAAGCTTAGGTGTTTCTTTAGTCAACGGGAGAGGAGTAGGATTTTCTTCTCCTAGGCCCTCATAAACCTAAGAACATCATTGTCTATTCCCCTCTCCTTTCAAACCTAAAAGCACATTCCACTAAGTTAGGATCCTTTTCTTTTTCATCAAGTCTTAAAGCTATGTATGATTCCGAAGGATCATCATTAATAACCTTAGGTAAGTCTTCATACACAATAGAGTTCTTTCAAAGCATTGAAGATGTTAAAATCCATATTCTCCTTACCCTTCCTAATATGATGGGAATCCCAATGTCTTAATCTATACCCATTACTAAGAAATTTGTAAGAAAAGTTAATTTCCATACTTTAATTAGTAAGTTTTCCACTACCTTAATTAGGTACCTAAAAGACCTATAAGCTAATTGAGAGACTCATTTAGTAGCTCGAGTTCTTCTATTCTAATCTTTTTGAAAAGAGATAAAGGCATTAGGTTAATACTAGCATATAAATCACATGAACATTTATAAACAATAGAAGCACCAAAATGGTAAAAAACAATAAAACTCCTTTGATCTTTTAACTTTAAAGGTAACTAATTTCCAGGATTCCACTATACTCTTTAGTTAAAGATACCTTAGTAAATTCTTCCTGAATTTGTTTCTAATGAATATGATCTCCTTTAAAAGCCTTACATGTAATGGAATTTGTGCTAATGCTTTAACGAAAGGTGTATTGATATGTAGCTTCTTGAATTTGTATTCATGCTTTCAATTTCTTAACCTTTGAAGGTATGGAATGGGTAGCACATAAGCTTTGGTAAAGGATTGCGGCTTTAACTTGAGACTAACACCAATTTGCTTATGATCACTTAGCCCTCTTTTTCAAGTTTGTCTACCTTTTACACTTCCTCTCCTTCAACAATTTCAACATAAATTGTTTTGCCATTTTTAAGTTTAATGATTAATAATTTATCTCTAAGGTTCACCTCAATATTAATATAAATCTTTTTCTAATCTATTTTTCTCACCACTTCAACTAAATGGTTCACTTACACCTTCATGTTATGAATGGATGTATAATTAGATTACACCAACTTTTCATGATTCCTTAAGTTATCGAATTTTACATTAATGGAAGATATGTATTGTTTGAGAATTTATCCCCTTTTTTAGCAATGGTGGTGGTTATTGATACTGATGTTATTGCTGAAACTCAATTGGTCTCACATTACGTATGCTTCTTACTAATTTTATAAGACATTTGGGTGATTCCTTTACTTCATATTATAATTGTTAGAGATGGGGTCATTCTTGACATCTTGTTTTTCTTTACAGACAACCGCATAATTAGCCTTATGGAATGCTTTATAAATTCTATAGAAAGCTTTGTATTATTCCTAAGCTTTATGAAATACTTTCCCCTATTTTAGTTTACAATTTTGAATTTACATCCTCAATTTAGTGGTTTTATATAGAGGAAAAATCAAAGCATAAAAGCTTCATAAACTTGGTGTTACTCCTCAAAAGAATTCACCTTAATCATTGGGAACAAGCTTCTTACTCGGTCTCTCATGCATTATAAAAAACATCACATATGAAGTTCATCTTCTATAAGATCATTCAATGCAAGTATTTATATCATGGAGTAAAATTCTTTGATGAATATGATGATATCTTCCATAAGTGAGCCACTAAACTTCGATAACAGGTAGAGATAGGCTTACTTTAACTTGTAGTTTCTTACCCTTTGATGAAACTTGATGCATGAGGGATTTGTAATATTGATCAACATTTGAATGTCCCCGATATAAATCCTTTGTTACTCCATTCCAACAGCAATGTTGAAATGATTTACATCTATCTCTCTTCTCATTCTTGTGTTGTTCCTTTTATAGGTCCATTCGGTTTTAGATTCAAATTGAAGTATGCCATCCAAGTTTTCACTTATAACCCTCTTATCTCATATTAACTACCTCAAAATAATGAAGGGAGATAAGCTTATAATAAAGCTAAGATAAACAAAATAGTAATTAAATAGCCCCTCATAATGTTGAAAAATTAATTGATCATTTTTGTAAGTTCATAAAATTGATTATAACAAGTTATAATTCTATATTATTATAGATTATCGATCCTATGATGACTGTAACTACTAATTCTTTTAATCCTAGTAAAAAATTTCAATTAAAGTATTAAATGACAAAAGGTTATATAATAATTCCAATTTAAGCCTGTTAGGATGTATAGAAGTTACCTTGGGTTATTGTATTTTGGTTTAATGCTATACTGATGTTTGGAATGCTTACTCATTAGTTAACATGTAATAAGATTCTTTAATTACTAAGTATTCAAAATGTAGACATCTATTTTCTAGTTCTCATGATTTTTGTCATGTTGTAATCAATCTATTCTATCGTAATATACCATTCATTTGTTTTTAAATTAAGCTTATTCTTATTAGAACAATTCTTTGGATTTTAAAAGAAAAATTAAATAAAAAGAGAAATCATGATAATAAAATGTTATGGTATTTGTATCCACTTATAAGAAGTTAAATTTATATGCAAATTTGATTATTAAGGTTGAAATAAAAATTAACCTAAAGTAGCTATGTCCTCTCTTGAGGTACACAGTTACATCTAATTATGAAATTACCATTCTTTGATGTGTAACACCTAATCAAACTCATTAAGCATGATTAACCTATTAGTTGTCTCCTTTATCTATGATACCTTTATCTTTATATCTAGATGATTATTGTATTAGTACATGGATTATACTTCACCTTTTGGTCCTTCGTACAATCCCTAAAATTAAGTATATGATGTTTAGTGATAAATCCATGATTAAGATTAAAGAGAATAAATTCAACCAAAATAATAATGAATCATGCATTAATAATTGAAATATCTCACAATAACTATATCCCTAAATCTAGTCGGGGATTTGGTTACCAAACATCATGAAAACAAAACAAAAAACAAAACAATCTTCTCATTAAAAAAAGTATTAGAAAAAAAGATAGAACATGGTATCCCCAATTGTATCCAATTTGAGATGAATCATCTCCCAATCTTGCTCTAAAGCTTTAGTTGATATAAAGAAAGCTTAAAATTAACACACAATAAAAAAATATTGTCCAAAGATCTCTTTAAAAGTCCTCTCTAATTAACCCTAATAAGATTATTTATATAAATAGAGTCATAAGGTCAATAAAATTAGGTTTCTTTGTGTATCCTTATAATTTGTGCATGAGTCTGGCATCTAACCAACATCCATATAACACCATTTGGCTTTTAGAACTTTACATGTGTAAGCACTTATAAGTGCAACATCAATCACAAATACCACTCTAGCACCAATTTACTTATGTTTCTTAAACTTTTCCCATCCATTGTAAAATGAGGGCCTAACACCAACATGAAACTAATGCCAATTATTTACTATGATATCAACCAATTTTCTCAAGCTTTAGACATATTCAAGCTTGAAGTGATCTCTAATGCCTTCTATAAAATTTTTTCCTTCTTTTTATCTTCCTATTGAATTTAGTTTCTCTTATATCGTATAATTATGGATAATAATGCACTCAAATTTAGGATTTAATTAAAGCAAACAAGAGAAACATCATATAATTCAAATAAAGCATGTTATAAAAGTGCTAAATTACAAACTAATTTAGACCTTATAAACATGCATAATATAACCTTATCATATATCAACCAATGTTTTTGTACAAACTCTTAGTAAACAAAATATATCTCTTTCAAGGATACTAGTTGACCAATATGTTACATTGGTCTATTATTATATGTAGAGAATGCACAAACCAATTTAAAATCCTAACATAAGTCAACCTAAATCTAAATTGACCGAACCTCTTAAAATAAAAATTTCAAGTTCTTCCAAATTTCAAAGAACATTCTTTTGAAAAGTAATTCATTCAAAACCATTTCAAAAGTTCTTTAAAAGTATTTTTATGCATCAAGAAGGTTTATTTTAAACTTAGACCAAATTTTCTCTTAAATATGATAAAATATATGTGATAACCCTTAATGTAATCATCATGCAATGATTAAGCCCCTAGTTCATTAAAATAACCAAAATATAGTTATAAAAAGTATTTGTTCATTCATGATTTGATTTCACATGAGGTAGGAGCTTATATGATAACTTGATGCTAGAACAAGAAATATTCAAGAGCTATAAAAGTTAAAGATCTCAAAAAAATTGCTATATGAATATTAAATTCCATAAAACTTTTGATTCTATCAACGGGAGGATCCTAGTTATAATACTAACGTGTTTTTTCTTTCCTTATCAATTCCTTATATGGATGGAATAATATACCGTTACTTCATCTTATATTGTTTTAGAAAATAGGGACCCCTATTTTGACTTTTAGAAAAGCCAAAGGTTTAAGACAAAGAGATATATTATCCTCCTACTTATTTATGTCACATGTTGAAACTTTGACTACACTGATTGAATTCAATATTGAATAAGTGAAAAGGTTCTAAGTACCATCACAACTACAAGAAACTAAAGCTTTTTAGCCTAAAATTTGAAGATGATCTTATTTTATTATATGAAGTTGTCCCTAGATCAGTCAAAAATTTGATAGATTGTCTACATATGTTTAATAGGCTCTCAAGGATCTTTATTAATAATTACAAGATCAATATATATGTCTCTGTAGATTTAAAGGAAATGGTTGCCTAATTTTCTATCTTATCTGGACTCAGACACCTATAGCTTTCATTCAAACGCTTAGAAATATTAATTTCAACAAAACAGTCGCCTTTAGTGATTGTAAGCCCTATTTGATTCAATTTACAAAAAAAAAAGCGTTAGAATATTTTCTTCTGCATGTAGAACTTAGTTGATCATTGCAATGCTTATCAATCTTCATATCCATTAGAGTTTTCACTTTTTTCTTCCTTAAAATCTATTCAAATCAATTAAAAGGTTCTTAAAAAACTTTCTATGGTTTAGTAAGTCAACTAATTGATTTGCAAAAGAAAGTTAAGTGTTCTAAGATCTGTGCTCCTAAGGAAGAGCGTATTTTAGTTATCAAGTCTATAAGGAGCACTAATAAAATGTTATCATCCAAGAGGATATGGAAACTATTTACTAATTACAAACCAATTTAGGTTAAATGGATGCATAATTAGATAGTAAAGAGCTTCTCGGGTATTGAATGTAAATTGAAAAGCTCTTTGACTCTTACCACTCTTGACTCTCAATCAAATGCTGAAAATGAGAGATTTACTTTGTTAAAAGATAAAGCCATCGTTGGTAATAGAAAATCAACTTCCTTTTAATTTGGCAATTGCAATGAACGAGGTCCTCCCCACAAAGTCCCAAAAATTTATAATCTCAAGTGAATGATTCCTCTAAGAACAAAGTGCAGGTGATTGTATTGGATGAAGAGTGAGACTACACCTATAGAGATTTTTCTTCAATTATAACTGCAATCCCTACTTACAAACCTACTCAAAAGATTGATGATAAAATAATGTAGAAAAGACAACTCTGATACCTTCCCAAACAAAACTTATATGCAAATCTTCAAAGCACCTATTTAGACAGTTCCATAGAGGGAGTTATTCAACTCATAGCTAGTGATTAAGCCGAGGCTCAACACTATGGATAGGCTTAGGAGCAACATTCTCACTATCAATAATTATAAGTTATGCATCTAGATTTTAAAAATCTTAACTCATCTATTTTTTAATTGTTGGTATTTCAAGATTAGAGGCATGAGAAATAACTATGTAAAGATAGTGAAATGGGTTTAGCAGATCAAATAAACAAACAAAGGAGATATAAAGATATTCAACCAAGTTTTGAACGGTTGCATTTGTGTGATATAGCCGAAACATAATTTAAGGATATTCCAAAATAAAGAATAAGATATTTGCATCTTCTATCGAAAACACTCAATTGAATTAAAGAGAGTAACATATCAAATGAAGTATATTCTAGCATAATTATAGATATGGTTGTCAAGTAGAATTTCTCCACGTTAGGAACTTGTTACTCATACATGCGGTTCACTGGTCTTAGTAGAGAGTCCATTTCTTAGGCCTTCTAACACATTTATATTTTTTTTTTCTAATTGAGGTGCTCACAGTCCCTAAATGTTATTGTTGTTGTAATTTGTTTCCATTTGAGATCTTATTAATTAATTAATTAATGTTTATCTTTTAAAATAATTTATTAGTATATAATTAAATATGAGAATACAAAATAAGTTATTCAATGATCATTGAGAAGTTACACATATTGCAACCCTTGATTATTCACTAATTACTATATACATGTTATTTCAAGAATATAAATATTTTTTTTTACGTAATACAACATAAATATCCTGTGTTCCAGGTAATCTGGAGCCCTGTGTTCCAGGTAATGTTTTCATCTTTCTGGAGCCATTTTCGTCAAGAGCTTCACGTTGTTGTCTAGCTCGATCCCTCATCTCTACAGATTGGTGGATGCCTCATTTACTAAGCCTTTCCAATGCTATCCATACTTTATTACCCTTGAAGGTCTATAATACTTAATGAGAAGTTTCCGACAAGCAGTAATTAGATTTTTGACTACTAAATTCAATTAATTTTATAGTGTGGTGAAAGGCTGGTGCGAAAGTGAACAGATCAAGACTTTTTATCGCATCAATATGTTCAAAAAGTTTATCTACTGGTACATGTGAAACACATTTCGGCCGCCATTCAAATCGTTGGCAGTGACAATACGTTATCCTCTCTACATATGCTGTCAAAAATATGGAATCTTGGCTATGACCCATTAGCCAAAACCTTCAAGGTTGATGGAGCAAACGATTGACAGTGACAATTAGAAGCAATTGGTCGAGAGCTCAATTTCGAACTTGTCCGCATTTCAAAGTTATTTGCAATATTTTTGAATGTTACACTCATGTTTAGCCACTTAACTTGAAAGTTTGATGCCGACTAGGTAACACAGGGAGGATACGAAATTATTATAATCTAGTCTGTCCGCCTTTTCCCTTCAAAGGTAGAAAAGAGGTGAACCACTGCTTCCATGGAGCATCCTTTTGCTGCTCAACCCATGATAAGAAGGCACTGTCTAACAAGCAGAAAACGTTGACGTAGAGGAGTTGGTACCTCACTGGCACATAGCGAAAATTGGCTGTCTGCAGTATCGGCCATGCACCACCTTCCATGATCAAGGCTGGAAGGAAATCCCTCTTCAGGCCTTCTTTCACTTCAGAAACATTGTTCCCAGTAGCAAATCCCATGTAACTGAAGAACACCAATAAATCAAATGGACCAAAAATTAATCCATCAGCTGCAACTTTTGCAGCAATGAATCGAGCTGATTTTGGTTGTAGTTGAAGCTTCACCCTTATAAACTTGTCCAGGCCCTCATACCTTCCAGAGAAAACGGCTTATAAGTAACCATACAAGAGAGTTTGTAATAGCCAAAAGCTGCTCCCCACCAAGCACGTTATTGTATTGAAAATAAATTTAGTTTTATCCCTCAAATCTAAGCTATAACTTCTTCATTATTTGGTTGCCATTTCATAGGATGGATCAATTAGATATAATAAAAAACAGGCAGTCCAACCATGAGGTATTTCATGCTTCAATAATAATAAACTTGGTCGTTGGATACCTAAAACTAATTGTTTGACATGCCAATAGGAAGCCATCATTTTGATGAGAACCAAGGTCAACATGTTCTTGATGGAAAGCTTGATGCCTTGGATGGAGGATTACATGGAGATGCATGTGGGAAGCATGCTGCCATAGGAGGACAAATTGCTACCAATGATCCATTATATGTTCCTAGTGGGCCAATCACAAGATCAAGATCCAAGAAGATCAAGGCAGCCATGCAAAGACTGGTGCACAAAACTTGGGTAGATTTGGACAATTGGGCCGAATTGAAGCATTCACCATGCAAGAACAAGCCATTCAAGTTCGGCTTGGAAGAGGGAGATCCAATCTTGATCCACTGTATCAAGGTTGTGGAAGACTAAACCAATCTTGAAGATTACATGTTTGGGTTGTGCATTCTTGGACAGATTCTTGAAGATTACATGTCTGGGCATGAATCATGCTCAAGACTCAAGTATTGGTTTATTTGGTTATTTTTTCTTAGTATGGCCGAAATTCTATGTTAGGGAGGCCTTTGGTTGTGTTTACATCTGATTAGATGTCTTTAGATCAGATTTGGATCAGACTTGATTACTTAAGAGTTTGATTTGTAATTAAGTCTTATAATCCTATTCCAACAAGGATTGGCATGACTTAGACTTTTGCTATAAGTAGTATTAGTTTGTTAAATTCAGATTAGGTTTATCTTGTCTTAGAATCCTACATGTAGTAGGATTGGTGTGATACGAATCAGATTAGGGAGTTACAGACTTGGTCAAATCAGATTTGCTATGACCTTGAGTTCTATTAGAATTAGTATTTAAAGGGTCTTGGACGTTCATTATGGGAGAGAATTTCAGACTATTCAATTGAAAATAGAGAGAGAGTTTTCTTCTTGAGTTCTTGAAAGAATAAAAACCCAGGAACTTATCAAAGAAATCCTTTCTTTGTGGCGTTGACAGCACTTCCATTGTAACCTTCGTTCAAGTTGCTGTATTCCTTGGGTTTAGACTTTAATATAGTTTAAGTTTCTGGTTTCATTGTTTCTTGGGTGTAGATTCTTTATACCAAAGTTCTTATCATTTTAGACAAAGGATCAAGGTCCATCAAAACCAGATTTGTGTTTAGGTTTCTTGGGATCATATAATCAGATTCTTGTGGGTTTTCTACGGGTCATCTCTATTGGGTTCACATCTTTTGGTATCAGAGCCATCCTAAGCCAAATCTTCTAATCTTCCAATTCAAGATTCACCCTTAACATCTTGTTTTGGTTATCTATCTTTTTGTTTCTGTTTTGCCACATCCCATACAATAAAACCACGAAATTTTCCACCCTCATACCCGAAAGCATACCAACCAACCGCACCTATCCATTCCACCCAAAACAGATTCGATTTTCTTAGGTTTTTTTTTCTATTTTAGTTCATCTTGTTTCTTGGTTTTTTGCTCAATATAGCTCAAGACACCTTGTTCTTCAAAGATTAGGGTGCTTGCATAAACAAAAACAAAAACAGAGAGAAAATCAGATTCAAAAAAAAAGGAAAAGAAAAGGAAAGAAACTGAAAGAAAAATGCAAGAAAGTGTCAAGAAGTTCAAGAAAGTTAAGTGTTGTTCTTCTTTTAACATTCTTTTGTTCTTTTTCTAAACTTCTTCAACCTTTTCTTCTAAAAAAAACAGTTCTTGATTATATTTAGTGAACTAACACATCATTTGGATTATTTGAAGGTTTGCTTTGCTCCAAAAGAACTTGATAGAGAAAACAAGAGTGGAAAAATGCAAGAGTAAGTGAGATTAGCATCGGGAAAAAGTCAAGAAGAGTGCAACACGAGTGGAGTGTCATTCTTTGAGTGTAAACACTTAAGGGAGTGAGTGAGGTTTTTTTTTTCCCTTGTTTACTAATATTCATTTGCTATTTTCATCATGTCTAAGCAAGAGGAAAGAGCGACCAAAGAGACTTCTACAAGCATGGATGGTGATCTCCAGTTCATGATTCAATCCATGCAACAACAATTTCAACGGTTTGACTTCTTGTTTGAGGAGATGAAGGATGGAATGGATTCCCTTGAAGCTAACAAGCATAGGAGGCAACCAAGGAGGATCCAAAACACTTAGAAGTAAACTGATTTTTCAGATCATGAAGAAGAAGATGCCATGACCCTTTTGCATGATGAGGAGTATGATGTAGGGGCTGTTATGGGTAGAGGCCGACGTAGAGGAGCTAGGGGAAGGATGCATAGGCGAAATTTAGGTGGGAGAGATGATGATGTGGGTAGAAACTGAGGAGTAAGGGATATGGTGGACAGAAACTTAAGGAGCATTAAGATGAAGATACCACCATTCCAAGGTAGGAATGACCTCGAAGCTTATCTAGAGTGGGAGAAAAAGATTGATTTGATCTTTGATTGCTACAATTATTCGGAGGAAAAAAAGGTAAAGCTTGTTGTTGTGGAGTTTAAAGACTATGCTCCTGTATGGTGGGATCAACTAGTGACTGGTAGGAGGAGAAACCTAGAGAGACCTATCGATAGTTGGGATGATTTGAAGGCTCTCATGAGGAGGAGGTTCATACCTAGCCACTACTATAGAGCTCTGTTCCAAAGGCTTCAAAGCCTTACTCAAGGGTCCAAGAGGGTGGAGGAGTACCACAAGAAGATGAAGATAGCCATGATTCGAGCTAATGTGGAGGAGGACCGTGACGCCACTATGGCAAGGTTCTTGAATGGGCTGAAGAAAGATATTACAAATGTTGTGGAGTTGCAACATTATTTGGAGATTGAAAACATGGTACACATAGCCATGAAGGTGGAGAGACAACTCAAAAGAAAAGGGGCAGCAAAGAACTTCAACAATTCTAACTCAACATGGAGGCAAAATTGGAACATGCAAAATCAGAATTTTGGGAGTTCTCCTAAGCCCAAACCTTAGCCTGTCAAGGCTAAAGATGATGACTCCAACAAGCCCAAAGGTAAATCCGAAACCCAGACTAATCATTCTCGTGATATTAAGTGTTTTCGTTGTTTGGATGTAGGACATATTGCTTCTCAATGTCCAAACCAGAAAGTGATGATTATGAAGGAAAATGGACAAGTGGAGACCACGAGCGATGATGATTGTGATGACATGCCATCTTTGGTGGATGATAGTGATGATGGTAGAGCTAGTAAACCCATAGATGGCGGGGAGATGCTATCCCTTGTAACTAGGCGTGTTTTGAATGTTCAAAACAAGGTGGATGATTCTGTCCAGCAAAGGGAGAACATATTCCACACTAGATGCCATATCAAGTCTAAGGTACGTAGCACGATCATAGATGGGGGGAGTTGTACCAATGTTGCTAGCACATCCCTTGTAGAGAAGTTAAGCTTACCTGCCATAAAACACCCTAAACCCTATAGATTAAAATGGTTGAATAATTGTAGGGAGATTCAGGTAACTAGGCAAGCTTTCGTTAGCTTTTCTATTGGGAAGTATAGTGATGAGGTACTTTGTGATGTTGTGCCAATGCATGCAACCCATATCTTATTGGGCAGACCATGGCAATTTGATAGGAGAGTGATCCATGATGGATTTAAGAATCATTATAAGTTTGTAAAAGATGAGAAACCAATAACCTTTGTTCCCTTAACACCCAATTAGATTTATGAGGATCAATTGAAGCTTAGAAAGATGGGTGAACATGAAAAGGTGGTGGGGGCCGAAAATAGTGTGGATGTGCAAAATGTTGTGGAGGCCGAACCAACTAGGGGGAATAAGGATCTTGATAGGAGAGAGGGTAGGAAAGTGAGGTTAGGAAAGCCTTATTGGCCGACCAGCTCATGATACTATTGTTGTACAAAGAATCTTATTTTAACACTAATGAAACTAACTCTTCTCTTCCTAGTTTTGTTGTTTCCTTGTTGCAAGAATTCAAGGATGTATTTCCTAGTGAGATTCCCAGTGGATTGCCACCCATTAGAGGCATTGAACATCAAATAGACTTTATACCTGGAGCTATCATTCCAAACCTTCCAGCCTATAGGAGCAACCCAGAGGAGACCAAGGAGCTTCAAAGGCAAGTGGAAGATTTGATGAGCAAAGGGTATGTGAGGGAAAGCACGAGTCCATGTGCTGTTCCGGTGTTATTACTACCTAAGAAGGATGGGACTTGGAGAATGTGTATTGATTGCTGGGCTGTGAACAACATAACAGTAAAGTATAAACATCCCATTCCTAGATTAGATGATATGCTTGATGAATTACATGGATCTTGTGTGTTTAACAAGATTGATCTTAAAAGTGGTTACCACCAAATTAGAATGAAAGAAAGTGATGAATGGAAAACAACTTTTAAAACAAAATATGGTTTGTATGCGTGGTTAGTTATGCCTTTTGGGTTGACTAATGCACTTAGCACTTCTATAAGCTTGATGAACCATGATTTGAGAACTTTCATTGGTAAGTTTGTTGTGGTATACTTTGATGATATTATGATTTATAGCAAGTGTTTGGATGACCATGTTGAACATTTAAGATGTGTACTTGCTATTTTGAGGAAAGAAAAGTTATTTGCTAACTTTGATAAGTGTATTTTAGGGATGGAAAATGTTGTGTTTCTTGGTTATGTTGTTAGTGCAAAAGGTATAAAGGTTGATAAGGACAAAATCATGGCTATTAGGGATTGGCCGAAACCTACTTCCATTACTGAGGTAAGATCTTTCCATGGGTTGGCTAGTTTCTATAGGAGATTTATCAGAGATTTTAGCACTATAACTGCTCCATTGACTGAGATTGTGAAAAAGAATGTGGGATTCCATTGGGGTACATCTCAAGAGAATGCTTTTAATACTATTAAAGATAGGTTATGTTCAACACCTGTTTTAGCATTAACTAACTTTACTAAAACTTTTGAGCTTGAGTGTGATGCCTCACGGATAGGTATTGAAGCTGTTTTGATACAAGATAGGCATCCTATAGCCTATTTTATTGAGAAGCTTGGAGGTGCTTCATTGAACTACCCTACATATGACAAGGAGCTTTATGCACTTATTAGAGCTTTGGAGACTTGGCAACATTACCTATGGCCTAAGGAGTCTATGATTCATATTGATCATGAGTCCTTGAAGCATTTGAGGGGGCAAGGTGATGATTCGAGGACGAATCCTTTTTAGGAGAGAGGGGATGATAAGAACGAAGGTCAACATGTTCTTGGTGGAAAGCTTGCCGCCATAGATGGAGGATTTACATGTAGATGCACATGGGAAGCATGCTGCCATAGGTGGACAAGTTGCTACCAATGATCCATTATATGTTACTAGTGGGCCAATCACAAGATCAAGATCCAAGAAGATCAAGGAAGCCATGCAAGGATTGGTGCACAAAACTTGGGTAGATTTGGACAATTGGGCCAAATTGAAGCATTCACTATGCAAGAACAAGCCATTCAAGTTAGGCTTGGTAGGATTAGTTTGTTCAATTCAGATTAGGTTTATCTTGTCTTAGAACCCTACATGTTCTAGGATTGGTGTGATACATATGAGATTAGGGAGTTGGAGACTTGGTCAGATCAGATTTGTTATGACATTGTTTCTAAGATTTCTATTAGAATTAGTATTTAAAGGGTCTTGGACGTTCGTTATGGAAGAGAATTTCAGATTATTCAATTGAAAATAGAAAGAGAGTTTTCTCCTTGAGTTCTTGAAAGAATAAACCCAGAACTTATCAAAGAAATCCTTTCTTTGTGGCATTCACAACACTTCCATTATAACCTTCGTTCAAGTTACTGTATTCCTTGGGTTTAGACTTTAATATAGCCTAAGTTTCTGGTTTCATTGATTATTGGGTGTAGTTTCTTTACACCGAGGTTCTTGTCTTTTTAGACAAAGGGTCAAGGTCCATCAAAACCAAATTTGTGTTTAGGTTTCTTGGGATCATATAATCAGATTCTTGCGCGTTTTCCAGGGTTCATCTCTATTGGGTTCACATCACATTTCCTGCCAAGCACAACAACTAGGGATAGTAGATGGAACTAAGAATCATACTTATGTTCCCTGATTATTGGTTAAGATGCTGAAAGAAGTGAACAAAGTAAAAGATAAAGCAAAAGGTATATACAAAACGTGAAAACTAAAGGCTATATAGAACTTTTACTACAATTAGTATGAAGTGATACCTTTAAATACATGAAACTATTGCAAACTTTATGCACTTCAGGAATGTCTATACTATTCCAATTTCATTCATAAATTTCAAGTTAATGAAATTGTATACATCTTACACCTACAAGCATTTCTTTTTCTGTTTTCTACAAAATCTAGTTGGGATGATGAGATGTGCTTGAAGAACTTACACCTGCAAGAATTTCTTTTTTTGCCCCTACAAAACCTAGTTGTGATGACGAGATGTGCTTAAAGAATTTGTCTCAAAGAAATCTCATTTGAACTCAACTTCTCTGTATTAGAACCCCACATATATTACCTTTTAATCCACATTGTCACACCTTCACGATAATTGATAAGGCTAATAAGAAATCAACTTCCTAAGAATCTAACACCGAAGAGAAAAGAAAAAGGATTCCCATTTATTGCTTTGGCAGGAGAAACATCAAATGACCTTAGAGAGGAAAGGACTATGACACTTTGAAATTATTTGGCATTGGCTTCATCATTGAAAGAAAATCTCATTCTGAAAGGGCCAATAAGTATTTCGATTGAAATGAATTGACAAGGCTATCCTGTCAAACTAGCTTCAATAGTAAATTGCTTCTTTCTGCCAGAGATTTTGACTCAACAACCACCAAGGTGTCTAGTTGCATTAAAATTAACCATACACTAAAATATAAAACTCAATCCAAATAATTGAAAATAAGATAACAAGATAAAAGAAAACGAACCAGAAATGACCAACTGGACCAATGAAACCAAAACCAAACATACTAGTGATAGCTGCACGTTTCCAATCAACTTTGAATTTTGTATCTACAGCCTGCCACATCAACAAAAACATTCTATCGTTATTTGTATAGTTAAAATTAATTACTCTTGTTACAAAAAAATACGGCAATGAAGTGAAGTAAAATTTGCAAAAGCATCAACTTAAATAATCAAAACAATTTAGCAACAAGAGTTAATTATTACAGAACACAACTGAAACTCTTATTAAGCATAACCTAAATTATTAGCGACCAGCATAACCTAAATTATTAGCAACCATATTGCAAAATCAGACTCTCAAATTCACCAGTCATAGCTTTGTTTTTTTACATACTCAGATTGGTCAAAATGCGTAATGATCACACGTAAGTAATTCACTTTTCTATCAAAGGACTAAGCATGCACATGAAGGGGAGCTTTCTGCGAGTAGTTTAGTAGCTATGGAGTAGGAGATACATTACCACCTAGAATAATTCAAACAGAAACCACTGAAACCAGGATGCGTTGCTTCTGAACATGTATCCAAGTTTTGTAGACCAAAGTTGCCATTAACAGAGTCATCATATCACATGGCAATTAATTTCATAAACTATCACGTCTACGGCCACGAATACCTAAATTATCAATTTGACGAAGCATTATGGACCATCCTATAGCAAGGCCATAAAGACCAGTTACAGAGTTGAGTCTCATTTTCCAGGCTGGTTTGTTGCGTTGTTGGCACCTTTGTGGATATAGAAACTATAAATCAACGGTAAAAATAGGGGCATCGAATAGAACCTAAAAACAAGGCAGTTCTAATATTATGAGATAATGTATTCAGCGGTTATGAATCTATCAATGATAAGTATTGGCATCGAATCGTACCCAGAATCCCCAGAGGCGTCAAAAAGGATTAGCTAAATATTCCACATAAGGAGGAATCTCTTGAGAATTATTCATCGAAAACAACTCGAGAATTTAAGTCAATGATCCAACTGAAGCACTCAATCATGTGATTCCAGTTGGCAATGCGACGCAGAAATGAGCAAGAAAAGGTAGGAAGGGGGCATCAAACGGTAGCCAAATATTATCAAACGGTTCCAACGCATACCCAGTTCTCAAGAAGAAGAACTATACACGAAATCAAAGGAAACCCAACTCAAAAACACAAGATTAGCAAGCCATTGGTAGCAACAAAAAAATGGAATTTACAGGTTTATTGAGACGTTTAATCGCTGTTGAGTGAGTGATGTATTGAGCACCAATATCACCAAAGCCCCAAAGTATTCCAGAGCTGATGACTTGGGTCTTCACGGGATGCGATAATAGACACTGTTGGTACCATTTCCATAGCTTTATCATTTTACCTTAGTTTTACCACACAGCAGCGGAGAGAAACAGAGATATACAGGGACAGGCAAGCATGTCTTGTGTGTTGAATTATAGATGACCAACACCAAATTGCTATGGGAAGAAATTATGCCTTAGCAAGCAAAGCCTCGAAGGGTTTGTTTGTTGTCCTAACAAAGAAGAAAATTACAATAAAAGGTCCCCTACTTGTTACAGACACTGCATGAATGTAATACTATTCTTAAGAAGGGCTGGATGGATTAGTTACGTTGAGCTACATTTTTACTGGGGACATTGAAACGACGACACTCGATCCTACATTTTCAAAATTGATAATATTGTTAAGAAGGGCTCATAACCCCCTACGTGTGGAAATGGTTCATTTGTGAGATTAAGCTTTAGGACTGTTACTTCTGTTATAGCCTTATTTGGCAAATAGCATATTACATTAATTATTAGTTAATTCCATCAATGGTTAGCTAATAACTAATTCGACTAGTAGGTAATATCAGCTGATTATTAAAATGTTTGATAAGATTAGATATTTAGTATTAGTTGTTAATGTATAAAATAACTTATGAGGGCATAATTTTAAAACAAATTATAAGGACATAAATATTATATTTCTTAGTATTTTGTTGGATAATCCTATAAGTTTTTAGATTTTAGATATTTAATTTTACAAAAACTAAGTTTATAACTTTAATAAAAAAACATAATAATAATAATAATAATAAGAATAACAACAACAACAACAACAATATTTATGATGATGATACATCCAAATATAAACTATAATAACCCAAATGAAATTCTAAAAAAAATATCAAAATGAAGTTTAACAACACAGTTTAAATAGAGTAAAAGAAATAAACATCGTCATTGAAAGCAAAGGTTTATAACAATTTAAGAATGATGTCTAACTATCATTAAACGAGAAGCAATATTATCACAAATATTTATCATCTCCTAAGTTCTACGTTCTTCAACGCCTTCTTGCGTAGAGTTAACTTCAACATCTTGAAATATATCTAAAGGTATAAATTCATAATTGTATCGAAAACTTAAATATGCGAGATTTGGTTAAAACGGTAGATTTCAAAACTTTGCTTTTAGAATCAAATTTCAACGGAAGCAATATAGCCAAATCAAAATGTCAAGCCATACATGATATTGGATAACGAAAATATTTAACATAAGAACAAGATGGTAGAAATATACGGACTTCTTTGTTACAGCTTTAACTCCTCGTTGTGCTATCTTAACCTCGGCAATGTATCCTCTCCTACGTGATGTATTCTCTTCTCGTTATTGTATCCTAGACCAATCCGATCTATCACTTGTTCTCCTTGGATAACTTGGTTAACAAGATCCTTAAGTGGGAAAGGAGAAGAAAACTTGAAGAGATTTTGCCTTAGAAAAGCAAGCTAAAGATGAGACACATTTCATGCAAATTTCGGCTATCTCACGCAAGATAGGAGAGAGAGATAAAAATTCAACAACCCCTTGTATTCTTTCTCTCAATTTCGGTTAAGCCTCAAAGAAAGAAGTGAAGTGCATCCAAAGCATCACATCCTTCCTTAATAAATCATAAAGAAGCTAATAAATGATACTCTTCTCATTTGTTTTAAGATGGCTATATGAAAAGAACAATAACCTAAAAATGATACATCTCATTTTTGGTTTTATGATAAAAGAAGAAAGAGGGTCCATCAATTGTACCTCTTTCTTCTTTAATCCAATGAATGTTAAATGGTTATATGCTATCATTAAAAGACAACCATTAAACCATTTAATGATAAGGTTATAACTCCATTTAATGATGATAAAGCATGTTAAAAACTATCTTTGAGTTGAACTCATCGGACTAGATTCTAAACAATCTTTGTAATCGAAAGATCGTTGCTGGCTTTGAATGGTCCACTATTTTTGGGGTTACCTGTTGATTTCTTTGGTCTTGGCGTAATAAGACCTTGTTTGAGGGGACCTTTGTTTGGCCATGCTCGCCTTCATATATCATATTGGATTATGTTTCGTGGATTTATACTGCACATACTTAGACCAACAAGGTGTATTGTACCATTGGTTTAAGGACAGATCGGCTTATTAGATGGTCCACCGAATTGGGTTAGACTAAATACGGATGGAGTGTTGAAACATTTTAATAGATTAGGTTTGACAGGTGGTCTGATAAGAGACAATTCAAGGTGTTGGCTTGTAGGCTTTGTGCAGAATATTGGTTCCTGCTCATCTTTTTCGGCTGAGCTTTGGGAAGCTTTCATAAGTTTAAAGTTGGCTTGGGATATTGGATTTTGGAAGGTGGAGCTAGGGTGGATTCGATTCTTGTGGCTAATCTCCTTTCATTTTCACTCAAGTTGGCAGATTCTTGTAATTCATTGGGTTTCAATATCCGAGATCTTTTGATCAGAGACTAGTTGGTGAAAGTGCATTATATTTTGCGTGAAGGCAACCGCTGTGTGGATTGGCTTGCGAGTTATGCAAGTTCTAGTAACACTGGAGTTACTTATCTTACCTCTACACCATTAGGGTGCCACTCCATCCTGCTTGAGGATATGGCAAGAGTCTCTTTTCTTCTATTAGTTTCGTAGTTTTGCTTTTTGTATCTCTCCTTTCATTAAAAAAAACCATCTTAAATGTAGCAAACTAATGTTAAATGTGCAGCTGCACATTTAGCCCATTAAAATTGAAAATCCGCCTCCTTTTATCTTTAATAACTTTGATTTAATTTAATTAATCAAATTAAACCAAAGTTTAGCCCATTTCTAAAAGTTCATTTGAGCTTCTAATTAAAGTAAGCCCAACATTCAATCATAGGCTTTAAAATCTCTATTTGTATTTATTTCTTTGCTTGATAACTATCCTAGAAGCCAAACGGGGAATCTAATTGGACTTATATAATTCAAGCTCCAATAAGTCTATAATTAATTTAATCTCATTAGAATTAATTCCATCATATTAAATAAATGTCATTCCACTAAAGAGAATTAGTTGAACTCTTGAATTATTAAATATTATGAGAACACATATTTCAAATAAGATGTCCAATTACAAACTCTAATATAAACCATATTATAGCCATCGGCACAATAAAGGGTAAAATTACTGTCTTGCCCTTATATTGATTTTTCCTTCTAGATCTCCCATTTTACTCTATATGGTGATTAACACATAAGATCTCATCTTGGAATTAAGACTTGATGGGTAGCTAGTCCATCAAACTACTGATGCCAGTTTAATCGCCAATCTCCATAAAACATCTAGAAGTGATAATATTACTACAAACTCTTTATTTGAGTTAATGTTCCCTAATACATATTTCAATTAATAATTCCAACATGTAGATACTAGATTGATACTCTGTAAAAATTCATTTCGATCATATCAAGAATTATAATGAAACACATATGAGTTCACCACTCATCAAGTTTATGGTCCATAATAAACGAATTCTCAAGTGTATGTTTTAAGATTAAAGTAACGACCTACTTTATTTTTTAAAACAAACGTGATTCCATATTCATTTAATAGTGCCGTTATCGATAGTTGACTACTATCATGATATGAAACTTATCATTCTCTTGAAGTAAACTCTTTTACTTACGAGGAGATAAATCGCAACATTACAGTCTAAACTATAATCAAGCGACCAATTTGATTATTCAACTGTGAATCAATTATTTTAGATTCTAATAATATACATGTTTCCCATACATCTCTATGTGTATGTATATTACTTACAAAAGAATCTCGGTACCTTATCACTAGTTTTATTATGCTCATACATATAAAACCAAACTCTTTTGTTTCATTAATAATAAATATTTCCATTACAAAAAGTAACTGTAAGAAAATTAAGTTATAAGTAAATACACATGCTTTTCAGGAAACTATATTTACATAACTCCAACAATCTCCCACTTGCCCTAAAGCAAGTTTGACATATCCCTCATTCCCATCCCTACTAGGTGACCCTCAAAACTCTTTTGAGATAGCATCTTCGTAAATAGATCAACAAGGTTTTGCTCTGTGGGAATCTTTACGACATTCACCTCACCATGTCGTATTATCTCCCTTATGAGATGATACTTTCTCTCAATGTGTTTGGCAGCTTTATGGTTCTGAAGTTCTTTAGAATTAGCCACTGCCCCATTATTATCACAATAAAGTGTGATGACCTTTTCTGCCTTAGGAACTACCTCTAAATCATTCAGGAACTTGCGTAGCCAAACTATTTCTTTTACTGCTTCACAAGCAGCAACATACTCAGCCTCCATAGTTGAATCAACAACACAAGATTACTTGATACTCCTCCAGAATATGGCTCCATCTCCTCAAACAAATATAGAGCCACAAGTTGATTTCGTAAAATCAACATCTGATTGGAAATTGGAATCCGTATATCCCGTCAAAATAAGATTACTTCCAAAGTAAACAAGCGTTAAGTTCTTCGTCCTACGAAGATACTCAGTATGCACTTAATCGCAGTTTAATGCTCCATTCCTGGATGAACTAGAATCTACTTACCAGTCCCACTACGTAACAAATATCTGGTCTAGTGCAAAGTATAGCTTACATTAAACTTTCAACTGCCGAAGCATATAGAATGTTGTGCATGCATTCGACCTCCTCTCGGGTCTTAGGTGCTTGCTCCTTTCAAAGTTTGATTCCATGTCTAGTAGGTGTGAAACCCCTTTTGGAATCTTGCATGGCAAATTTATTGAGCATGTTCTCAATGTAGGTTATTTGAGACAAGGCTATCAGTTTGTTCTTATGATCCCTTATAAGTTTGATCCATATAACATGGCTAGCCTCTCCTAAATCCTTCATTAAGAACTGTTTGTTCAGCCATCCCTTAACTGTAGATAACATTCCTACACCATTCCCAATGAACAGAATGTCATCAACATACAGGATTAGGAAAATAACCTTGTCGTCTTGTATCCTTTTATAGACCCAAGACTCATCTTGATTTTGTATGAACCCATAAGTTTTGATAGACTTATCAAACTTATTATTCCAAGACCTAGATGCTGGCTTAAGCCCATAAATGGACCTCTGCAATTTGCATACCTTATGCTCATTACTTGGATCAATGAATCCTTCTAGTTAGGCCATATAAATGGTCTCCTCAAGCTTCCCATTAAGAAATGTGGTCTTGACGTCCATTTTCCATATTTCATAATTGAAGTAGGCTGCTATGACCAAAAGAATTCCGATGGATTTAAGTATGGAAACTAGAGAAAAAGTCTCCTCATAGTCTATACCCTCCTTTTAAGTATAACCTTTAGCTACCAATCTAGCTTTAAAGATCTCTACCTTTCCATCTAATCCTCTTTTCCTTTTGTAGATCTATTTACACCTTATGACTTTTACATCTAGTAGTGGATCTACAACGATCTAGACTTCATTGGTTTACATGGAATTTATTTCTGATTCCATTGCCTGGAGCCATTTTTCTGCATCAACATCATTAATAGCCTGTGTCTAAGTAATGAGATCCATTTCTTCTTGGTCTGAGATAGCTATAATGCCTTCTCCTAAACCTAGATACTGATTAGGTTGTCTCACAACCCTCTCACTACGTCTAGGCATTACCTGATGTTCAGGTTGCTTTTCCGATTCAACTCTAAATCCATTTCGACATCATGTTCTGGTACATCCAAATCAACTCTTATTTTAGATGAAATAGCTAACTCTTTAAGTACTACTTCACTTCTTCCTTTATGATTTCTCACAAACTCTACCTCTAGGAAGGTTGCATTTAAAGAAACAAATACCTTCTTATCCTGCGGACTATAAAAATAGTACCCTTGATTACCCATAGGATATCCTACAAACAAACATACTTTTGACCTTGGTTCCATCTTTGTGGATTCAGGCCTTAGAACATGGGCTGGGCAGCCCCCAGTCCTTAATTGCCAAAATGAAGGCACTCGGCCAGTCCACTACTCCCTAAGTGTTTAGGCACCAATTTGGATAGAGCAAAGTTGAAAAGATAAGTTACCGTTTGTATGGGATATCCCCAGAACAATTCTGGAAGGCTAGCATAGGACATCATGGATCTTACCATTTCCAATAGAGTCAAATTTCTCCTCTCAGCTATACCATTCTATTGAGGTGTTCGAGGAGCTCACAAGCTGGAAACAATTCCGTTGTCAGTTAAATATTATAACCTTTTCCTTTGATGGAACCCCTGCAAAGAATTGCAAACATGATTAGTGACTCCTGAATCTAATATCCAAAAATCAAAATCTGCCACATTTCTAGTTCCTAATAAACTTAGGAAACCAATATCTTGTTTGCTTTTGAGAGACTTAAGGTAGACTGTACAGTTTCTTTTCTAGTGACCTTGCTCACCACATTGGAAACACTTTCCCTTGGTGTCCTCTTTGGTCTTCTTTTTCATGGGTTGGGCCTTGACCCCTGTTTGGGCCTTATTTTTCATTAGACCCTTCTTATTTTGCTTGCTATTACCCTTGGGCTTAGAAGAAGATGCTACATTAGCTTCTGACCCATGAACCTTGATATTTAATATCTCCTCCGTACTTTGGAGGGTATTCATCAACTCACTCAAGGTATAATCCTTGCTGTTAAGCTCATAGTCTAACTTAAACTACTAAAAGAAGAGTTTAAGCTATTAATGATCATAATCATCTGCGTGTCTGCATCGATGTCCGCCCCAAGCATCTCAGCCTCAGTAACCACAGAGATTACCTTAAGCATGTAATCTTGCGCTGTTTCACAAGGTTTTTATCTGAGATTATGAAAGGTTTGGATAACTTTCAACCTTGCGGACTTGGTCCTTACACCAAACACCACATGTAGGTGATGAACCATTGCACTAGCAGTTTTCATACAAGCAATTTGCTTTTGCAACATGCCAGTGATGGAAGCTAGAATATAGCACTTAATAGTCTTATCAGCATTATGCCATTGCTCATATTGTTGGACTTACTCTAGAGTTGAATCTCCACACAGAGGTGCAAGCTCATTTTTAATTAATACCCATGAAATTTGTTCATATTGAAGAACAATGTCAAGGTTACGTCTCCATTCATTAAAATTCTCTCCGTTTTGCAGTTAGTTATTTGTCAAGAGCAAAGTGAATTGATTCATTTTGTGGTTGATTATGTAGCACCCCACTCCCACAGGACCCGAACCTGACATCGATGGTGATATCTGAGTCCGTGCCCCGCAAGGGTGGCGTGCTAAAACACTCACTCATTTAAATCTCAGTACATGCATCTCTTAATTGAATCGATACACACACTTGCAAAAAATCCTTAATCAATTTAGACAAATCGGGCCCCTCCTTTCATTTATAACGTTTTCAATCACAAACTCTTTACAGTACAACATAAATCATTTATACAGTAGTTTCAGAATATACAATTTTATACAAAATAGAAAAAGACACAACTGCAGACGCCAATTAATCCTGACCTCTATCCTTCACTTATGCTGTAGGTATACTCCCGTTGGCCTAATGGGGTATTCTTTTGATCCTGAAATATAATTGCAAATTTTGGGTGAGTTTTGTGAACTCAGTGAGTGACCATCATCGATGGCTCACCCAGTCACATAATCATACAAATCACATTCTTTCACATTTCACACTTCTCATTCAATATAATTTAATCACTTTATTATGCAAACGTAATGCACATGAGACCCATTTTTCATTTGTTATTTTGTTGTGACTGAGTACCTAAACTGTCCCTTAAAGAGCTCATTGATAACTGTCCCATATAGGGCTCATTAAACGTTGAGCCTAAGGCTCTGAAACACTTTTGAGCTCAAGGCTCTTTTTCACTCATTGGACTTTAAGCTCTGATCAGTGGCTACTCGGGTCACAACTCCATTATGTTTCATGCATTCATGTAATGGAATGCATCAGTCGCATACGATCAATCAGTCATTTTGCACATTTACTTTCACATATCATCGGACCTTAGTCCGGCATTCAACATTAAGTTAAGAATCACATATTCATTCATATACAAATACACCTTCAGAACACATTTAACAATAAATTACATACACCTAGTTCATCCAATCCACATTCAATGATCATATATATATACTCCAAATAGTCGCACAACATGAGGTTTCATATAATCTCACAATCCACATCGCCAAGTACAACAAATAGATCATAACAATTTATCATTCATTTCAACTTGGAAAATCATTACATATTATATGCATGAGACTCAACATTGTTTCTTATTGTTGTGACCAAGTGCCTATAACAAACTTATACAAATATTGACCCATAGAGCTCAATTAGACAAAATCATGGAGCATAGCCCTACGTGCAAAATCAAAAATCACGAAGCAAAGCTCTACGTGGAAGCGCTTCATACTGGAAACTCGGGTCACAACGCCTTTATCTGAGCATGCAATTTATGAAATGCAACAATTTCAGAAAATCTCATATATCACAATCTTA
>JAOSBO010000008.1:34816151-34840621 GCA_027563915.1 Erythroxylum rotundifolium
TCTAATCATTTGCTATAATCACAATTCTCAATTTATCCCATTACTATTCACTATACCCGAAATGTCAATGAGTGCATATACAATTATTTTCATGTTTGTAAGGACTTAAATTCACATGCATGTATGCTAACATTCCTCTGAGCTTGAAATTACAAATTTTCTTACTCTCACATTGCTATTCTCTCCATTATTGAAATCCGATTTCTAACCTTTAATATGGGGACGGGATGTTACAGATTATGTCTGAAAATGTAAATTATAAAAGAATGAGCATACTAGTCAACAACATTGGAACTTTTTATAAAAATGATGACGCATGCATGCATGATGATAGAGTTAACAAAACTTAAAAAAATTAAAACTTTATATGACAGTTATTTTTCTTATCTATAACGGACTAAGTGACGGCAAGCCATCTTATCCATTGAAAGAAAAACTAAGATCCTCCCACTCAAAAAATTACCAAGCATCTTTATGCCTAACCTATCGAGAAGCGTCATGATTTGGTCCATACTTTTACCAACAGAGCTATTGTGGCTAGGATATTGATAAAATATGTTGAGTGTGTAACCATTTGATTCATCCACTGAAGGTAATTGTGAACCATGCCTCGATGGGAGGTCACATTCATTACCAATAAGTGGACTTGTCCTTTAGGAGACCCAAATCATGCAAGATCTAGGATTCATGCCCTCCGGTGGGGAGTAACATTTCTCCACATGCAAATGGGCTATCATATGGAGAATGTGGACTCTAATATGAGCATCCTCCCCCACTCAATCTTTTTGGGCTTTAAGTTCTAATAAATACCATCTTGTCTAGAAGCAATTTATTATCCATCCTATATTGTTTCATTACATATTTCATACATAATGAATGCATGGCAAACCCTAGGGTTGGCAATTTTCTAAATGACATGCAATGACATAATATCACATATTATTTGCATTCATTTATCCATTCATCCTATGAACTAATAAGCCACTTTTGATTATCCATCTTAGAAACATAAAAACAATTACAAGGCCTTAGGCCAAACAAAATCTTCTCAGACTTGGATCTTCCGCTTCGAACTCTTCACTCACATGACTCGACTCATTTGGTAAAAAGAGTGTATTGGTCTTTCTTTTCCAAAAAAAAATTGATTTTCAAAAAACTAAAATTTGTCCAAAAGAAAACAAAAATCTACACTTGTTTTTCACAAAAAAATCGAAGCTATGGTAAAAAATTTTCAAAGAATCGAAAATTTGTTAAAACAAAAATCCAGCCCTTTGGTTTTCTCAAAACCAGCTATTTGTTAAACAAAAATCTAGCACGTTGGTTTCCACACAAAACCAAAATTTGGCTGAGACACCACAATCAAAACCAAAACTTTACCCCTTCATTTCTTCAATCTATGACTTCTTCATCTTCATCATTACATGATTTTGTACATTACATAATCAAAGAAAATAGAAAAATGAAGCCAAGGAGGAAACATGAGGATGAAAGGCCACCCTCCTTGTTACAATCCAAACAAAGAAAACTTACAAGGTAACTTTATAATTTATAGACAACCAAAAGAGCAAAGCATACACCATATATATTTCTATCACATAAAAATATGCATCATACAAAAATTGCCAACCCATGCATCACATATAGGAACCAAAATCATGCATAAGAAAATGACTCTGATACTAATTGTTGGATCGAAAATTTAAGCATACAAGGTTTGACTAAAATGGTAGATTTCAAAACTTTGCTTTTAGAAATCAAATTTCAGCATAAGCAATATAACCAAATCAACATGTCACGCCATACATGATACTGTATAAGGAAAATATTTAACATATGAACAAGATGGTAGAAATATACCAACTCCTTTGCTACAACTTTAACTCGTCATTGTGTTATCTTAACCTCTGTTATCTCAACAACCCCTTGTGTTGTTTCTCTCAATTTCGATTAAGCCTCAAAGAAAGAAGTGAAGTGCATCCAATGCATCACATCCTTCCTTAATCAATCATAAAGAAGCCAATAATGAGACTCTTCTCATTTGTTTTAAGATGGCTAATGATACATCTCATTTTTGGTTTTGCAATGAAAGAAGGAAGAGGGTCCATCAAATGCACATCTTTCTTCTTTAATCTAATGAATGCTAAATGGTTACATGCTATCATTAAAAGACAACCATTAAACCATTTAATAATAAGGTTATAACTCCATTTAATGATGATAAAGCATGCTAAAAGCCATCTTAAATGTTGAAAACCAATACTAATTGTGCAGCTGCACATTTAGCCCATTAAAACTAAAAACCCACTTCCTTTTATCTTTAATAACTTTGATTTAATTTAATTAATCAAATTAAATTAAAGTCTAGCCCATTTCTAAATGTTCATTTGGGCTTCTACTTAAAGTAAGCCCAACATTCAATCATAGGCTTTAAAATCTGTATTTGTATTTCTTACTTTGCTTGATAACCATCCTAGATGCTAAATGGGGAATTTAATTGGACTTATATAATTCAAGCTCCCATAAGCCTGGAATTAATTTAATCTCATTAGAATTAATTATAGCTTATTAACTAAATGTCATTCCACTAAATACAATTAGTTAAACTTTTGAATTATTAAACATTATGAAAACACATGTTTCAAATAAGACATTATAGCCATCCGCACAATAAAGGGTAAAATTACCGTTTTGCCCTTATGTTGATTTGTCGTTCTAGATCTCCCGTTTTACTTTGTATGGTGATTAGCACATACGATCTTATCTTGGTGTTAAGACTTGATCGGTAGCTAGTTCATCAAACTATTGACACCAAGTGATGATATCACTATAAACTCTTTATTTGAGCGAATGTTCCCTAATACATGTTTCAATTAATAATTCCAACATGTAGACACTAGATTGATACTCTATAAAAATCCATTCTGATCATATCAAGAATTACAATGAAACACATATGAGTTCACCACTCATCAAGATTGTGGTCCATAATAAATAAATGCTTAAGTGTATGTTTAAGATTAAAGTAATGACCTATTTTATTCTTTAAAAGATACGTGATTCCATATTCATTTAATAGTGTCGTTATCGATAGTTAACTACTATCATGATATGAAATTTATCATTCCCTTGAAGTGAACCCTTTTACTTACATGGAGATAAATTGCAACACTACAGTCTAAACTATAATCAAGCGACCAATTTGATTATTCAACTATGAATCAATTATTTTAGATTCTAATAGTATACATGTTTCCCATACATCTCTATGTTTATGTATATTACTTACAAAAAAATCTTGGTACCTTATCACTAGTTTTATTATGCTCATACATATAAAACCAAACTCTTTTGTTTCATTAATAATAAATATTTCCATTACAAAAAGTAACTGGAAGAAAATTAAGTTATAAGTAAATACACTTGCTTTCTAGGACACTATATTTACATAACTCCAACATTCAAGATCTTGATTGATGATGTTAAAAGTTGAGTCACCAATTATACCTCTTTTAATATAGTTATGCGGCACAAAACCTACACAAATTATTCTATTTTGATCCATCAATGAATACATAGGCATTTTCTCTAATATCTTTCATTGAGCGTTAAAAATATCAAAAGTCCTCTCAATATAACTTCTCAATGATGAATGAACTCTAATAAAAACTTCTTAAGATCCTCTTGGATTTGCACTACGAAACTTTGATTGATGATCCCTTATCTTTGGGTAAGGTATCAAATATCCGTCTCTTTCTGGATAGCCTTTGTCGACCAAGTAATATTTACCTGAGTGTCTATAGAGGAAATAAAATTAGTATAGATGATATCATAAAAAGTCTTCTTGTGTACTCACCTATGGTATTAGATACAAAGGCAATTGGCTTTAGTGCAAGTGGGAGATTGTTAGAGTAATGATCTAAAGGCAATCACGTTTAGCACTTTTGTACAAACTTTATTTTGATTAATAAAGGGAAAGGAAATTTTCATTAATTTGATATTCGTTAACATATGAATTGGTATTGATCTTAAATCGATTTAATGAAGTCCATGACATAAAACATAGCATGAAGGAAATCATGATGAGATCATGATAATGGGATTCCTATCATGTGCAATTATGTTGGTATCTAAATAATCCCTAGTCATAGGATTAATAACACAGGACATTATTAATCCAGACTGAATAGCACATGTTATACGCCATGATTTGATCAAGCAGTGGATCTCACAAACTGTAAACATGAGATGTTTAGAGTTAACATATAGATGCTTACTAAGGGTAGCAAGTACATCGGATGACCCACTATGAGATTATCATATGGATGATCTACCGAATGTCGATGATTAATCTCATCACAGCAATGATGCAAATATCCTTAGACTTGAGGTACTTAAGGATATCTTGGATACTAATCTTGTGCTTTGACATCATTCCTTGTTATCTCAAGATGAGATCACTTTTAGGGTGGTGATTGGGTACAACTATTGGTATTCGAAGGTAATTAGGTAGCCAATAAAGGATTCACCACTCTTAACAAAAAGAGATGATATCTATGACCTCTTATCAGGGTCATTACTTAGGAGTCTTTGGCCAAAGTAGTTATGTGTCATGAAAAGAGTCTTCAGTGACACATAAAGTAAACTAACATCACTTGGACTAGATGTGATGTAGTCAGTCTATTGGGAGTTGACACATAGCCCATACTCCGAACCAAATGAGGTATAGTATGGTGAAAGGATGAATTGCACGATAATTGTCTTTGGAAGGTTTGTAAGTTGGATAATTAACTTTCTAAGAATTTCTGAATTAATCCATTTATATTCCAATAAATTGGCATCATTAAACCCTTCATGATTTGCATGAATTAAGAGTTAATTTAAATGCCTAAAATAGTCGAGAACCTAAGGGTCACACTTATAAAAGATCGAATGAAAAACATAGTGTGTATGACTATTTTTAAGTAGGCCACAATCATGGCCGATCGAGACTAAAGTGATCTTAATTTTAAATAGGCCACGATTGTGGCTCATTGGTCATGATTGTGACCGAGGGAACAAATGAGTATATAAGTGCGTTCTTCACCTATGTAAGAGTCTAACCACTTCTTACACACTTGAGTGGGAGCATAAGGGCTCTAGAAGAGTTCTAGAGTGAGAGAGAGGTGTCAAGAGTCTTGCGTTTTCAATTTATGCAATTGTCGAATGAATCAAAGTGCATGCAATAGGAGTCTTGATCTTTCTTATATCATTGCATACAACAAAAGTCTTGATCTTTCTTATATAATTTTGAGCATCTATTATAACTCATCTAATTTAGTACTCAAATCACCCTTATGCATTGTTTCTTCTTGATCTTTCATGTTCTTGACTGATCAAGGAAGGGTTTGGTGTTTACAACAACCCAAACAAGGAGAAGAAACAAGAAAGGAGGAGAAACAAAAGGTAAAAGTTTGTATATTTCATGTTCTTTTACATATCCATGCATGCATTTATAATTTTGTGTTTTTCTGAGTTGTTATGGTATCGAAATCTACATTCCGACACTTCCGTTGCATTCTCATGCATGTGATGCATGCTTATATGGCATTCCCAACAGTGGTATCAGAGCACATTTATGCATATTATAGATGATGTATTGAACATGTGCAAGGTGTTTGCTGGGTTGTAACTGACATACATGTTGATTTGGAATAATTCGTGTAAAATTTAGAACTTTTTTTTTCTGATTTTCTTTCTAAAAAATGTTTATAATATGTTACATCATATTTATGTGAAAGGAAATTACAATTAATGCTATTTTCTATTTTATTTCAAATTAATATCCAAACTGTTCATATCTTGGTTTTTAGGAATTTTTGGAAAACTGAATGCATATGTTAATTTTGAAATTTTCGTAATAATTCCATAATTTTTTTCTAATTTTCTTTCATAGAAATGTTTATAAGGTGTTATGTTATGTTTTTTTCAAAGGAAAATGCAATTGAATGTTATTTTTTATTTTATTACAAATTTAGTTTTAGCTTGATGCATGTGTGAAGTTCTGGGAAATTCTGGAAAATATGATAATCATGCATGCTTGTAAATTCCATATTAATTTTATAAGAAAACTTCTTATGAATTTTATGCATGCACATGCAAGATGAGATGTTTCCATGTCTGAGATGCATGACACTTGTTGTTAAGGTGATTATCTTATGCATGCATGTTTTAAGGTTTGACTAGTATTAGAAGTAATATGACAAGTGTCATACATATGTGATGTTCTAACTTATTCCAATTTATTAACAAATAAATCCTAGGAATTAGTTTCTGGATTTTTTTTATTAGACACGTTTACAATATGTATAAGACTTTGGAATTTTTCCAGAATTAATTGAATTTGATTCAATTAATAAATTAAGTCAAAGTCAAAAGTGGTCAACTTTTTGAAATTGATGGAGTTGACTTACTTAATGACTTATAGTGCACGTATTTCAGTTATAAGGCCTTAATAAAGTTCTTATGTGATAAGAAATGTATTATTTTGATGGCAATGGCATGCTTAATGCATGTACTTAAACTTAGGGTTCTGGAAATTTTCCGAACATCAAATCGGTCTCTTTAGTGTCTAGTAGGTTAATTTATTTATCTTGAAGATTTTGGCCATCAAGATAATTTTAACTAGTGTCGAAATTATTTAGATAAATTCGAGATGACCTAGGGATATTCTAGATGACTAATTGATGTATAAGAATTTTAGAAACCCTAGTGATTAATTTAGATTTAATCCAAGTAAAGCGTACATTTCTAGTATGACTAGATAAAGGCATATAAACTAGGATTAAAGTGTTTAATCTAGTCATCAAAATAATTAAATTTTAGGGTTCCTAATTGATCAAATTTATAATTTGGATTATCCAAGAATAACACTAGCACCCAATTAGGTTCAAGAGTTAAATCGGATCACGAACTTTAGATGCATAGTCAAGTCACAACCTAAATTAAAATTCCTTTGTGTGATACATGCATTAGATGCATTTTAAAGGTAGTTATGGACATACGCTCAATTCAATTGAGTTGTCCATAATCTAAATGTATATATGTGATATATATATTTAAGATCACCCAAGCATTAATGAGACCAAAGAACAAATACCTCAATCAAAAGTTAGGACTTATGCCTTCCATTGATATGGCAAGAACCAAAGTTCTTAAGAGTTGGGTTGTTGGGCAAACCCAAGCCCGCTTTACACGAATATGTTCAAACCATGGAAATTAGATTTCTAGATTAATGGGTTGGTCCTAACTAGAAGCATTGATTTTTTGGGCAAACTCAAGGTCAATGTGGATAAAGGCAAAGTTGGGTTATATATATGGGATGTATACAAATCAACAGTTGATGACCCAATGAGTGGGCTAAATCAATAGTTGATGGCATAAGTCGATAGTTGCATAAATGAATGCAATTGGTACAAATGATGCCTACTGATTGACCTAAGATGGCTTGTCAGGCAAACCCAAGGTCATTCTTGGTGATATTAGATATTGACCTATTAAGAAAACTATAAGTTTTCTCAAATTCGTAGTGAGGGCTATGGATTTTAAGAAGAATAGTGGGACTTATAATGTATGTGATTAAATTCCTTATCGATATCCATTAGTGTACATTCTAACAGTTTCTCTCATTCTTCTAGGTTATTGAATCGTCACGATATCTTCATCTAGTGTGAACCTATGCTCCCTATTAGACTCCAAGAAACTCACGGGACCTAATTTCTTAAATTGGCTACAGAATTTGAGAATTGTTCTCAAATCTGAAAAACTAAGATACATCATAGATAAACCACTTCCCGATCCCCTTTCTATTGATGCATCTGATGAAGATCAGAAGGCTTACAACAAGCTACTACATGATAGTGAGTTGGCTAGCTATATAATGCTAGCCTCTATGTCATCAGAACTATAGAAGCAGCAGTAGGCTATAGATGCTCATACCATAGTCTACCATTTGAGGGAACTATTTGATGAACAAGCTCAGTCTGAAATGTTTGAGACCTCGAAGTTGCTTTTTTATTCTAAGATGGTTGAGGGATCATCTCTAGTGCAGTATACACTGAAGATGAATGGATACATTAAGAGGTTAGGCAGTTTGGGCTTCATAATGGATCATGAATTAAGTATAGACTTAATTTTGACTAGTTTGACCGATAGTTATTCACAATTTGTGCTTAATTATCAGATGAAACAAATATTCACATTGATACCTGAGCTAATAAATCTGCTCAAAACAACTGAGCAGACTATCAAGAAAGACAGTAAGGCTGTGATGCTAGTGGACTCTGCTCCTAGTTCTCGAAAGAAAAACCAAAACCAAAAGAAGAAGAAGAAGTCCAATAAGCCAATGGGAGGTGTAGTTAAGAAGAAGTCAAAGGAGACAACAGTAAAGGGGATATGCTTCCATTGCACCAAGGAAGGATATTGGAAAAGGAAGTGCAAAGCTCATCCAGAGTCACTGAAGTAGAAGAAGGCATTAGATACCGCACCAACTACATTAGGTATGTTATTTGTCATTGAGGTTAATACTATTTCTTATCATAACATTTAGGTATTAGAAACTGGATGTGGCTCACACATATGTGTTGATATGCAAGGTTTCAGGGATAGTAAACCGCTCAAGAAGGGAGAGATGGACTTACATGTGGGAAATGGAGCAACGGTTACTGTATTGGCCGTAAGGACATACGTTTTGTAGCTTCCTAGTAGGCTAGAGTTAGTTTTGAAAATTTGCTTTCATGTACCCGATGTGACAAAAAACATTGTATCTATTTTATGTCTTAATGAAGCGGGATTTCATTTAACTTTTTCAAGGAATGGTTGTTCAATTAAGTTGAATAAAATGTTGTATGGTACTGCTACATTGTGCAATGGAATTTACATATTAGATATGTGCAATCCAATTTTAAATATTAATGACAATAAAAGACAAAAAATGAGATAACTTAAAATCATCTTACTTATGGCATTGTCAACTTGGCCATATAAGTGAAAAATGTGTGATTAAGCTACATAAGAATGGTAGACTAGGGTCATTTGATTATGAATCATATGACACATTTGAATCTTGTTTGTTAGGCAAGATGACTAAATTACCTTTTAAAGGAAAGGGTGAATGAATGAATGAATGAGTTATTAGACCAAATAAATTCTGATGTGTGTGGTCTCATGTCTATTCATGCCAGTGGTGGTTTTGTGTACTTCATTACTTTTATTGATTATTATTCACAATATAGGTATGTCTGAAGCATTTGAAATGTACAAATAATTTAGATATGAAGTTGAGAAATAGTGATCATAGGTTTCCAATATGAAAAAGTTTTAATAATAAACCTTGATAAACCCATAAGCCTACGGGTTTTATATAAGGTTTTAATCCCACAAGGAGGACTAATCTAATCCTAAAATCAAAGACTGAACTCAATTCATATCAATTTAATGAACACAATTAAAGTAGAAAATCATTTCAAACATTCAATCAATTTCAATAATCAAATTCAAAAATATAGATAAAATAGCAATTGCAACACCAAATCAATAATCAACCTAGAAACTATCAATTGAGAGAAGAGGGATTTTTATCAGACTTTAATAACACCCTAATTGATTATGAATTTATTGAATTGCTAGTTCTAAACGGTCCTAAGGTGGATTACTCTCTCTCGAATTATAATTTTTAATCCTAATTTATAAACCCTAATTAGATTATGGAATTGCAACAATCTTGATTCACAATTTGTCCATAACCTAAATTAGATATGAAATTGTACAACAAATTACCAAATACTCATGCAAGATCTCTCGTTACACAAATTTACCGATTTGATTCAATTCTTGATCGACTAAATCACCTAACTCTCGTTAGCCTAATTTAATAATTTTCACTTGGTTCACCCTCTTAGTTTGTTACCGAATTATGAAGTGTAGAAATTAAATCACAAATAATTCAATAAAAATGTAATCAATCAACTTTCATTATTATCAAAGACAAAATTCTTGAAGGTGAGTTTAAACATATATCAACATTCAACATTCATATTCTCAATGACTATCCCAATTCTATGCATCAATAAAAATGAAACAAAATCGAAAAATGCAATTGGAATGGATGATGGAGGTAGCAACGGCAGGAAACCTTTTATTCTAAACAGTATTTCGTGTAGGCTTCTTGTCTATGTCTCTCTTCCTTTGTTCTTTCTCAATATCTCAATAAAGCTCCCTGGTATTTTAGGATTGTGGCTAATGCAAAGCCATTCTCTTCTATTCTTAATGTTCTTTAAATACCTTAGTAGCCCTTGGGTTTCTTTAGGGTCGAAACGGTCCAAAAAGTTCCTCAAAACTTGACGTTTTCACTTGTTTTTGTGTTTGCCTAATGTAAGCTATGATTGTGGTCCTACTTGCCATGATTGTGGCCAGCTCCTAACCCTTCCTTTCATGAGTGTGGTCCAAGCGCCACAATCATGGGCAATATCAAACCTTTCTATCACGATCGTGACCTAAGTGCAACGATCGTGGCTTGAGGTGTAGTGGCTCACATATTTCTGTCACGATTGTGGCCTATTGTGCCACAATTATAGGTCATGGTTTTGGCTCGAAAGTCTCTGAAAATTTTCCGTTCTTCAACGTTGACCCTGAAACAGTAACAAACATATCAAGGTACCTAAAAAACATAACATTTAAGCTTAAAGAGTTATACTAACCCATAAAAACACTTAAATACATAAACTAACACACTTCTAGCCTAAACACATACTAAACACTCAAATTAACACTTAATACATAACAAATTAAACTCTAAAACATGAGGCAAATCACACCTGTCAAATAGCTCGATAGAAGTATTAAGACATTTTGATTAGATCGAGGTAGTGAATACTTAAACAAGGAATTTCTAACTTATCTCATAGATAATGAGATAGTATTATTGTGGACTCCACCTTACACGCTGCAACATAATGGTATGGCTTAAAAGAGAAATCGAACCTTGTTGGACATGGTAAGGTCAATGATGGACTTAGCAGATCTAATATAATCCTTTTGGGGTTATACACATGAGATTGTTGTTTATGTGACAAACAAAGTCCCTTCTAAGGCAATTGAAGTTACTCTATATGAGATATGGACTAACAAAAGGCCTTACCTTTCTCATATGAAAGTCTAGGGTTGTCCAATTTATGTGACATTGATTCAATCAGACAAGCTTGAAGTGAAATCAGACAAATGTTTGTTTATAGGATATCCTAAGGAAACAATTGGGTATCAATTCTATAATGTTTTAGAGCAAAAACATTTTTCTCAAAGCATGCTGCCTTTTTAGAGAAAGAGTTTCTTCTAAGAGAAGATAGTGGGAGCAAAGTTGAACTTGATAAAGTTCATGATGCTCAAATAATCGCAAATCAATTGCCTGAACTTGAAATTGTTGTTCATAGAGATGAGACAACAGTTGAAACTTCTGACACACAAAATGTTCATAGGTCAAGTAGGATATGCAATGTTCCAGAGAGATATAGATTTCTCGTAAGTGAACAAAATGACGTATTGCTCATAGAGGGTGATGAGCTTACAACTTATAAAGAGGCTTTGAAGAGTTCAAAATCTAAAAAATGGCTTCAAGCTATGAAGTCTGAAATAGAGTCCATGTATGAAAACCAAATATAGACTTTGGTTAACCCACTCAAAGGGTTAAAACCTATAAGATGCAAGTGGATTTTTAAGAAGAAAATCAACATGGAAGGTAATGTGATTACTTATAAAACGAGGTTAGTAGCTAAAAGATATTGTTAAAGACAAGGAGTTGATTATGGCGAGATATTTAGCATCATAGATATACTTAAATCCATTAGAACACTCCTAGCTATTGCTGCTTATTATGATTATGAAATATGGTAAATAGATGTGAAAACGACTTTCCTGAATGGAAACCTAAGTGAGGATGTGTGTATGATACAACCTAAAGGCTTCATATCAAGAGATGGAAAAAAGGTATGCAAGCTTCAAAAATCTATTTATGGATTGAAGCTAACATAGGAGTTGGAACATCCGATTTGATGAGACAATAAAAGAGCTTGGTTTCTCATAAAATCTTGAAGAACCTTGTGCATACAAGAAGGTTAGTGGGAGTGCTATCATATTCCTTGTTTTTATATATAGATGACATATTACTAATAGGAAATGATATCTCAAGTTTGCAATAAGTCAAATTTTTGTTGTCCCAAAATTTTTCCATGAAAGACCTTGGAGAAGCAACTTATATATTGGGAATAAAGATGTATAAAGATAGATCAAAGAAGTTGCCAGGTCTTTCAAAGATAGATCAAAGAAGTTGCTGGCTTTCATAGTTAACATATATAGAAAAAGTGCTAAATAGGTTTAGCATGAAGCAGTCTGAGAGAATCATGGGATAAAATTCTCAAAATCTATATGTCCTAAGAAACAATATGAAATTACTCATATAAGTATAATCCTGTATGCCTCGGCAGTAGGATCAATTATGTATGCTAAGTTATGTACAAGATCCAATATATCGTATGCTTTAAGTGTTACGAGAAGATATCAATGGGATCCTGGTTAAGGTCACTAGGTAGCTGTCAAGAATATCCTAAAGTACTTTAGAAGGACTAAGGATGTATTCTTGTTATATGGAAATGGAGATCTCATGTAAGTAGGCATATGGATGCCAATTTTCAGTCTGACTAGGATGACTCGGTCAAGTTATGTTTTCACGTTGAATGGTGGAACAATCAGTTAGAAGAGTTCCAAATAAGAGACAACTGCAAATTCGACAACTGAGTTAAAGTAAATCGTAGTTGCGAAAGAAGTTGCTTGCATTAAGAAGTTCATTATGGAATTTGGAGTGGCTCTAAGCATACTAGACCTAATACTGTTATACTATGACATTAATGGGGCTATTTCTTAAGCCAAGGAACCAAGGTCTCATCAGAGGTCTAAGCATGTACTCAAGAGATATCACCTTATCAGGGAGATAATTGACAAAAATGAAGTGAAGATAAAGAGAGAACCCACAGATTAGAACATCGCTAGGCAATTAGCTTTAATGCAAGTGGAAGATTATTAAAGTATTACTCTAAAGGTGATCCCCTTTAGCACTTTTGTACAAACTTTATTTTAATTAATGAAGGGAAAGGAATTTTTCATTAATTTGATATTCATTAATATATGAATTGATATTGATATTAAATCGAATTAATGAAGTCCATAATACAAAACATAGCACAAAGGAAATCATGATGAGATCATGATAATGAAATTCCTATCTTGTGCAATTATGTTTAAATCTAAAATAATCCCTAGTCATAGGATTAGTAAGATAGGGAATTATTAATCCAGACAAACTAGCACTTGTGGTTATACTCCTTGATTTGATCCAGCAGTGGATCTCACAAATTGTAAACATAAGATAATTAAAGTTAACATATTGATGCTTACTAAAGGTAGTAAGTACATCGGATGACCCGCTATGGGATTATCATATGGATGATCTATCAAATGTCAATGATTAATCTCATTATAGAAATAGTGCAATTATCCTTAGATTTGAGGTACTCAAAGATATCTTAGATACTAATCTTATGTTTTGACATCATTCCTTGTTATGTCAAGATAAGGTTACTCTTAAGGTGTGATTGGGTATAACTATTGATATTTGAAGGTAATTGGGTAGTCAATAAATGATTCACCACTCTTGATAGAAGGAGACGATACCGAAGACCTCTTGTCAGGGTCACTATTTAGGAGTATCTGACTAGAACAGTTATGTGTCATGAAGAGAGTTTTCAATGACACATAGAGTAATAGGATTCTAGGACAAGAACTAACATCACTTGGACTAGATGTGACGTAGTCAGTCTAGTAGGAGTTGACACATAGCTGATAGTGTGCATTAGTATATGCTTTTCTAGGTATTTGGCATGTGTTTGCTTGCATAGTTGTTGATCATTGTTGTAGCTTAGGATTCATTTTGTATGTTTTTATTAAGTTTGATTTCCATTGTTGTTCTTGTGTGTTTATTGTTAATTGAGGGTAATAATGGACTATTTTTAAGTGGGAATGAAGATGGGGCAATTTGGAGATTGAGTTAAGAGATCAAAGAGGAGAAGAGAATATAAGGCTTTCTACTACCAATTCCTACAGTTGTGGAAATTATAATCCGAGACCTTATGTGAGACTTCATTAAACTTAGCATTTTTAGGACTAAAAAAGCATAATTAAGCCTCCATCTTAAAAGGAGAGATGACACCCATCCGTAGAAACACCATTCTTGAGTAAAGGACACATGTTTGGAGCCTTGAAGAAGGATTGAATACAAGGATCATCATCAAAATTGCGCAAAATAATACATCAACATCAAAATTTCAGATTTTGGCAAAGAAGACGAGTCTTTTTATTTAATTTTCTACCATTTAGATCTCTTCTAGTCTTCATAAAAATGGTTTATTTGAATGTTGATGGTGTTATGGAGACCATGTTAGGCTGATTTAGTTTTAGGGGTTACTTTTAGACCTATTGTGTTGAACTCCTATTTTATTTAATTGAATGAAGTGTCTTTGATAATTGTTGTTTTAATTGTTATCTTGCAACAAAATGAGAGAGTGAGTAAGAGGAAATCTATGTAGGATTGTACAGCAAGAGTTGTCAAGCTATAGACTAGCAATCATCATGTTAATTGAATAGTTAGAAAAGAGATCTAGGCTAGTCAATTGATCACCCATAGGATAGTTTAATAATTAGTTGAATTGGTCGAGTCATTGGGTAAGATGAGAGATTGTCCGGTTGATTATCATCAATTCAATTAGGGACACATAGTTACACCTTGAGAGAGGGTAATTAGTACATTTGGAAATCAAGGGTGAGACAGAATTCAATCAATAAAATAGGAGGGAGACAAAATTAGGAAAAAAGTAATCTCTAGTTTTTAGATTCTTGAATTCTGATTTTTCTGCAATTGTGGTATTATTCTTCATTTGTCGTTAATCTTTTAGTTTTGATTTAATTTTCTAAATTATTTTCATTAAAAAACAATTTCATTTCTTAAACAAGGTTGTGTCTAAATTAAGCAGTGTTTGGGTATCAATCCCTGTGGTATCGATATCCTCTTTTTTTTACTACAAGTCACTACTCATTCACTTGTAGTTTTTGAGCGTAAAACAAGTAGATAGGTTTTATTGTCAACAAGTTTTTGATGTCGTTGCTAGGAATTAATTGTTTAGCATCGTATTTAATTTATATTACTTTGATATAAGAGTTTTTGATACTTTTCCTTGTGTATTTGCAGGTGCATGAACACAAGGAACACCCAAAGATCAACAGAATTTGGTAACATATGAAGACATCTTAGAATGAGAAATGAGACATCTGAAGAGATAGATGCCGAGAAGAAATAGAAAGAACAATGATGGAAGACAACTATTATAGGGAGCAAGGAACTTTTGCAAATTACAATGAGGCGTAATACGGTTGGAGAAGTACCGATTCTTATTAGAACATATACATTGTTGGATGGCAGAACCACCCATATTTTTATTGGTCTAATAACGTAAGTACTCACATGAGACATCAAGACCTATTGAATTTCAACAAGAACGAATGGGGTGATGGAGAGTAAGTTGGACAAGTTTAAGGAGATGTTTGGTTCTAAACTAATAGATATGGAAGAGAACTAGAAGAGGATGTTTTCCAGCCAAGAGGAAAGTCTGAAGAGAATGGAAAAGAAATTTGATCAAACGTCGGAAAATCATGTCACTGCTATTCACAACCTGAAGATTCAAGTAAGACAGCTTTCCCATTAATTTTGTAAGAGAAGTGTGGAAGACTCTCTGAGCAATATGAAACTATATCAACGAGAGCATTATGAAGTTGTCACACTTAGAAATGTGGGAGAACAAGAAGAACCAATGGAAGGCCATGCTGAACCTTACTTGATAGAAGACCAAGAAATCAAAAAAAGAGGATGAAGCAAAGGATGGAAACCCCAGAAACTTTTTTGCCAGATCTTAGTACACCATGCTTGAACATCGAAAAATCTGGGGTAGATGTCCATGCAAAGAACCCTTTCCTTTGGATTGATGATGATGAAGAGACATTTAACATAAATGATGTATTCAACATTCTGATGGATAGTAGCTCATTCAATATAATTGATGTGTTCGAATCTTCTAAAGAAAAAATGGAAAGGGAACAGATGACAACAGACATCAAGTTTGAAGAAGTTATGAAAGTCTTTGTTCGTAAAGTGGAAGAAGCAAAGGAGACAAAGGTGATTAAGAAAGAAAGAGAGCAACTCATCTTTATACATGATAAATTGTTGAATTTAATGGAAGATTTAAAGATTTCGTTATTCCCTATTTTATTGCCTGTTTGTTGATGAAAAGGGAAATTAATTGGTTTTCTTAACTTTATCAATATTTTTGTTCTATTCATTTGTCAATTTGTAGCTTACTCACAGGCTACAAAACTGATGTTGAATGAAAAAGGTATAAGCAAGCCGCTTATAATTGATCCTGGCTGAATTTCTAATAGAGAACACCGAGCTTCCAACGTTAAGCGCTGCATTGGAGGTAAGTCATGGAACTCTATTTCTTTTTTATTTTTTTGTTTATTTGCTTGGTTGATTCTTTAGTTATGATTATGTTTGATTGGAGTTGAATTGATGTTTACTTTGATTTTGTTTCAATTTCAACTTGTTTTCTTTCAAATTTCTTGTTGATGATATTATTTTGATATGTTTGTAGGTTTTAGGATCATGGAGAATAAATATAAGCTTGGAAGAAGGTTTGAAATTGTGAGGATCACTAATTCCTACATTCATGGGAAATGTGGTAATTCCCACAGGCGTGGGAAATCTCTCCAGAAAATTTCTGGAGAGAAAATCCACAACCATGGGAATTATGGTGATTCCCACGAGCGTGGGAATTAGAGTAATCCCACGATCGTGAAAATTGTGGTTATTCCCACGAGAGTGAGAATTCTCACCAGAAAGTTTCTGGAGAGTAATTCCATGATCGTGAGAATTTTGAGAATACCCACGAGCGTGGGAATTCCATCTCGAGGGAAAGTTTAAGTTTCCCTCCCCTTTTTTCTCTTACCCATTCTTCAAAATTCCACTTCCTCTCTCTCTAACACTTAGCATTCTCTCTTTTGACTCTCTAAAAATCTTCATTTTCCTCTAGATTCTTAGTATTTTCTTCATTTGTTCTCTTTAATTTTACAATCCTTTCATCTTTTCATACATTAATCATTAAAAAAAAGATTTGGGTAAGATTTTCTCTCTCTCTTTAAAATGTGGATTTCACTATTTCTTTCTCATTTTTTAAAGTTTTCTTCTTATAATGGCATCAAGGAAGATGATGGCTCATAAACCAGGTGACGAACTCTGCTGTCAAGTTTTCGGTGAAGGCAAATCCGATTTAGTGGCTGCCTATCGGGCCTCATTCCCGATTTACTCGGAAGAAGAAGGCATTCAGAGGTTGTGGAGTTCCATTTTATGGAACTATACAATCCTCAGATGCATGCTGCAGTTAGGAACAAGAGAAGTATAAGTACAGCCATGTCCTGAACTTCCACATCGACCAATTCAGGATTTAGAGGACGAAGTAGAAGTAGCAGAAACAAGCGCACTAGTATAGGTTGACCGACTCCAACAAACCCTTGAACAATAACCTTCAACCAACAACGGATGACATCTCAAATAAATGAGCTCAACACAAAAATGAGGAAGGTACATAAGGAGCAACGCAACTTGAAGAAATGGTTCCTCAACTTCTATCGAAGGAGCAATTTTGAAGCTCCTACACCATCACCATCGCCACCATCATCTGAATAAGTTTTTCTTACCCTTTTTAATTTTTTTTTCCAGTTTGTTGTTTCTTTTGTGTTACTGCATTTCATTTCATGTTTATTTGGTTTCATATCATTTGTGTGTGTCATGTCTTTTGCTTGATTTTAATTTCTTTAATTTGTTTGGTTTTATATCATTTGTTTGTTTCAATTTCTTTTGTTGGAATGTGATCTTTAAGTGTTAGGAGGTGACGTCAACTTTCTCGCTTGCATTTTTTTTACATTGTGTTGAATAAGATGCATATTTAGGCATATTATATATGCTTTGTATCAGTAATGATGCTTTGTGTTAGCAATAGAATCACATTTGAGTCACTCTGATAAATATTGCCATGAGATTTTGTCATGTTAGTTGGAATTAGATTGAATGCATGCTTGAACTCAGATTAGGTTACTTGAGTAGAAAGTGAACCAAAGAAGAGATGTACCAGATATCTTCTTCCTTAATTTCCTCCTAGTTTTGTTCTTTCTAGTACTTGGATCAATTTTACCATGGTTTTTTTTATATTAGTACATATATCCACATTTCCTTCCTTTGCAAAAGAAATCATTGGGGCATTTTGCAATTAGCTAGGAGATCTTATTTCAAAGTTTATTTTGTTTGCACTCTTTCAGCTTAAGATGTTACTTCGTAATTCAAAATTAGTGCCTTCTTCCTCCTTTTGATGAGCAATTTCCCTTCTTCCTCTTCTTCATGAGCAATTTCCACTTCTTGCAGTTTATTGTTGTTTTTATTAGCATAATTACTTCCTGTTACTTGGTTGATTCCCCTATAGGATTAATTTTATTCATGTCCACTTCTAGTGTATTTAAAGGAGTGCTTCTAACATCTGGTTGCTTATATAGGATTAATAAAGGCTAAGTTGAGGCAAAGCTATTTTGAGTTTCCTTCTTTAACTCTTTAATGGTTAATGTAACCTCTTTTCCTTTAGGTTTTCAAACTTTCACTTCTTCCTTCTTCTTTGGTCTTCAAAAATAAAATATAGGTTTGGAATCTTCTATCATACTTCCTTCCTCATCAAAATTCTTAATTATAATGAAATCAAGAAGTTATTTTTTAGTTCCAACTTGATGCAAACCTAAACATATTATATTCTCTTAAGGCTTGCATTTTTCACCTAAACTCGATGGTCTTCCAAGGGAGCTTCTGATATAACTTAAGCTTCTAAAAACCTATCTCTAGGGAGACTCCATAGAACTTTACACATATTGGAATGGTCCTCATCCTTGCTTTACCTAAAGAAGTACTAGGTTTATATTTTTTGAATGTCAGTGGCCTCCTCTGAATGTGTTGAGGTCCTAACTTTATTATCTTCTTAACCTTATCTTGAGAACTTGAAGATAAAGAAATTTTCTTTACTAATCAAAATAATTTCCAGTCTAGACCTTATTTAGTTAGTGTTTGCCTATTGTAAAACTTGAGGGAAAGATAGTTGTTTTTCTAGAAAATAAAATCCTACAAGAGCTGGCTATCGTTTCTTTACACCTATGTTAAAGACCTTTTTAAGAGGTGTGGCTAAATCTGCACTTTAGGTAATTGGAACATATTAGGGCTTGCCAAAAGTAAATTGATCTCCAACCACCTTATTCTAGGCAACTCTAGTGTTTAGAGTACTTTTATCACCTAGTATTTCATTCGAAACAATTCTAGCTTCAGCTGAGTTTGACCACAATAGAGTAGAGGAAATCAAGGTTGAGTTGAGATCAAGGTTTAAAGGAAGTAGAATGCTTATCTTCTATGTTAGTATGAGATAGAGCAAGATAAGAAGAAGAAGGAGGAGGCATTTCCTCTAATGGTAAACAACTATAAAAAATAGAGGTGTTAAAAAAGAATCAATAGGTTGCAGGCTAATAAAAGAAAGAAAAAGATGGTTTCGGATTTCGGATAGGCAAAAGTGAAGAAAAAAAGTAAGAGAGGTAGAGAGAAGAGAGAGTGTCTCCCATTAACCCATTATTATTTTCCATAATTACACTTGTCACATCATACATCAAATTAAATTCCCATATCACTTCTAATTTGTAAGGGATATTGATAATCGATTTCTCAAATTTATAGGTAATAACAAAGCCAATGATTTATTGTCCACCAATTATAAATACCAACAACAGTTTGGGGGTTATGTGATGAATAACCTTCACTCTTATGAACTATAATGATTTTAAATAATCGTAATCATTTTCATAAATGTATTTTTTAAATTAGTAACAATTAGGAACATCAACATTTCAGTATTGGTTGGGCCCATCGTATGATCGGGCTAACCTATCCTCCCAATAATGTAACTTGAGTTTGGCCTTCAACGTAATCAAACGTAGCTCATATCGCCTGAGATCAAACCGATCAGGTTTTAAATGGCCCAAAGCTGTAACCATGTCTTATTCCAACCTAACTCGATTCATAAAACAACTAAAGAAAACATTAGTTAGAGAAGAAAAGCTCGCTACCAACATAGAGCTCGCTAATAAATGGAAACCGAAATAAAATAACAAAGGGAAAAGAACAAAATTATACGGTTATTGGATGTTCAGATAAAAAAAGGCAGAGCCTGTTGGAGAAGACAAGGTTAGAACCATGAGGCATGGGGAGAAGAATTGAAGAAGTAACAAATTAAAAGGGGTAAGAAGTTTGGTTTGAACAGAAGTGAGAATAAGTAATAGAATGAGAAACTTTGCTTTGAATTAGAGTGAGAACAGATAACATCGAAGAACAATCTAAACACTATGAGTAAATTAGTGTTCTTCCCATTAATTCTTTAACACAGAGGAAACTGAAAAGAAAAATCTTGAATTTGCAGCGTTTAAGAGAAACATGATCAAGTGCATAAAAGGATCATGGATATTATTGTGAAATGAACGTCAAAAAAATGCGTGGAAATTAAATTTAGGGATTGAATCTTGGCCAACCGAAACAAAAGGCGTCGTGGTCAGCTCTACTCCTCCAAATAAAAACATTAATTCGTTATACCATAATTATGTCGTCAACTTCTTTACGGCCTCAAAATATCATCCAAAGAAATCTATTTCTGATAATATTTGTGGATAAGAATCTCTAGCTGATGCCACAGTACAAACACTAGTCTTGCTACCCAACAAAACTTACGATTATACCTTCCTATTTCTTTTCTGCTTGCTGATTCACCACTTGCATGCCAACAACATGCAAGTTCTTGCCCATCCCTCTCTATGATACTGCCCATCTTGAGAGGTACAACGCCAGTGAACGTCTTCAAGTTAGTAGTTGGTGGCAGTGACATGTGTGAATTTTAGGTGTACAATTGTCGATTATGTTGCCTTTGTGTTCTAGCATTGATTTTGATCTGCTAGTTGATTTGATGCGACTCACTACTTCTATTCATTTGTACTTTTTGTGTGTTCTCCAATGTCTTGGGTTTGCGTTGGTTGACTGGCAACTCTTGTTGGTTGTATAAGCCATTTGGTTTTTGTAAAGAAACCCGCTTCTTGATTTGCTGCTTCAATGCTGTAATTCATACCGTTTTCTTTTTTCTTTCTTTTTTTTACTTCCCGGGTTGTTGTTTTTCTTCAATCTGCGTCTACAATTACAAGTCACATAACTAGCTAATCGTTGCTTACCTTGTTAATTCTTTCAAGACTGCCTAGTTTCTTGTCTGAGATTTGACTCTGTTTATGTACTTTGAAAGTGAAATAAAGTATCTCTGTACGTAAAATGCCAATCACGTAGTTATGGTGCTTATTAACCTGCTAACGACGCAGCTAAACATACCTTCATTTTTGTTTACCTTTCTATATTATCAAGATTCAGGGTATTCTGATAAATGACTATATCTCTAGTTTTCGTATCTTGATACTGATCCTTGGAAATTTTCTAGCATATTGCGTACAATGAACTTCGCCTTTTTTCTGAATTCCCATCCAATCAAACTATTTTCCCAAGTCTTCAGCTTAATCTTGCAGGGAAAAAGTTTTAAATTTCAGGTATACTGGGAAAGCAAGCAGAAAAATCTAGGAGTTCCACTTAGAAAGGCACGATGAGTAAACGTCATAATGGAACGATAGCAAGCACAAACCTCACTAAAACATCAGTTATGGTAAAGTAAAGCTATTTTTTTTTTCTTTTACTTGCAAAAGTTAACTGTTTTGAGTGCGTTGATTAGGAATTTCATTGAAAGTTGGAACCTTTGGAAGTTCCTTGATGATTTGAAGTATATTGGAGTGAAGAATTTTGAATTAGATAAATATTATTGGAGTTATCTTTGGAAATTTGAATTGCATGCTCCAAGATAGACGTTGAATTGTGGTCTTGTTTAGATTACTGCTTTTAGTGCTTTCTATTTAACTACTTTTGATATTAGTTATGGCAGAAAATCCATACAACCTGGTTAATCTGTGGCCAAGTTACCTCCGATTTTGATGAATGAAGATTTGAATTCAGAAACTTTTCTCAAGGGTACATGATGGTTATCCTACAATTGGATCCTTTTATTTGTCTTTTCTCTAGACGATTCTTAATGGAAAGTGGAGTCAGAAAATCGGGGAAGTGTAGGCATTGTTTAAGAGGATTAGATGTCCAAAGAAGGACGACTACTCTTCAGTCATTCCCATTGCAGCTACTATATTCTGTTATATGGTTCTCAATGTACAAATGCCACTACAATGGTGGTTGTTGCCTGACTAATGATTTTATATGTTCCTGTCACACACACACACACACACTCCACATAAGTTTCATAGGCTGCCAAATACAAATTAGAAATGTTTATTTTCCTGAGATTCATGTTCTATTTCTACCACAAGTGATTTAACTCATGTGGTAGATGTTAACCAATACCATGTCAATTACAAAGGATGCCATCATATTTGATTGCTGTACTAGGACCTTTTTTTTTTCTTGTGGCTAGTTTTTACACATGCATTATCTACATATCGGGTTCTAACCTTTGGCCAATTTGAATTTCTCAGGACCCACGTCTGATAGAGGAACCACTACAAACAGTTTCTTCATCTGTAGGTTTCCAAGCCCAAACCCAATGTCCGGTTTGTCTGAGCAGTAGCAATTGCCCAACTGTTCATTCCAGAACAAAACTCATGAATAGTTTGGTTGAAAGAAGGAAGCCTAGAGAAGCTCATTCTGTCTTTAATAATTTAGTGGAAGAGGGACATAGGCCAACCATTATAACTTACACAGCTCTTGTAGCTGCCTTGACTCTGCAGAAACGTTTCCGGTCCATTCTTATGGTGACATCTAAAATTGAGGAGCATGGAGTGAAGCCTGACACTATACTTTTTAATGCCATGATTAATGCTTTTTCTGAATCTGGGGATGTAAAGAAATCCATGAAACTCTTTCACAAGATGAAGAAATGTGGATGTAAGCCCACTACTGTTACATTCAATACCCTCATCAAAGGATATGGGAATGCTGGTAAGCCTGAAGAAGCTTTGAGATTGCTAGATTTGATGTTACAGGATCAAAGCATCAAGCCAAATCATCGGACATACAATATTTTAATTAGAGCCTGGTGTAACAAGGGAAATATAAAAGGAGCATGCAATTTATTGTACAAGATGGTAGCATCTGGTCTGAAGCCTGATGTTGTCACTTACAATATCCTAGCTAGGGCTTATGCTGAGCAAGGGGAAACAGATAGGGCTGAAAACATGTTAATGGAAATGCAGAACAAGGGAGTGGCACCAAATGAGCGCACTTGTGGCACCATTGTAAATGGCTATTGCAAAGAATCTAAGATGATAGAAGCCTTGAGATTTGTGTACAAGATGAAGGAGCTTGGAGTGCATCCTAATCAATTTGTTTTTAATTCTCTAATCAAGGGATTTCTAGACATCATGGACACAAATGGAGTTGATGAGGTTAGTTCTTTCTTTCTCAGTGCAAATTCCATGCCAAATAATGAAAGGTCTCTTTACATTTCAATATATTACCTTTATATTTAGCAAAATGATCTCCGACTCTAATGGGTGCACAAACAAGTGTCTATTCTCTTTGCTGTCGAAAGATGAAACGATGCACATCTGATCTGCATTTCATTTTTTTTTTACTGATTTGTTGAAGATGAAAGATAATCTCTTCATATCAGTTGTCACAAACACACCTTGACAGAAAAGAAAAGATGTATGTGAGAAGGTGTCAATTGACTGAATTCTTCTGGCTAGTTAATCAAAATAGGAGTTAAGAGTCCACAATAAAGTGCATTTGGATCCTGTATTTTCACCATAAATATTAACTTGTAGTTGTGTATAGACTCACAATTTGTCTTAGAACTACAAAATGCTAACAATTACGATGCTTGTGTAACATGTATAACACATGCATACACAACCAATAATTCGACGCAGAACGCAGTTAAAATCATTTTGGCCATTACATGACAGAGGTGATTGTTCTAAGCATGGCTGAGAAATGCCACTCTTCGTTGTGCCTCCCACAACCCTCTATCTCCCACCCTACTCGTTGTAGGCCACATTGTGTTGACTACATTTTGACAAGGGCAGAGCAGAGGGAATGAACCATTGGCATGTGATATAGACAAAATGTTTCGGTACCAACTCCAGTTTGACATTTAACTTAGCATTTCAATGTAGAGTTT
>JAOSBO010000008.1:34855497-34865539 GCA_027563915.1 Erythroxylum rotundifolium
ATAAAAGCTGGTAAAGCAAATGATGCCTTACTTTCGTTCCATAATACCAAACTAAACGGCAAAAATTTAGCAAATCACATATCACAACCAAATTAAAATTCAGTAGTAGAAGAGAGATACATTGAAAGGGTCATCAGATAGGAGCGAAAGACTAAAAGAGTTTTTCATAATCACACGACTTGTCAGTTGAACTATGCTTTTTAATCATCATTTGACCCAATTTCTCCACTTTCACACTCAAAAGCTTGCAGAAAGGAAAGAAGAAATTCTTTCTACAAAATTACAAATAATCCATCGCAAAAGCCTCAGAAGGAAGGCAGTAGAGGTATGTTTGTAATCACAGACTTTCATATGTTACAGATATACCCATTACTTTCTTCATTGGCAATCTCAAAAATCAAAGCTTTATAAAAACCCAAAGAAAAAATTCAACCGAATAGGAATTGAAAACCGACATAGTTAGATGAGAATGTCATTACTTATTTTGGAAAACCAGTGAATGACACAGACCCAAATCCCTAAAAAAAAAAAACATAAAGAATCAGCCTCATAGAGAAGATTAGATTAGTCAACAAGAATAATTTCAGACATATGCTTGTCTTTATTCTGTGATGTTTAATCATCGGCCGAATCACAGATATGTGAAAACAAAGAGAAAGAAAAACCAAAACCCCAATGCCACAGCAACAAACAAAAATTAAAAAAAAGAAAAAGAAAAGAGACTCAGAATATGGGTGGTGATATATCAGTATGGTCGTCAAGGCCCTTTAGGAGCCAATTACGACGAACGAGACCTTCTGAAAAGAAATCGTCACTGTCCCTTTTGTACTCTGAAAAACAAAAGAACGAAAGAAGAAAGAAACATACAAAAGCTTAAGAAGCTATTGCACATCCGTGACGACGGGGAGACGAAAGAAGGGCAACGGATGTTAAATAGAGAGGCTACGTGGGGCGGCTAGGGTTTAAGCCTTACAATTGATACGGTGATCATATGTTGGGAAAAAGGGCTTAATGAATTTGTGGGGATTAATTTAATTAAGTGCGGACAATGCTGCCAGTTCGGCCCAAGCCCCTTGTTGAGGTATGTCTATGGATCATGCTTATGATAACTGTTGCGAATTTTTAAATTAGGAACTCTTTTTTATTTGTTTGTTACACGAAATTAAAATTCTAACCTTTTTCTGTTAAGTTTTTTGTTAGCAAATCTAAAAATAAAGATTTCTTGAGACATTTGAAATAATAAAAAATTGCTATAGTTTTTAAATGATCTAAAAATGCTTGCAATTTATTTTTAACCAAGCAAACAATTTGATGCAAGTCAAATCTATGAAACGACGATGTCTAATACTTCATTTATAACATAACAAGGAACGCCTTCCACCTACTAAATGAAAGGGAAGTTGTTCATTTATCTCCCGCCAAAGCATCAAACATATAATCTCTAACACGCCTATTGAGAGCGAGAACGAGATCTGTACCAAAAAGTTGAGAAATTATGAAAAGTTCCAGACTTTTTATCTACAGGGCCAAGTTTCAGGAGTCCAAGGTCAAAGAAGTATTGTATACTATAGTCAAGAACAATTCTATCTAGTGGGGTGGAAAAGAAAGCCCAGAGCAAGCAAAGCGTAATTGCCTATAGGATCCCTAAATTTACAATGTAGACCATGAACAATTTGTTACACGCATCCACCAGACTTTGAAAATCAAAATTTTGATCCCCAACAAAACCCAGTATTACCAGAACAATTCAGTGTCTCCAAACCAATCACTAGACGTGAATCCTAATCAATGGACTGCTCACATTCAACTTCTGTCAGCTCTACTTCTATCCTCTGAAATGTGTGAATCCAATGTAGACAGGATCTGAGGCATTGACATCCCCCCAGACACGACAATTTCTGCAAATCAAGAACACATTTATATTTGTGGTCATCTTGATACATATAAGCTGCATTAAGAGGGTTAATTAAGAGATAATTCTGCTTAAAAGATGATTAAAAAAATTAACCAACTTAAGACTAAAAATTACCCTTTGTTAAGAGGAGCCTTACGAGAGATTCATAAACTGATAATAAAGAAAACGCTATAGAATTGAATAAATGCCAAACAATATATCTTCTACGGTTAAACAAAAGACATTTTTTTAATGGAAAAGAAAAGATACTTGGAGCCAAAAGACATTTTTTAATGGAAAAGAGAAGACACTTGGAGCTCACCAATTCCTTCCCTGACAGAAAGATTCGGTCTGATGACATCCTTGGCATTCACCAGGAATATGTCACCAATGTACAAATGATTTGTTGGAACATAGACACAACAGAGCTCCTCATCTCCAGAATAGTTCTGCATGCAAAAATTTGGAGACATTGGTCCACATTATGAAAAAAATATGCATGAATCACTGAAGCAAAATAATATATCCTTACTCTAAATGAAGACCAATGAAGAAGACAGACACATAACATTATAAAACCATATGTATGAATCTTTATGGCCATAAAAACTGTCACAATTCTAAGCCAGTGGCAATACCAATTATCAACATGGTAACTGATCATCGGTAACATATTTAGTATTTAAAAGAATAAATTGGATCTATAAAACAAGGATAGGGGGTTCACTAAACTCCACAAACCCCAAAGTCTGCCAATAGGAGTCCAAAAAGTTAGGTTTATGCCACTGGACAATGTCAAAATCAATAATAAACTTTTCTATCTCTGTCCTGCTCTCTGTTCCTTGTTAAACACAAGATGCATGGCATTAACAATCAAAGACTATTTAATGACATTGGGTTTAAGGCATATTTGCTTTTACATCATTTTTGGGCCTTGCAAATGAAGACGGGCAGAAATTTATATGCATATACGTTGTAAATTACACTTTATCTGCACTTTCATGACGAAGTGTATCACCATCTTCTAGCAATTATATTATTGGATTACTTCTCCTCCATTTACTGACTTCCGAACCACAAAACAGATGAAAGATGTAGTTAACAGAAAGAATTTGCAATCATTTTTAGACAACAGAAAATCTATACACCTGAAGGATGACAGAGGATGTAATGAACCCAAATGCGTATTCACCGATACGTGGATGCCTTATGATAGCCACTTCCTTAAATGCTTGGGTATTTTGATCTGAAACAACACAGAGATACAAGAAATGAACAGAGAAGCAGATCTATGTTCATTGAGAACCTAAGAGTCAACACACAAACATACCTGGGGATATAGCAGCACTAATTTGCTTGGAAGCATTATAAATATGACGAATAAATGGCATCCTCTTAATAAACCACTCTCCTAGGCCAAGAACAGAAGCTCCCAGCCAAGATGACATGAAGACCCCAACCAGGAAAATGAATGTTATGGAAGTTGCAAATCCAAGACCTAATCAAGGTGAAAAAGCAGGAAACAATCAAGAAGACATGAGAATCCTAGGGAAGAACTCATAAATAGTAGATTAATAAGGTCAGTCAATAAAAGTTAGCATGTTCAAGAACCAATTTATTTCAGAAGGCATTAGCAAAATATTATTGTTTATGAAATAAAAAAATAAGCTAAGTTCCTGAACGAGTTTCTTTAGCTTTGAACCGTATAACGTATTCAGAAGGTATCTCAATAGACCCATGGAAATCATCGAACCTAACTCCCAAAAAGAGTGCACCCAATAATCTTCAATGCAGAAAAGGGAATTTTCTTTTTTTTTTGTAATACACGTGAAATTATTCTGACCCTAGAAAGAGATACTGCTCCTAGACATGATTGATGGGAGAAGGAAGATTCAACAGAACTGACACTAGCAACCATTGCCTGAAGTAAATGAATCAACTCAGGGAAGATAAGTTGGAACAATCCGATATAAAGGCCTCTAAGGAGAACTAATGAAGGCAGTAGCAGTACAAGATATCAAAATATAGAAAGCCAGGATACCAGGGCTTCAACCTCCATTTCATATACCAACATTTATAAACAGAAGCAAGACCACTTAATATTGAATCTGACTCGATAAGCTATATCAGGATTTTTCAACATCTATTGATGCATTGCCATGAAGGTTCCTTCACAAATCTCAACAGCTTTCTAGAAGGAAATAGAAAATCAAACATCCTCAATTTGTTGGCACAACCAGAAAAATGCCACAGAGGCTAACAAGCCAAAGTAAGTACTGTTAATATTGAGTTCTAGATATATATAATTAAAATGGAAGCTAGTTAAGGAAAGATTATACTAGGTTCCTCTCATTTTTGCACTACGTAACATAAATCAAATAAAATTTTCCAACTGAGTAATGCTGAATGATACACTTTGCAGCCATAAATCAAAACCAATAAATTCAAGGTTAGATAAAGGGACAAAGGAAACAAACTCAAGAATCAGGCATTGCCAGCAAACAATCTATACACAGAACAAATATGCCATACAATGCCAACATTACCATCTAATCACCATCTTTCTATTTTTCCAGCAATTGAGGAAAAAATGAAAAGAAAAGTCACATTTTAAACATCATCTTTGTTTCCAACTTAATCTTTTATAGATTTCAATTCCAACATGAAAAAGAAGAGTGATTTTTCAGGTGCAATCTTTACTCTCTACAAGGCAAAAGTTTCTTAATTCTACACCTAACATTTTTTATTCACCAATGATGTGACTGATCAACATCTATCTGCTAGCAGGGACAAAAGGACATGTTTGGCAATTAAAGGCACACTTACCAAAGAAATCAATTCCAAGTTGAGTATATATTGGAGAAAAAAATCCATCCACAAAGTGAATAAACCACCATGTTATATAGAAAGTGACAGCAATTGGAAACAGGATGACACTGCAAAACAACCAAGAGTGAGTTACATCTGCAGTATGATACAACACTATCTATTGTGGATACCATTATTCAAACAGTATGTTATGTCCAAAAACAATTCTGTAGTCGTCATCATATTTTCCAAAACTAGAGATTCTAGGTTCATGCGGTAAAATCTGCAGCACCATTGTATCTATCCTTGAATAAGACAGATTGATACCCCACAAAACTAAAAAAGGAACTCAATTTCCGAGCAGTCAAGGAGTAGAAACAATAACAGAATGGAAATCTCTGTCAACTTTGATAGAACTATATATCATCCATCCCCAAGTCCCATCAACTCAAGTTTCCTTCTGCGACCATGACTTCAAATTTGTTTTTGATTCATTCATAATCTATTGTGTTTATCCAGACTTTTTGTGAATGCGTGTGTTCAACAATATATGATCCATCCTGGGCCTGATTCATCAGCTTAAATGCTTGGGTTGAATGGTTTCTAGACAAAGATAAAAGGCACATTTCTAGCACTTTCAATAAAAGAAACTAGAACTACTTTGATTACGAATTTCCTATTCCTGTACCAAGGCCTCAAAATCCTTTGTGACATCCAAATCTTAAAACAGCTGTAAAACTTGCTGATATCAAAAAAGATAACTGGAGCTATTAACAAAATGAAACCCAAAGTGCAAACTAAATCAACTATAACAATTCGACAACAAATAGCAAGATTGAAATGTCCCTAAGAAAAGGCTAGAGCATAAACAATTCATTCGTGCAAGATAAAGAAAACGTGGGAGACTAGCCATTAAGAAGATATCCTCCTTAGTGAAACTTGTGAGAGTTAAAGAAATGCCTTTATAACATAGAATATATCCACAATTTCAGAGAACTCAAGAGGACCAGACTTTTGATGAATAAAGAAACAAACTGGCCTTGAAATCAAATAGACACCATGAACCATAAGGGCTTTTAATGATCTAAAGAGTTCCAAAAATTGTAATATTATGTACAAAAAGACGCTGTGGCTGCATTATCTGGAAAGCTCAAAGTAAACAACCATATCAAATTAATAGCACTATACTTGATCAATAGTAACATATTACTAAGGCCCAAAATAAGTAGCAATTTTTGTATTAAAAACAGGAATATGCAACTATAAAATATAAATTGAGTACACAGAGAAGTGTTTTATTTAGAAGGGAATCATCCCAACAAAAGCGAAATCATTGACCATACTGTTGGTAAATTGATATCTCAAGTCCAAAGTGATAATGAAAACATGAAAGATGTATCTTTAAAATTGAATGCAATAACGGGATACAAGAAAGTTTTCCGCACCATCCAGTCATGAACTTTTTTGAGGCCCAGCTTCTAAGGACTTTGTAAAATGTCTACATAAGAAAAAGAGGAAATGAGCAAATATTAGTTGACAAAAACCAAACAAGAATTAAAAACACACAAACCTAAGAACTACTATCAAAAGTACTTCATGCAACAACTTTGACAAGAAAGAAAACAATCTAAAGTATAAGTCATTGGACTTAGTGGAATCTGAACTAAGTACAACATCATTACTTGAGATTAGTGGAAACATTAGAAAAGAATCAAATATCTTTTTTTTTGTTGTTGTTGAAGAATATCTAAACATAACAATGTGGAGAACGAAGTGGACCAGATTTTACGGAAAAACTTAAAACAAGGAAAAAGACATTACACCTGTGTGTGCACGCGCACCAGATCAATTAAAATTTATCAACGTTACATCATATGTTCAGTGAAGAATGGCTCGTTATAATGCCACAGAACCATTTAGCTTATCAAAGAATATCAGTGATTGAATCAGCTAATATCATCTGCTACATCCATGAATTCTTCTCATGCTGTTCATCCAACGTGTTTATTTCGTTTCTTTGTTGAAGTGGAATATGACAGAATTCCACGAACAACAGTCTACCAAACGCTGAAAATCAATCACTCAATCAATTCGACCAGACAAACACTTCTATCATGTCAATTCTCATAAATGAAAAAAAAAGAAAAGGCATATAAATGTCCATTATATAAGACCTTCATGAATGCCATCAAGAAAAATGAAAGAAAATTGAAAATATAGTGAAGTCCAGTCTAATGAAATTGCACCAAATTCAATGAAATCTGAAACTTAACCAACACATAACAAGCTTGAAAACAATATCAAAATTCCAAAATTCGACAAGAAACTATCTCCTCCATAAACAGTAAACAAAGAGGGCAAAAATTATATGAAAAAACCTCTCGGCCAGAGTGATGGGAGGAGGTGGAAGAGGAGGAAGGTTTAGAAGAGGCGTCATCGGCGGCGGAATCGGCGACGGGGATGAGAAGTTCTCGATCTCGCTCTCGGTCCCAACTAGTCCCAATCCCAATCGTGGATTTCTCGTCGCCCATCACTTGAACAAATTTGAAATTTTCAATTAATCAACTCAAACAAACCAAACGACACTGTTTAAGCCTCTCCCTCCCCTCTATCTCTCTCTCTCTCTTTTTTTTTTTTCCCCCCTTTTCCCTTGTTGGCTTTGAGACGAGAAGAGAAAAGAAAAGAGAAGACGGACAAGCCAAAGGCTTGGGAGTTTAGGTCTCCGCTCACTGTACGAAGAAACACAAACAGCCGATGTATGTGCAGCTGGAAAGCAAATTATCTAATAACAATACTCTGTTAGTCGACTTATGAGAGTTGTGAAAAATGACAACTATATTATTATATTCAAGTACAGCTTGATGGGGAGGTGAGCGGCCATGTGAATTGTGACAATGGGTTTGGTTTGGTTCGGTTCATTAATAAAATTTGATTTTAATTATTAATTATTTAAATCAAAAGAGGGATATTTTTTTAATGGTATTATAATTTATCTATATTACCGATTGTGGATTTGATATAATGATAAGAGAACGGTTGTAATGTAAAATAAGCATCTACTTTCCCTTGCAGAAATGGGAATCAAAGTTAATCAAATGAAGTAATAGGCGGGCTATCCGATGATTCGTTAGTTGACTCTTTCCACAGAAGGGTCTTATCCTGCTTGTCAATGACGTGCACGCAGTCAATATGACATTGTCAAAGCAGGAACTGCTTCCACTCGTCGATCTTCAAAGACCAAAATGTTGAACGAGACTGTAATTGCAAACAAAGCAAGAGAGACAGACCCAGCTACGAGCCTGGCATGGACTTCCACCATCGCCATCTCCAATACAACTACCTCAGGTCGAGTTTTACATCATTTTTGTTTCGAGTGAAATCTCTCATCGGCATTAGTTTGATATTGGGCATTTTTATTTATTACAAGGAAGTTACAGACCGGTTTAAAGGTTAGTTTCACTCTTAATACCAATTGAGTGTAAACAAATACTTTTCACAATCTCTTTTTGTTTCCTCTAGCTTGGTTTCGAGAGCTATGTTTAAGCACACTTCAGCTATGTTTCATAATTCCTTGCTTCTCTACCTGGCTTTATATTTGTCCTTTCTGTAAACTTTTCAAAAGATTGTTAATATCATTCGTAGTCCCTTTAAAAAAATTTGTTAAACAGAATTAAAGAATAATGAATGCATTGATTCTTTTGGTTCAAACTACTATTCATGTTCTATTGTGTGCAATTGAAACTAAATTAAGAAAATATGCCTATTTAGAGGCATCTTATTTGTTTTTATCCAAAAATAGTTATACCCTAATTGCAAAAGAAACGATCAAAGTTAATATTTTAGATATATTTTTGTTGGTTGTTTGTCCTCCTGGCATGTTATCTTTTTGTATTGGCAACAGAGAGTAAGGATTATTCTCTACTATCAAATTAATGAAAAAGTGTTTTAAGGGGTTAAAAAATCTCTTCCCATTAAAACGATTCAATGAGGACGAGAATTACTCAAGATTAGCCATAATATCATCTTCAAACGACTATATTGTCTCTTTTCTAACTTACTGCTTTCATATCTTTTTCTTTTTCTTTTTATTTTTAAGAATATTCATTGAATGAAAGGATTATAAGGTAGAGAGACAATGTTGGAAGCAATTATATCAAGAACTAGATAAGCTTAATATCTAAATGATAAGTGATACATGTTCTTGATTGACTAGTTGAACAATTTGTTAAGTAATTCTCCAGATGGTGCTGACTTCGTAACTGACTTTATGCTCATAACTGCAAAGGCCTAGGTTCAATCTAATTTGTTCACATATGAGTACTCATCCTTATGAGTAAGCTAAAGTTGTATATACCATGTTGTTTCTTTTAGTCTATACAGTTGTAACAAGTTAGGAAAGAGCTATGTGTACAGTCCATTTGTTACCTTTAGTTATGTTTACAACTTAGGAAAGAGCTATGTGTATAGTCCATTTGTTACCTTTAGTTATGTTTGTAATTCCTACACACTAGGTCATGATATTAGTCCAATTTGATAGGGGTTTTGTCACCCTATATCAGAGCATAATATATTTCCATTTTTTGTTGGAGAAATTGCATTGACAGAATAAGTGATTGCGAGATTCTAAGTCTCTCTTACATAGTGTGCACCAATTTGGGATGCATAGATATATTCCAAGTTTGTATAGGGTGGGGAGTTTGGATTTTGAAAGCAGTTCATAGTGTGTGAGCAGCTCTAGAGCAATGATGCTTACACCATACAATCTTATGCCGATAAACTTGAGGTGTTAGCTCTTTGTAAAGCAATATATAGGTGTATGGCTCATTATGCCAAGTAAGCTTATCTTCATGCTAATTTAATCTATAGTTTTTAAGAAAGGTGAAAGCAGTAGATGATGGAATGTTGGAAGTGCTAGAATTTATAATGGAGATTTCTTAGGGTACATTTGTGATTGGTTTAACCAATCTTTGTAGAAGTTCTAGGTCACTTATTTGATCTAGGGGACCATAAGGGGTCCATCCATCTTACTCAAAATTGGTTACCGTTCCATTACCAACTTGATTAAAGCAAAATTCCTAAATTTTTCTTCTATTCTTGATAATGAATCTTATAACAATTCAGGCATTTTGTGAAATTTGGAAATTCTGAATGCAGCTATCTTTGATGTTGTATTCATGTACCTACTTAACCCATAGTGACTTTATGTCTTGAATCAACCTCTAAATCTTTTTTTGAAACACTTGGTTTATGATTTTTATGGGGATGATTCCTAAACTTTCATGTTGCTTGTGCTAACAAAATTCAAATCATTTGACTTTTTTCCTTTTGTTTTTAAGCTCA
>JAOSBO010000008.1:34924405-34935802 GCA_027563915.1 Erythroxylum rotundifolium
ATGTACATGTAGTAAGTGTTGAAAGATACAATGTAGACTTTCGGTTTTGTGAAATGAAATGAGGAAAAAGTTGATTTTAAAATATTTTGATTTTCTTATGATGCTTTATAAGTGAGAAATGATATGATGCCATGTGAAGTGAACGTAGTTGTCGAATGTAGCTCGCCCTTATCGTAGGATATGTATTGGAATGACCTCCGGGCATCCCGGTTTGTACCCTGCGATAAGGGGGCGCTACATAGTCACTCTCTCAAACTCATATTATGAAATAACAAGGGATAAATCGATTCTTTATTCTCCTGCTTTTATATTTTTCTTAAGTTAGAATCCTTTGTTTTTTATCAATTGAGTCTTTTAATTTGTTCTGAAAATTTTCAATTGAGTATCTTTTATTAACACCTTCAAGTTGATAGTTCGTATAAGTCCTTCGATATTATTTGAATTGACAATTCACATAAATGCTTTTTGCATATGAGGTAAAAGTTCCAAATTTGCATTTGGAATTTTTTTCTTTTTTAGTAAGTAATTCAACTCTTTTCACTAAATAAAATCTACTTATCTTTTACTTATGGTTTGTTCAATTTTTTTGAATCACACCCAAATATTTGAATTTCCAAAAGAAATTATTCTACACAAAATAATTTCTATCAAAACACAAGAAGAAAAACATTACAACTAAAAATTAACCATATTCTTATCTAGGACTAAGAATTCATTGCTTTATCACTTAGCCAAGCATTGCCTTAACTAAACCTAGAATTTTGACATACTCTAACAATTTAAGAGAGAGGAGTTATCAATAAATGTATATATTGTAGTAAAGACGTGTGAAATTAAGAGATTTTGTTTGATTGTTAGAATTTTGATTAGATATTTATTAATTAGTTTATTCCAAAAACTAAGGTTAAAAATTAAATTTGATATAGTATAAAGATAATAAAGTGGTCCAATAAATATTCTAATTAAGTAAGCTAAAATCTAGTGAAGAAAATGACACACTATTAGTATGGATTCCATACTTATTTGACCTAAAATAGGAAGGCCCAAAAAGATTACTATGAATAATTGATAAATCTTCTACACTTGCTTAAGTAATTTTTCACAAATGTGCAGGTTCTTTGACCTATTAAGAGATATGTGCAATAGAAAGGTGAAAAGATATCTGGTCTGCATTTTTTGTGACAATGTTGTAAAGGACAAATGAAAGTTTCAAAAGTTTGATAAACTTACTCAAATACTCAGTTGCTTACTCAAATATAAACATAAAGAAAAAAGGTTATATCTATAACAATTGATACTGAATCGACCAATAAATTTTATGCCAAATTTAACATATGATCTTAGAGCAATTTCATTATTATATGACCTAAATCAAGATTTCTTATTTTCTCCATAAGAAAATTAGAGAAATGAATTTTTTACTTAAATATATAGTTTATTTGTTACTTAGGTTGGTTTATATTTGAAAGTTGTTAGGAAAATGAGGAAAATTGTTTTTTTGGGTTATTTTCTAACAAAAAAAATACAATCTTTAGAAATCATCAGTCTAATAGTTGTATGAAAGAGCAAGTTTTTAGTATCTTGGAGAAGTTAGAGATGCATCCTAACTGTATGATGCACCCCAAGATGCTAACATCAGCACATTATAAGATCGACAAAATCCTAGAATTTTTGAATTTGTATAATGGCTCCTAAAATTAGGTAAAAATGCAGTTTACATCTTAATATTTTTATAAAAATCTAAATAGGTCCTTATTATTATCTATTATATTAAGTTATACCATAATATTGTCAAAATATTACTTATTCCACCATGAACCTTTGACTGATTAAGGCATTACTCTAGCCAAACATGTATGTCATATGTAAAATATGGGGCCCAATAACTTGTTCTTGCCGTTTCTCTTAATAATGGCAATGCCACCTTTAAAACTTGATTAGTTTTAGTTTTAAGAAGTAGAAACAAGATGTGAAGTGTGCATTACAGATGATGGACATTAATATTGACATCAATAAGGGTAGAACTATATCCCAAGATATTAACATCAGTATACTATGATAAAAATTCCAAAATTTTAAAAATTGCATAATGATCCTTCAATTGGGCCAAAGATGCAATTTACACCCTACTATTTTATAAAATGACTAAGTAAGTCTCAACTATTATTTTTTGTACTAAGTTAGACCATAATATTTCAAAAATAGTACTCATTTCACCTTGAACCTTGGAGTAAGGTCTTTCTCCATCCAAAAAGGCATGTTATATATAAAATATGGGCCCTATTATTGTTGTGTCACATTTTCTTTGAAAAATAGCAATATCACCATTAAACCCTTATATAGTTAGTTTCAATTTTAAGAACTATAAATAAGATGTAGATCTTGCATTCCATATAGCAAATATTAATATGGCCATGATCAAGGAAAATCCTCATATTTCCCACATCTATTAGCATAGAAAATTAAAGGCAACTTGTATAACCTAGTAGCTGTCAAATAAGATCATTAAAAGTTCTATACCTGAACATTTGGTTATTTGACTTCTTAAGGTGACCATATTAAAAGAATTTTCTTGAGAATGTTTCTCAAAGGTACAAGGTTCTTCTAATTTTAAGATTGGAACCACTTTGAAAGAATTGTATTTTCATAAGATACACAGAAGTTACAAGAGTGAGAAAGTAAAACATCTAAATGGTTGACTTATAAAGCAAACATAAAGCCTCTCCATATAGTTATACTTGATATGTATATTTTTCACTAAGCTTTGAATGTCATTTCATCAAAGTTTAGTATTCTTGTGAACACCGATAACTTAAAGGATGACGCTTGGGAGTTAAAGTCTCTCATCACCTATTATGTTGCTGAGGAAGAGAAACTTAAGAATATTATACATATGAACTTTGATAACCATTAAACCTAAATCCAAAACAAACAAAATAGTCATATCTAAATCTCATAAAAACTCCCAATCTAAAGAACTAAGTCAAAAAAGTGGTGTGAGCATTTCTGAGGATGTCATAAAGAGTATAAGATGTTTCTTCTATAAAAATAAAGGTCACGGGATGCATAACTACAAGAAATATGAAGCCTAAAAAGAAAATCAAGAATACTCAAGTAATAACACTTTGGCTCTTATTATTCATGAATATAATGTTTTTATATCCATATCAAGTTCTTGGTGAATATATATTGGAGCCTCTAATCTTGTTACTCATAATGTAGGGTTTTATATTAATGAGGAACCAAATTAAGTTAGAAATTGATTGCTAGCAATAAAGAAAAACTTGATGTAGATTTTGTAGACTCAATTAGCATAAAACATTTTATACATCATCTTTCAGATGGAATACGATACCTTTGTCTATTTTTGATAGAGAAGATTATAGTTTTGTAATAAAAACTTTAATGTACATTTATTTTTTAATATAAAACATATTGTTACAATCTTTTTATTGTATGATTTATTAAAATATTTTACTCTCAGTGATATATATGCTTCTTGATGAATATATTATTATTACCAAAGGACCTTTGATAAAAAAAAATACATTCACATTTTGGCATGAAAAATTAGGCCACATCTTTAGATAAGTTGAAAGAGAGAAAGTATTCTTCCAATTCTTGATTTTAGCAACCTAGAAATATGTGTTAATTATTACAAAAAAATTAACTAAAACAAAAAAGATATCAACTTGCATTTTTTATGTTCTTGAGATCATTCATATTGATACTTATGGACCGTATTCATCTACTATTTTCAATTCCATATATTTTCTAGTTTCATCAATGATTATAGTTTTTAATTAAAGAAAATTATGAAATTTATGAAAAGTTTAATATTTTTAAGACAGAAGTTGAGAACTAAATAAAAAAAATTAAGATTGTCAAATATGATTACAATATGAAAAAACGTAGAATTTTCAAACAAGAAAAATGTTTATTTTCCAAATATTTAAAAAAACTAGTGGAATAGTATATAGGTAATCTTGAACTAATGGTATGGTACTCTAAAAGATAAGATAAGGAGCACATAGAGTAGGACAAACCTTTTAGATTATTATTAGGGTCAGGCTATTAAGGCTACCTTATACATTATAAATAGAGTCCCAAGTAAATTGCTCCATTTTATCATCTTATTAATTTTTTTATCATGAAAATTTAGAAAATAAGAAAAAAGTATATGTTTAATTAATAGTTTTATGTTTGTCTCAGTTTAAATTTAATTTTATGCTCTTTTTAATTTATATTCTTTATTTTTCTATTTTTTAGTGACTTTGGAAATTTTAATTATGTAGAAGGAAGTTTCTAAATTTTTTAAAACACTTTTTCTTTTGCTTAAGAAGATGAAAGCTAATACTAGGGAGTTCATACTCATCCATCAATTATAACTAAAGTGTAGCAGTAGTTTCACAAAAAACCGGACTCATAATCACATTTCCTAAATTAGTTAATTAGTACTAGTAAAAGCATACTCAAGCTAAAGATTTGTGGGGTAATTATTAGTATGGCCTTAAGTGCTTATAAAGCAAAGTAGAGATCATTTTGTTTGACTTATAAAGCTATAATTATACTTTGTATTTGTAAGCTTAAGTAACACTCAAGCTTAGACTTTTACGTATCTCCTTATTAGGATCTATAACCAATATGACTCCCTTATTTCCTTAAAAAAGTCTAAATTTTGTACATGTGGACTTTAATGTTTAGGCATTAATTTTAGGATTTTTAGGAAATTTTTTAATATTTTAAGAGTTTTGGATAAATTGTAACAAAAATAACTTTGATAGTTAGTTTAGTAAATGAAAAAAAAAACCTTAAGTTGGAATGATAAAAGAAATATAAGAAGGAATTGTTAGTAATGGAAGGGCAGACTTATGAATAAAAAAGGAAAAGAAAAGGGTAAAAATAAAAACCAAATGCAATAAAAGAAATTAGTAAAGAAACAACTAAGGGAAATGACGAAAACGATGGTATAAAGAAAAAAAATTAAAAACATACCAAATATTGGAAATGGTAGGATTTAAAGCTAAGCATTGGGGATTATAGTCATAACAATGTCTATGACAGAAAAAAATAAGCTAGTTAGCAAAATGATAAGTAAAAAGGAAGAAAAAGCAATTGAAAAACTAGGTATGTGAGTGAAATAATAGCAGAAAAAAAGAAGAAGGAACATGAGGGGCTTAAACAAAATTTATGAATAAACAAACTACTTTTAATGGATTTGAAAACAAGGTAACATCAAAATTGGCACATAAGAAATAATTCAAGTGAAACGATGAGATTTAGGGTTGAAACACATTGAAGCAAAACTATTATTGCAAGTTATCTTATAAGAGCAAGAGAGCGGAAATTTTCCCACTTATCACTCTTTTACATATCATTGCTTACTAGTTTATTTCTTATGAATTTTTTACTGTTAAATAAAAGGTGGTCTAACATGTTAGGGTAAAAGAAGCTGCACCTTTTCCATATAAGAAGTCTTAAATTTTACCATTGTCTATAAGCTCAAAATGGAAGCCAACCATTAATGTTCCTTTAGTGTCGTGGATTAATACTTTTGAGTCATTGACTTAGCATGTAACATAGCTCCATTTTATGTATCCACTTGAGATCATCCAAAATGCCTTTAATTTTCTAGGCATTTAAAAGGTAGCCAAAGGAATTTGGATCTTTAATCAACCAAAAATCAAATCCCTTTCATCTATTGAGTATCATAAATATCCTCAATTCTAAAGAAACAAAATCAATTTTGCTTTTAGACTCTCTCTTTCTTTCTCTCTCCATCTCTCCCTCTCTTTCTCTAATAGAAATCAAGCATCTACTTCTCAAACTCTAAAAGTTACTGCAAATCCTTTAAAGGATATTGAGTGCTATTGACACGAAGTAAAGCAAAGAAGACTAAATAATCCCTCATCAACTTAATGGTGGATCTCTATTCAAGAGTTTAGGCTTTTGATTGGTTATTTATATACCAATATGATTTTACTGCAAGTGCACGACATAACTATAGCTAGTATAAGCAAGTACAAGTTAATCCCCACGATGACAATGATTACTAGTAATTACCTTTCTTCTATTATATAACCTAAAAATTGATTTTGGATCTTAATAAAGAAATTAAACTTAAACTATTAAAATAAAGTATGAAATAATAATGAACACAGAAACAAAAGAAGTCACTTAGAAAATAGTCAATATTAATAATTAGTGTCTAGCTAATGAATCCCCCTAAAATCATTAGATAATTAACGACCCTTTTATCAAGCAATAGTTTTATTGATTATTGAATCGTGTAAATTACTATCTTATACTAATAACTCTTTCAATAATACTAACAACTAATCCATAGGTTCATTAATAAAAATTATTCCGGTTAAAGTTTCTAGTATTGGTCTATCGATTTGTGCATTTCACTATTAGATTTGAACCTAATCTAGAGGATTTATACCGACCTATCTCTAGGTTTGCAAACCAACTCCTTTCAATTATGGTAGATTTATTCACACGCAGGATTTTTCAATCTCTATATTACGAAATCAAACTATGTACTAATATTTCGGATCTATTAGAACATAAATAAAACACATAACTGAATTATAATACATCAATCAAAACAATTGCATGAAACAAAAGAATCAAAAAATATTGTAGCGCAAACTAGGGTTCATCACACCTAAACACTAAAAAGTGTCTAGGACCACATAATAGAATATGAAATCAAAGATAAACTGGAAGAAGAACGAATAGAAAACAAAGAGTTCATAATTCTAAATCTCTCTTTCTCTTCCCTCAAATGTTCTTGCAAATTTGAGATTTGATGTTGTAATCTATTAGGTGTTTTGATGATTTCTTCACGTTTTCCACTTCTCTGGATCAATATCATCCCTTATAAATGTTCTTCACGTTTGAAATCATCTCTAGAAGTCTGATATCCTTAATTGGACTTCGCTCATGTCTTTTTATAATAAATCTTAGGTTTTTTGGTGATACATAATTTGATACATGAGCACTACTAGGTTGTGTATATTCCAAAAACTCCAAAATTTGCATGGCACGTACTAGACTGTTTATATTCCAAAAACTCCAAAATTTGCATGGGTTGAGAGACTAACACGGTCTCAGACAGGACCATTTATCTCTACTTTGCTTCAAATCTTTGTATTATGCCACATTTTCATTCGGATTCTTCTCTTTTTTGCCCATGAAGGCAATTATAACCTATAAATGCACTTGGAGCAAATTAAGTATCAAATATATAATAAAACTATAAAATATCAAGCAAAATACATCAAATATGGGTATATGAATATAGTCAAATATAATTCTATTAGCTTTGTTATTTAAAAAGGTTTAAATTAGACCCATCTTGATGATCTAAAAGAAGGAGCAAGATGAAGAATCAAGACTATAAAATGTAACTAGCGCCATGTTCAAAGGATAATTGACAACAATCTAGCATTAATTATTAGAGTGTTAAGAAATATAATGTAAACGACATTACATTCATATCTGTAACTGAGAATAGTCTTGTGCAAGATCTTATATACTAGAGTTCCAAAAAAAAAAATCAATGTTAGATTTTAACATGAAACTGGTGCTGAAGTCGCCTTTGGTTTACATGTTAATTTTCTAGAATAAAACTGATGATGATTGTTATCTAAGATTAGCATCTATAACTAGCTAGAGTTTTGTTATTTTGAGTGTTTATTTTCTTTTATAACTCTGATTTTAAAGGATTCATGCCTATAAAAGGTTTTTCTATGCTTAAAATTAGGATATTACATTACTATTAGTTAATCAAAACCATTAAAGAGAATTCTTCCATCTTTAAAGTGCTCTTACTCAAGGCTCTCTAAAAACTTTGACCTTATCTAGCTTTCTAGTGGTAATTAAAACCATATAATTTTATCACTACTAATCATCTCTTCTTCTTAAGTGTGGCAATTTTTATATTTGTCGCTATATTTTATGTTCATGGTGTTGAAACAACACATGTTTTATATAGAACGGTCTAAGGTCCAGTCGTATTGATATTGAATCTTATCAGTTGTATTTATAAGGTTCATGTCAAAATTTGGTACTGGATTTAGTTATATGTTCATGCTTTTTATTAATATCAAAGTTTGAATATTCAATACTTCATATTTGTTCATATCATTCTTAAAGTTTCACTAAGAACTAATTGTTTTTAAAAATTTCTTATTTCTTGAGTTTCAAGTCAATAAAAAAAAGTTCACTAATATTTTATGAAGAAAAGCCCTAGAAGGTTTCATCTAAAAGAAATACAAAGGAGATAGTAATTGCTTTAATCATTACAAGAAAGGTTTATACATATTCCAACAAGGATGATAAGGTATCCTACTTCTAAAAGTAATCTATTATCTAGTTATTTTTTCTCCTATTACCATTATTTTTTTCTTATTGAATTCTTCTTTTTTATTAAGCCCAATTTGGTTCCTTTGAACTTTATTTTCTTGAATTTTTACTTTTCTTATTCATTAACCTCTAGTTTTATTTCTTTATTTACTTTATTCCTAAATTTGTTCTCTATAAGTATCTAGAAAAGGGAGAAGAATTATACTAGTTTTATTGATTGAGATTTCCTAGTTTTCAAAGAACCTTTTGTCAAGAGTTTTAGATTTTGTGTTGAGTGAAACTTTGAAAGGAATACATGAAAGAGTGCCTTTGCTAGTAACTTTTCATGTAGGTATGATAAATAAACTTGAAGAAAATACTGTCCAAAGACAATATAATTAGTGAAGAGAAACAAATGAAAATAGACTAGGAGACCTTTGGGAACGTCATCTAAGGCCATCTCTAACAAACTATTTGACAATCTGGTAACGGGGCACTATCATAATTGGATTACAACATAATCCTCCTTTAGTTGCTAAAATATATATGACTTTAAGGTGAATGATATAGTTGAAGGTACGGTCAAGTACTTAATAAACCTAAACGGTCATAGAGGAGGAAGAGTGAGGAGATTAGGTATATGTTTAATATAAGATGTGAAAAGGATGTAAAAAGGATGGATAATAACATAGGAATTATTAAGATGGAAATATGACCTTTTATGAGGAAGATAGATCCAAATCCATAATTAGACTGAAAAAAGCAAGTGAAGATAGATATTTATTACTATAATTTTTAGAAAGAGAAAAAGGTTAAATTAGTTCATAGAGTTTAATGACTATGTAATGGATTGGTGGGATCAACAAATTCTCATTGAGAGGAGGAACTGATAAAATTTTATTAGAACTTAAGAGGAGATGAAATTAGTAATGAGGAAGCGATTTGATGCCAAGTTCCTGTTATAATAATCTTTATCAAAGTTTGCAAACATTGATTCAAGGTTCAAATAGTGTGGAGGATTGATATAAGGAGATGGAGGTCACCGTAAATAGGACAAATATAGATTAAGATAGAGAAGTAACAATTGTTCGATTTGTTTATAGAAAAATTGCCAATGTTATTGGAGCTAAACCATTATATAGAGTTGGAGAATATGGTATATATGGCTATGAAAAGAAATGATAGCTCAAAAGGAGGCCTACTATCCATTTTAATATATCTAGTATATATTATTCATCATAGAGCAAACTTTAAAGTAAAAAGAAGGAAAAGACTTCAAAGCCTAAGGATGAAGTAACCAAGCTAAAAATATCCTCCCTTTTTAATGACATTAGTGGTTTGAAATGCAACTCCATTGCTTCTTCAAAAATTCTATCCTATTTTTATTCTACTCCCTAATTATGGTTTTTAAGACACCTAACAAAAGGGGATTATTCTCATTAATTCATTTGATTTGGGAATTGGAAGGTTTATTCTTCCTCTTCAAGCTTCTTTTAGTAACTCTTTGAACGTTCAGACTTCTTATTATCTCCCTTTAAGGGGATAGTTGCACCTGGAGTGCAGACTATACGTTTGTCTTGCAAGTTAGCTTTCAAACTCATCTTTTCCAAGACAATCTCCCTCTCTTCTACTTTGTTATCAGTGCTTTAGGTAATATCATGTTGCTTCTCTATATGTTGGTCTTTATTATGATCTTGGATCATAGTCTCCTTCATAGAATGAGCTACTTCTTGGGATCCTACTCAACCTGCTTCCTCCAATTTCATCTCACCTTATATACTAGATTCGTGTTGAGTTATCTCATAATAGTCCCCACTTATGAACCTCTTTCCCATTGGCTTTCAAATCTATTTTTGAGTAGTTGAAACTTGTGTCTACATATATATTACTAGCATTTCATCCTTACACAGATTTGTCTCTTTATCCAACCTCATTAATAGAATCTTATTAGGGAGCTCCGATTTATATTAAATCAGGACACACTCTCTTATAAAATCTAATCTTTTCATAAGGGATGTTGCTTCATCCAAGCACAAAAATTTTCATTATAGCTAGCCAGATGGCTAATCCCTTTAACAGCCTAGTATTTAAGAGAAATAATGTATGTTGAGTTATAAAGGGATCTGCTTTTTTCTGATGTTTTAGAGATTGATTTCATACCTCCATCTTTGAAGAAAGATTGGTTTTTAGTTAGGTGCCAAGGACCACACTTAATACTCTCTTAGCTTAGGATTGAGAACTAAACTTGAAGAAAAATAGTTCTTCATCATTAATGATAACCTCGAATAGTCTAAATCCTTTTTAGTTTTGATTAGCCTAAGATCTTAAGGTTAAAAAGGATGGTTTTTGTTTAAGAAATATCTTACCAACATTGACTCTCATTAAGTTATACCTTCATTTAAGAACTCCATTTAAGGCATTACTATAGCTTTTCCTCCCTCATCTAAAGGTGCATAATAGTGTAATTTCATCAAGGAAATGGAGTCTCTTAGAACTTAATTCTATGTTTTCCTAATAAGGGGCTCCTAGGAACCTGAGTCTACATTTCGAGCAGCTATAGGGGGTCTGTGAGGTGCTAGAAGAATTGGGATAAGTATTAGTAGGCAAGTTTCTAGTTTTAAGAGAAAAAGTTTTCATAACCTAAGCTAAAGGTAGGTGTAGACATTACTAAAAGTTACAAAATACCCACAAGAAAAAGAGAGCAAACCATCAGGTAACCCAAGAATAAGGTAGAATAAGAGAGAATATAAATAAGAAGAAGTTAGGCCAAGGACTGTCTGGTCTAAAGGAACTTGAGAAGCTCAAGGCCAAGAATTTGATCTACCATAGGCCAAGAAGAAGTATTAGGTTGTGTCCAATAGTTTTCCTGGTAGACGTCCAAGGAAAACTTTAGAAGATATTAAGAAGTTAAAAAATTAAAAAGGAAAGGTAGAAGAAATTTAGATCAGTAAGGGCTACAAAAGATCAGCTAGAGGAGATTCCCAATAAGGAAAGCTAGTATAGTCTTTAATCATATAGGCCATGCACTAGTTTAGAGATAAGTTA
>JAOSBO010000008.1:35059813-35076689 GCA_027563915.1 Erythroxylum rotundifolium
CTGGTACAAAATTGGTAAACACAAGAGACACACAAATGACCCTCAACTCAGACCCATAACTAGATCCTACGGTAACAGATTGTCGGAGCAATTTAGATAATGCTAATAGATATAGACAAAGAAAAAAATAGACAGCAATTCTAACATGGTTCGGAAGAACATCTTCCTATGTCCACGAGCGGCAATAACAAAATAAAGGTACAAAAATATTTATCTCACACCCAGATCCCAATACACCCAAAAGCTCTCAACATTTCTAACTTTTCTCTATATCAAAAGGTTTACAGTTCTAAAAAAAATGAGATGTTTGATGGCCTATTTATAAGAAAAATTGATCCAAAGTCGGTGCCTACTTTCCTTATTTTTTGTGCAAATTTCAAACTTTCTTTGTCAATTGTTAGGCAATGAAAATTGGCTCCCAACTCCTCCAAAAGTTAAAGACCAAGATTTTCGGTCATGACTTCTCAATTTGGAGGTTCTCAATATAGGGCCATGAAGTGGTAAACTGTCCTTGTTGAATGCCAATGCCAACTTGAAAAAGCATGGCATATTGATCGGTGAGGATGACTTCATCTTTAAATTACCCTATGTGCTCAAAGCAAAAAAATTTTGGAGGAAACTCTATGGTATATCCAAAGTAGACCCTTGTTCATCCACAAGTGGAAGCCAGGACTCTCCCTGGACAAAACCTGCAGAACTAGTGTGTCCATCGGGGTGAACTTCCATAGGATTCCCTTAAAATACTGGTTCTCAGAATGTTTGAGCCACTTGACTAGGAGACTTGGTAAGTCTTTAAGCATGGATGGAAATACCGCTAACTTAATGCAAATCGGATATGCACGACTAAGAGCTTGACATTGGATAAGAGCTCCCCGAAGCTATTGGGATCTTGAAGCTTGATAAACTTGGGAACTTAATTAAGTACTATATCTCTTTTAACATATGGAAGCCCTCTCTAAAGGTAAAATCCAAACATGGCTCCCTAAGAAGCCAGTGACCATAAGGAATATTAAGGAGAATCTAGTGGTGAGGCAACAAAAAGAAAATGTAGACAATGTTGTGATCTTGGAGGATTTGGATTCGTACAAGGACAGACCAGCTCAAGCACCTCTAGATATTAACTCAGTAGAAACAGTAAACCAAAAAAAATGTGGACACTGTTGATAATTAGGCAAATCCAAGTAAGGCAATGGTTATCAATGGAAACCTTAAGGAACCTAAGATGCAACCTTAGAGAACCCAACACCATTGTGAAGACTCCTGGCACCTGCTACTCTCAGTCAAATGTAGATCAATGAGCTCATATTGTCAAGAACGCAGGTACTTTTATTGAAACTGCCAACAAGAGAAAGAGTTTGGATACTGGAACAAGCAGGAAGGCTACGGGGAGAAAAGCTAAGAACAAGAAACAAGCTTCTCCTCAATCAAAATAAATCTAGTTATGCAGAACATCATGGGTTTAAACAACCCAAATAAACTACAGGTTCTCAAGGATTTCCTCATGCTTAAGACACCTCATTTTGTTGGTTTGATTAAAACCAAAATAAAAAAGGATACTTTCAACAAGGGCCTTCGGTTTTTAAAGGACTGGACCATTTTGAGTAATCATGATCCACACCACAATGGGAGAACTGTTGTCTCCTTTGGTCCACAAGTCTTCAAGCTACAAAAATGGACTTGCTCATATCAATATCTTCATTGTGAGGTATGGTGTACTCAACTTAAATCTCACCTTGCTATTAATGCCATCTATGCATCTAATTTTGAATTTCAGAGGAAACTATTGTGAGATGATTTAAATACGTTGGAAATCAACAGATCAAACACACCCTGGATTCTTGTTAGGGATTTCAATTGTAATCTATACTCTCAAGAATATGATGGTTATAACTCATGCTCTAAGCTAAGGAATGCAAATCTTGCTAATCTGACCAGGAAATTGGGCCTAGCCGATCTGAGATACATTGGCAATCTTTTACTTGGAATAATAAGCAATCTAGGAGGTTTTTCCTACAAAGGAAGCTCTATTGCTGCCTTGTCAACTCAAAATGGCTCTCTACCTTTCCCCATAGCTACTTTGAATTCTGCAACCATCTTACATCTGATAACACACCCATAATTACTCACTTAAAGACCATGGACAGGAAGAGGAAAGCTCTTTTCATATTCTACAATGATCTATTAAGGCATCCAGGGTTTACTGAAGCCAACCATAGAAGAATGGTATAGTGGATGGCTCCAAGGCCTATAGAAGTCAACCAACTCTAAAGGCTATTAAGCTGGAACTAATCTCCTTATCCAAGTCCAAATCCAATTTAGTCTTTGAGAAGAATGAGAAGTTTTCTGTATATTACTTAGAATAATACTACAGGTATTTATACATGAACACATAGGTTTAAACTAGGAAAATAATCCCTATAATCATGCTAAATCCTTATAACTATGATATTTACATTAACGATATAATCCCCATAATTACATAATTGCTATATTCTGTAAAAATCCCCCTCAAGCTGGAGCATAGATATTGATCATGCCCAACTTGTTACAATTATAATTAACCCGATTCCTCAGTAATGCTTTGATGAACACATCAGCTAATTGACTCCCTGTTCTGACATGTTAAGTTAAGATTGATCCATCTTCTAGCTTTTCCCGAGTAAAATGACAATTAACTTCTATATGCTTGGTTCTCTCATGAAACACATGATTATTTGCAATATAGATTGCTGCTTTATTGTCACATCATAAGTTCATTGGTTTAGATTGAACAAACCCAATCTCACCAAGTAAATGATGTAACTATATGAGTTCACATGTAGTCTGCGCCATAGCCCTATATTCAGATTCTACACTTGGTCGGGATACAACACTCTGTTTCTTGCTTTTTTTAAAAACAAGATTGCCCCCAACAAAAACACAGTAACTTATGGTAGAGCGCCTGTTTGAAAGATCTCTTGCATAGTCAACATCTATGAATCCTTCTATAGTGTGGTGACAATTATTTCGATATAAAATGCCACGTCTTGGTGCACAATTTAGATATCTCAAAATATGAATAACAACATCCCAATGTTAGGTTCTAGGAGATGACATGAACTGACTTACAACACTTACTGGAAAGACAATATCAGGATGAGTGATAGTAAGATAGTTCAATTTTCCCACAATGTTCCTATATTTTTCAGGATTCTCAAGTAAGTCTCCATCTTCAACTTTTAACTTCACATTTGGTATCATAGGTGCATCACATGTCTTTGCCTAAATAAAACCAGTATTATTTAGTAAATCCAGACAATATTTTCTTTGAGATAGATAGATCCCTTTATGACTATGAGAAACTTCAATTCCTAAGAAGTATTTCAATGGTCCTAAATCCTTTCTCTGAAAACGAGTCTCAAGGAATGCTTTCAACCTTGTGATCCTTGCTTCACTACTTCCAGTGATCACTATATCATCCATATATACAACCAATAAAATGCACCCAGAACTAGATGATGCAAAGAAAACTGAGTGATTATATGCACTTCTTCACAAGCCAAACTCAATCATTACTACTAAATCTTCCAAACCAGGCACAAGGTGATTGCTTCAAGCCATACATAGACTTTCATAATTTGCACACTTTCCCTAACTCCCTCTGAGTAACAAATCTAGGTGGTTGCTCCATGTAAACCTCTTCAGATAAATACCCATGTAAAAAAGCATTCTTCACATCAAGTTGGTGAAGGGCCCAATTGTAAGTGACAGCTAAGGAGATAAATAGGCAGACAGAAGAAAGTTTTGCAACTGGAGAAAAAGTCTTAAAATAATGCACCCCATATGTCTGAGCATATCCTTTATAACCAATCGAGTAACAAAACCATCAGGATTTATTTTAACAGTTAACACCCACTTATAGCCAATAACTCATTTCTCTTAAAGAAGAGGCACAAGATCCCAAGTATGATTCTACTTTAAGGCCATCATTTCTTCCTTCATTGTAATTTGCCAACCATCATGAGTCAATGCTTCAGCAAGGGACATTGGGACAACAACAGAGTCTAAGGAGGCTACAAAAGCCTTGGAGGAGGGAGATAAAGCATGATAAGATACAAAAGAAGAAACAAGGTAACTGCATGCGTGTTTATCTTCACGAAGAGCAATAGGAAGATAAAGGCTAGCATCAGGTAGTGGTGAGGAATGTAGAGACGAAGCAGAATGGGTCAGGTCCATGTCCTGGCCGATGGAAGGTTCATCAATAGACCGCTACACACGCCCAGAATAAACCTGACGAATAACAGGTCGAGAGGAAGGAAAAACTAAATTTTTATTGACATGCTAAATAAGAAAATCGTCCCCTGAATCACTAGAGCGTGAAGAAGGCACAGGAGAACCAAAGAAGGGAGTATCTCGAAAAAGGTAACATTAGCAGAGACTAAGTAACGACCCAACAAAGGAGAGTAACAACGATATCCCTTTTTAGCATGAGAATATCCCAAAAAGAAACATTTGAGCGATTTGGGATCCAAATCGCCTGTCTTGAACAAAGCAAGTGCACCCAAAAATTCAAGGAGCAAGAGAGAACAATGTATATGAGGAAAAGAGGAGGAAATATGGAATCTGACCGTCAAGAACAGAAGAAGGCATTTGGTTGATTAGAAAACAAGAAGTAGAAACTGCATTGACCTAGAAAACTTTTGGCACCTTGATGTGGAACATTAGTGCCCAGGCAATTTCTAACAAGTGATAGTTCTTTCGATCTGCTATACCATTTTGTTGAGCAGTAACAATACATGATGATTGATGAATAATATCATGCTCAGAGAGGTAAGATCGAAAAGTATCTCAAAATACAGATGGATTTGTTGAATTGAGTTTTAATTTCAGCATGAAAGGTACAAAATATAGTAAACAATTCTGATCGGGATTTCATAAGATAAAGCCAAATAACCCGAGAATAATGGTCAATAAATGTCACAAAATAACGGAAACAAGATTTATATGGAATAGGACAAGGACCTCATATATCAGTATGCACCAAGTAAAAGGAAGACTGAACTCGTTTATTTAATCTAGGAGAATAAGAAACCCTATGATGTTTAGCAAATTGACAAGCTTCACACTCCAAGACAAATTCTTGTTTCAAACTAGGATATAACTTTCATAAAACTGTGGCAGACGAATGACCAAAACAACAATGAAGTTGCAAAAGGGAAGATGAACTTATGCAATCGATCGATAAAGGTACTGTCTTGTGCAAGCAATCGATCAAGGTACTGTCTCAGAAGTTGAATCAAGAACATACAGGCCATTCACTAGACACCCCTTACCAATAATTTGCTTCGTCCCAAGATCCTGAAAAAGACAATAATTGGGATAGCAAACAACACAATAGTTGAGACTTTTGGTAAGTTGGCTAACGAATAATAGGTTAAAAGGGAATTGTGACAAACATAAAATAGAAGATAATGAGAGAGAAGAAGCGGTAGATCCATTGGGTAAAGTAACACAATGTAAATCAGTGGTAGATTTGATAAATATCTGTGTTGCCGGTCATATGATCGTTAGCACCTAAGTCAATAACCCAACTATGAGATGAGGTGGAGAGTCAGGCAGCAAGATGACCTGTATTAGCCAAAACTGATGTCGCAGTCGATGGATGTTGCGAATCATGAGTTGCCGAAATTTGTTTACTGGCATTGGTTAAATAGGCATACTCATCCGCTAAAATCGTGATAGAAGGCAAGGATGACTGAGGAAGGGGTAGGATGCCATCTTGAGCAGCCACATTTGCAAATTTTCTGTTATTATTCTTACCCAAGTATTTGGGAGGTTTATCATGTAGTTTCCAACAATTCCTCTTGATATGTCCTTCGACTCCACAACAATTATAGGTGTGAAGGGTGTCACTGTTTCCAGTAACAGAACCACTATTGTTCCCACCATTGCCACCGCGATTATTATTCGAAAAATTGCTCATTATGCCGCTGAGTCATTGGTCACCATATCAGAAGTCACATCTCCATCTTTACAAACTCGATGCAAACGGGCATATACCTCCGTAAAGGAAGGAATTGTCTCACCAGTTAACAATTGTGTGCATGCCACGCCATATTCGGAACTCAACCCTGCTAAGAAATACTGTACCACAATCTGCCCCTCTTGTTCTTGCATTTGCTTTATGTCGGCAACAATTGGAAACATGGCTCGCTTTTCTTCAAATGCTTGTTTTACTTTAGAATAGTACTAAAATAGGGAGCAACCTCTTTGTTTCGCTCGATAAATCTTTAACAATAATTCATGAACATGAGATAGTTCTTGTTTGCAAGCATACAAAAATTCCAGATATTTCCATAATTCTTTGACACTATCACAATGATTCACAACATCATCAACAATTGGGTCTAGAATATTTTGGAATTGACTCTCGGCCATTTTCTAATTGACAATATTAAGCAAATAACGAAGGAAAGAAATGGCAGGAAAAAAAAAGATTATACCATGGACTGTTTAGAACAAGATGCTTCTCCACTACGTAAATACCAATACGAAAATATGAAATATTCGGCAACACCACAGAAATATCCCAACAGCCACACCAACACAACAAAAGGGAGCTACAAGAGCTACGGCTATGTTCTACACCAACACAGACCAACAATATCCCAAAGCTAACAAGATATTCAAACAGGGCTAGAGGAGGCAACACCAAAGGAAGAAACTAGTTCAGAAGATGGCGGCTCAGGCGCCCTCACACACCGGAACGTGGAACACAGCATCTGGGATTGGGCGGCGCAAGCGGATCACAAGCTCAAGATTTGACGACTGGATTTTAGGGGATGGTCGATCGGCACTAGTAGTGTCTTATGAAGGAGGACGTGAGAAAAAATTTTGGTAAAAAATGTACCACCCACACAGTCAGTATATTGCCTTACGATAGGGTAGAAAACAAAAGACAAAAAACTAAGAGACCCAGAAACATGACTAGGCTCTGATACCATGAGAAGAATGAGAAGTTTTCTGTATTTTACTTAGAATAATACAGGTATTTATACATGAATATGTAAGTTTAAACTAAGAAAATAATCCTTATAATCATGCTAAATCCCTATAACTATGATATGTACATTAACTATATAATCCCTATAATTATGTAACTGATATATTCTGTAACAGCCTTACAATGAAAATTTAACACTTACAACACTCTAATAGGTCTCCATGATCAATTGGTTTCAAATCCACAAGTACCTCACTAAGGTCTCTAAAAGCAAGAACACAAAAGGAATACTTGTCAGCTCTTGACTCTTATTATTCCCAGCTCAAGCAAGAATCAAGAATTAATTGGTTAAGAAATGGTGATCACAATTCCAAATTGTTTTATCATGCCATCGAAGAAGGAGGAATAGAAACAATATTGTTTCTTTATTAAACTCTAAAGACAAAGAAATCACTAATCAGGAAAATTTTAAAGAACTAGCCTTTAGGCAATTCAAAGCTTAAGGATTACCTGGCAAATTCCTTCCCTTCACAATTTGAAACTGATCTGATAAGGGAAGTTAGTCCTATGGAAATCAAGGATACCTTATTTAACCTACATCCAACCAAGGCCCCAAGCCCATATGGCTTTAATGCAAAATTTTTCCAAATAACATAGGACTTAATAGGACCAATGGTGAGAAGTTCAGTTTAAAAAATTTTCAGCAACCCCTATATATCGATTGAGCTAAATAAGACCTATGTGACTCTCATTCCTAAGGTACCTAATCCCACATCTCTACATGAGTATAGACCCATTGCTTGTTGCAATGTGATCTACAAGCTGATTTCTAAGATCCTTGCCAATAGACTTAAAAGAGCTTTACCATCCTGATAAGCCCTTGCCAAACTGCTTATATTCATAATAAGAATAGCAAGAACTTTTCAAGATCTACTAATACAGAAGTCCACTAGGAGATGTGTACTCAAAATTGACTTTAAAAAAGCTTTTGGTTCTCTTAATTGGAACTTTCTGATCAACCTAATGTAGACTATGTGATTTCCTTGCAAGGTCATTACCTAGATAATCAAGTGCGTCATTTCAACTTTCTTTTCGATTCTAATAAATGATGAAACATCAAAGATATTCAGGGCAGTAAGGAGTCTTAGACAAGGTGACCCTCTATCACCTTATTTATTTGCTATAAGTAAGAAATTTTCTCCAAATTAACGAGGCTAAAGATAAGCTTTAAGCCTAAGTTCAAATTTTATAACAAGTGTGAAAAGCTTGGAATTTTCAACCTTTCATTCGTAGATGACTTGTTGCTTTTCTGTGGTGCTAGTCCAAAATCTATTAACCTTATGCTTACCTCCTTAGAAACCTTCAAAGTCAATTTCAAGTCTGGTATTTAATCCAACAAAAGCTCTATGTTCCTGTCAACAAGTGTAAGCTCAAGTATAGCTTCTCTTGCCTTTACTAGTGACCTTCCAATACAATAGCTCCCCTTTAAATATCTAGAAGTTCCTATCTCCATTAAAAAGCTCACCTTTCAGGATTGTGTACCCCTTTTGGATTACATACTCAAGAGGCTCAATAGTTGGACCAACCATAGTCTCTCTTATGGAGGTAGAGTGCAACTAATCATGTCCATCCTATCCAATCTTCACAAGAATCCATGCTCACATCTGGCTCTTCCAAAGAATATTCCAAAAACTATTGATAAACTTCGAAGGGACTTTCTTTGGAGTGGGGTCAATATCTACTCTAAAGTCCCAAAAGTACCAATAGACTCTTGGATTGATACTATTACTTGGCTGGGGAAACTTAGAGTGCATAATGCAACTAATATCAAAGCAACCAAGTTAAGTTGGGCAGCCTTGGTGTACTACAAATGGAAAGAACGTAGTTGCAGAGTTTTCAAACAAAAAAGTAGAAGCATTGAGCTGGTTGTTTAGGACATTTTCCTCCACTGCAGATTGGCTAGAAATCTGAAGAGTAACATGAAGAGGAGATGGGGATAGGAGTAACACTGGTCTATGTGGTCTTACAAGTGTCCCTTCGATTTCAAGTTGTAGACGGTTACTAAGAATCAAAACTCCCTATAATCTAGATCTTTTAGATTATTCTAGACTTCTTGTACTACAAACTATATTTATATTTATATGATGAAATCTGTTAATTTTCAGGAAAAAAAAAACAAGATTAAGAGCTAAGAAGTTCAAAGAAGCGCTTCAATCCTACATGGGCCAAATTGGAGACAACATGGAATCTCAGGAGACAATGAATGCCAATGGTATCATAACTCAAGTTGGGCAGAATGTGCAAGAAGAATTTCATTCTTGTTTAATTAATTATTTTAAGTTAGATGCATAGTTTTGGCAGCTCACTACTTGTGTTTTGGGCTTTAGTTATTTTGGTGGGAAGCCCATGTTTAAAGGTCTTTTACATATTTAAGGTTTCTTTCTTTTCAAGGGGTTTAAATACTTCATAATAAACATTGTTTAGGGTTTAAATTAGTTGAATAGCGAATCCTTTAAGAGAGGATTTTCTGGTCTTCTTCCATTGCATCAAGAATATAATTCTTATCAAGGTAATCACTTACGGCGAATTTCTATGCTTGTTTTCAAATCAACCTTATTATCTGTATTTCCTTTCATATAATTAATTAGGAGTTCATTAGGGTTGGAGATTTTGTCTTGTTCATGCTCTATCCAAAGTGTGTTTTTAAGGGGTTTTGGGCTCTTTAGCCTCAAGATTCCACATCAATAGCTTTTAGGACAAGGTCTTGCAAAGAAATCCTTAGGGGACCTCTCCCTAGAAGTGACTAGAGCAAGTTTGTTTATGATTTTGATGTGATCCCCTCTAATGCTTTTATCTTATAGTTAGCTGCTTGAGGGAGGTTGGGAACCAAAGACTCCCTTAATTCTTAATATCTGATAGGAGCTGCTGCTTCTGCTTATATCTTATAGAAGACCTAGACCATCTCTACTTTAATTGTTGTTTCTCTTCTATCATATAGACAAAACTCTCACATTATTTTGATTGCATGTCCCCACACAAAGTGGTATGACATTATTTCATAGGCTTCTAAATCACAATAACTTTCCAAAGGTGACTACAAGTTGTTCAAGCTAGCATTCGTTGTTTTTGACCATGATATATGGATTGAGAGAAACATAAGATTATTTGCCAATGACTCATCTAACACTAAGGAACTTATGTAGAAAATGTTACTCAAAATCATAACAGTAACACTTGCAAAAGGTCTAACCTACCGCCTAAGTCCTAAAGCCAAGCAAACATGATTCCTTTAACTTATGCTTTGATCTCTTCAATTGTTAATAACATTGGTCATCCTCCACCCCCGCATTTTTGTAACTTTGGAATCTAACTTATTGCTAGGGGTCCCCTAATTGGTTTTAATAGACCTTAGCCAACAAATTTTGTAAATTTAGGCCTCATTTATAATATTATTACTTAAATATCACAAGCAACTTATCCATTTGACTGGAATCTAAGTTTTCACTTGTGAACATGTATAATATAAATCAGGCTAGTTGAAAAGATTTCATCCCTAAAATTAGTTAGTCACCTAATCTACCATGTGAAATTAAGGGCATTGAGAAAAACTTACAAGATTTTAAGCATACCTTTAGAAAGTTGTCATAGCTGAATGGGAGAACAGCAAAGAAGTCTGCATAGAGGTTCTTTCTTCTTATCATTGGAATAGCTTGGTACATGAGCCACACTACCAAGGATTCAAACAATTCAAAGCTTAAGAAAACTAAAAGACAAGGATGTAAATGAAAAATATCCTCTGGTGGTTGAATGCAAATTATTAGTTTTCTTTCCTCCTTTTCTCTAAGAACTGTGAAATGTAAAAGGGAAGATCAAGGTCAAGCACTTACTTTCACCAGCAGCGAGTCCTCCAGGATACAGCACAATGAATGCAGTATACCTGGTTATGTAAAAGTCATGTAGTACGTACAAATGTATTCAAGGTCCTTGGCATAAATTTGTATTGTTCTCTTGACAAATTTGTGCTTCTATGTTAGGAGTTAGAAGAAAAAGAATGCAAACCTGAGGTAAGTGACCCAAGATGGACAACTTCCAATGCAATTCAAAGCATAATGCTGATACCTAATAACCTGAATCAAGGATCACGTACATTTCATTTTCTGGTCAACATTCTCAGGGATAAAGTAGATGAAATATGAAAGGGAAAGAAACGAGCAAAAAGATGGATGCATCATATTTCAGTCAAAAACCAGCAAAACGTCAGCTCTTTTCGAGAGTAAAGAAAAATATCACCTGACAAGAGGAGCAATAAAGCAATAAGAAACAAACTGAGCCACAAATGCAGTTTCTGTTCTTCAGATTATCTTCATTTTAGATGATCAATTTGTCACTGCTGTTATTAGACATTGACATGTAAAGCTTCATTCATTGAAACATCATATTGCAAACTTTAGCATTATATCGTAGTGCAATAGTCTGAGGCCAGCAGCATATGGATTTGACAGACTCAGACCAAAGTTCAGAGATCCTTAGATTTCCAACTTGAGACTGCTAGCTGTTCCAGAGCAAGTGACAGTGTACTATTTCAAGCATATACACTGAGCAAGCTTATGTATAACTAAGAATACATGTAAAACAACTTAATTCATTCGTCAGGCATTTCCCCTTCTGTTCAAAATTTCCAGAGGAGTGAAAGATTCGAATTTCTTCAAGTATGTACTTTTACCAAGTATATGTACATAACTATTTAGCTACGGAAAATTGATCCACACGTCCTGCATTTCCCTTTGTTCAAAGTTACCCAAGGACTGAAAGAGTTGAAGTTCACCATTTTCAAGGCAACAGAAGTGTCAGCCCACTTGAGAATACAATGTGACAAAACTTACTGACCTCAGATAAGCTCCAGGCAACAAAAGTTATGAAAACAGCAGGCAACTTCTGGACCTGCAGAACATTAGTGAATCACATGTTAAATACAAGAGAAACTCAGCAGTATTCCATAGTATCACCATTTCGATCAACCCGAGATAGGCATTCAACTTTCGCGGAATATATCATCCGAGCATCTGATACTAAAAAGGTCGGTAAGTCTCTAATAAGGAGAGAGAATCGAAATTACAAGACAACCTCAGTTATGTTATGAACGATTGCCAACACGAAATGGGTCCGTCCCGCCCATTGCATGAAAGTAAACAACACTCCACTCGGAACAACCCCTTCGTATATCCAAGAAATAGAAACAAAATTAGCTCAATCTTGAAACTTGAGAACAGTTGTTATTTAGCATAAGAACGCAGAAACAAATCAAGCCTACCCAACGCTCCATGTATTACTTCCAAGAACGCAACGGATTGCAATAAACCTCAAAAACAAAAAGAAACAAGAAAGCCAGGAAATAATAAAGATGCGTAGTTGTAGTAGAAACCCATTCAAAAAAAAAACCTTTAAGCAAAAAAGAAGAGAGTGGATTTGACTTACAGATAAGTTCTCCAGCAGACTGATAAGCTCCACTAAGTGACTTGGTGGCCACACTGTTAGTCAAAATTCTGAACAGCGCAACAGACCTGCCAAGGAGACACCGCCAATATATATTTATATACGAATTCCCACACAGGGAGAAATGACGGAAACTGACAGACAAGATTACCATCCAAATGCCTGAAGGGAATTGTAAGAGAAAAGATAAAGCTTCGAAAATGGAAGCATTTTAGCGGGCGGGACTCGCTTTCTGCAAATTCCCGTTTGTTTGGTTGGTTGTCTTTGTAACTGACGAGAGGGCAATGTGGGTCCACAAAGTGTGTGCCAATAATGAGTTGCTTTGGGCTGTAAGGCCCAGAATTCGGAAGTAAGGCCGCAAAGCTGTGTTGACGATGGTACCATAATGGTTGGTGTGGGCGTATGGCCGAAAAATGGTAACAATCTATGGCCGAGAGGATGTATCTTGATTGTGGTACATATTGTAATGACAAAAAAATTTGAAATTTATCATCCTTATTCAATTGTAATTTATTTTTACAAATAAATAGAGTAAAATTCAAATATTCTTAATAATTCAATCTTTTTAAAAAGATTTGATAATCTAACTAAAACTCATATGAGATTGGTTTTTTGTATTAAAAACCATACTATATATCTATATTGTGATAAACATTTTAGAAGTGGAAAAGTCTCTAGTTTAAAGAAATATTTTGTAAACCTAATTCATGATATAAAAGCAACCCAACCCACCAACCATTAAACATGCATAAAAGACAACGTCTAGAAATTAGAAGAGAACCAACGAGAACCACCTTCTTTTTTATTTTCTCTCAAATTTCCAGCTAGTAAGTATGTCTATATTCACAATTTTGTCCTACATGTGACACTTCTCATATGTGTTCTTTCGTTGGGTTTGTTTTGTAGCAAATGAGGGGTGAGTTGTGAAGGTTGACAACCTCTAAGTGCCCTACACTTAGGTACAAATTTGAGCAGCTTTATTATGTCTTTTTTGTGATTTTGATCATCCTATAATAGTTTATAGTTGGATTGCATGTTGTGATCGTTTGGTACAATAATTGATGTTGCATGAGAGGATAAAAATGGAAAAAAAATGTGGCTCAAAAATGATAAAAGAAGATGAGATAGGAGAAGAGAAGAGGGTGAAGAAGATGACATATTTTGAAATTTTAACTTGCATTTAGGGGAAGAATAAGAAATGCAAAAGGTGAAGGGGTAAATAGGGCAATTTTGGTATTAATTGAAATGGATGAGGGAAAAATAAGACTTTTAATTAGTTAAGGGCATTTTAGTAATTATGGTGGTTAGGTTAGTAAGGATATTATTTTTATAATTAAGAATAAATTAGAAAAGAGAATAATGTTGGATTAAGTGTATTGAGTTTAAATTTTTCATAAATTAGTCTAATAGAATTTTTAATATTTAACTTTGATAGTTCAAATAAGGAATAAATTGGACTATAAATTAGTTGAGTTTGAAATCGAGGTAAGGATAACTTTGGAATGTACTCTTAGAATAACTTACCGTTCTGCTGTTAATAAATTATTATTTGTAGTGAATGATATTGTGAATTAGTCATTAATTGAATTAATGATTAATGGTTTCATCCATGAATTACAAGCCATTTCGTGTTTATGTTTTGTTATGTATATTGAGATGTATCGATCGGTTAATTTGGCAAAAGTGTGATATTAAATAGAGATTAGTTGATAATATATTGTGAATAATTAGCGAAAATTGAGAATCGGTAGCTTACCTAGGATATGCTACTTTCAATGGCTTTAGATGGATAGATTGTTTCGATATAAATGAGTGGTGGCTAGGTATCTGTTTGTGGAGCATACATTGAGGCATCCTGAGTCTCGAGGATGTCCTGTGCTGATGATTAGGTATCGGGATATCCTAAGTCTTGGGGATATCTTGTGCTGACAGATAGGTACTCGAGTAATACTGGGGTACTAAGAGAGATTGAGAAATTAAGGTACCCTATGCCAATATTTATACATTTAATTACATGTCTACTTGGTGAGTGATTATGAGGAGATGAGATGTAATGAGCTGGCAGACAATTGGAAGTAAGCCTACTAGGTTAAGCAGGACTCAAGCAATCAAGTCAATTATGGGATAAAGCATAAATGGCAGTATGTACTAATATGTGTGTCAATCATTGTTTGGTAAAATTTTTGAGATGTTTGTTAATTGTTTGGTTTAGGCTGAACAATGTTATGAACATCCGTATTATATGTATGTTTTAATCAGTTGACTAAGTGTTATAATTATTTATTGAGTTACTTGGTTTCAAGGGTACAATCGTTCACCCTTTCTGAGTAGGTAGCTTACCCGTTGCCATTATTTTTTAAGAGATCGAGTAATTGCTGATAGCCCAAATGTATAGGACAGAAAAAGTGGAGTTTAGTTAGAGTCAGCAGATTAATTAAGTAAAGTCATTCAATTGTATATATTTTTGAATGTAACAGTTTGGTTAGTTGTGTTGTATATAATATTTTTATGTTTGACAAACAATCCTCTCTTTTGAAACTAATAAGGAATTGGATGATTAATGGTATGTTTTGGTAACTAATTGGTTAGTTGCCATTTAAGATTTTTGGGAGCATCAAATTAAGTGATATCAGAATGAGTTTACATTTTTAGAGATGTATTAAGTGAAAAAAAAGCTAATGATGTGTTCTTGTCTTATTTAGGATAGCTTCAGAAGATGATAATGCTAGCCCTGAGTCACCTTGGGAATTAAAAAGTTTGATCCATGCTCTGGATGTACTGGATTAAAGGGATGCCTAAGCAAATAGGGTAGGAGGAGAGGTGACAATCCTACCATATATGGTGCAGTTCTTTCAGATAATGCAGCTGGCCATTACTACGGCTCCAGTCCGAGATGATTATGGGGTGGATCGCAACTATGAACGGATCTGTAAGATAGGTACGCTAGAGTTTCGAGGTACTACTTATCCTAAGAATGCTAAGGCATGGTAGGAGCAGATATCCCCTTTCCATTTCACAAAATCGAAGTCTACATTGTACCTTTCAACAATTTCCATGTGTACATCATCAAAACCTAATACGGTAGTACCACATGAATGAGGAACTATATAAATCTATCTAGTCCGTCCAAAAGTCCCAGCTGACCGACCTGTGAGCCATGACTTCTCTCGCCAAAACAATCTACACGGCTGGAAGAGTCCTTCTGAAGCTAGGAGTCTACTCTCGGTCCTGAAAAGACAACGTTGCAATTTTGTTGAGTTTTGCGAACTCAGTGAGGTAACCATCATCGATGGTTCACTCAATTCATGCAACACATTGTTCACATAAGCAACACTTTTGATTTCACATAAGTATAAGGCATTATGCCTTTCACTCAATCAAGCATAGTTAATCAAATGCAGATGAAACACTCATGTGACACTTTTCCAATTATTACGGTGTTGTGACCGAGCACCTGAACTATCCCTTATAGGGCTCATTAAACGTTAAGCCAGAGGCTCTAAATCACTGTTGAGCTCGAGGCTCAAATACATTCATTGAGCATTAAGCTCTAATCGGTGGCTGCTCCGGTCACAACTGTCATTAGCTGATAATGCTTTCATGAATAAAATGCATATGCCACAATCGATCACATATATCATAAATAATCGCATCATAGGCAAGTAGGTCTCCCATTCACATACAAGTAGCACTTTCATAACACAACTCCCCAGTACACAGTCATCGGACCTTCTGTCCGGAATCCATAATCAAACACATTCATTATCATTCACAACATAAATTAAACAAATAATAATTGAGAGAAACCGTCTAGGTTACTCACAAGTTACCGAAGCTAATGCCTGGACGTGCTAGCAATGTCTGGAAGTTAACGTTTCAACTATTCCTTTATAACAAAATAGTACACACATATATCACAATCTGTACAATTATACGTGTTCATTAATGCCACATAAGTGGAATGAACTATGTACAATGCATGTTCATGACAATCCTGGGTATCCTTCCATCAAGCTTATCATAAACAAAATCAAATATAGGAACTCACTTAACTAGCATTATTCGTAGGGTTTAAACCTCACAAACCATTTGAATCAAATTTCATAACCTAATAAACCATTTTAGATTTCTCCCCAAACTTTGACTTTCGAGTCTACTATTCACGTTAAATCAGAGAGCACAATTGATATAATTTGGTCTTATAAGCAGAAAGTAGACAAAATGAAACACAGACGATACACCGAAAGACAGACGAAGTATCTAAAGGTAGATGAAAGGAAACACAGACGATACGCCAAAAGACAGACGAAGTATCTGAAGGCAAACGAAATGAAACACAGACGATACGCCAAAAGACAGACGAAGTGTCTAAAGGCAGACGAAATGAAACACAGACGATAC
>JAOSBO010000008.1:35076789-35099238 GCA_027563915.1 Erythroxylum rotundifolium
ATTAACATCAAAAGAAAAGAGTTTTACAAAGCTTTAATGGATATTTCAAGACCCAAATACATCATTGATCTCATAATCCAAAAATAAAAAAATACACATGTGAGTGATACTTGAAATACGGCTAAAGCCTTGAGTTTTCATAAACTAACTTAAATACAAAATATGCAAATTTGGAGTGATGCCTTGACTCTCGATCACTCGATCTCTTGCTCTTCACATAGAGATTGGGAGGAAGCGGGTGAGCTAAAAGCTCGTGGGTAATAAGTTTATAGTGGAGAAACAAGCAAACCATTGAAAATATTCATGATTATAGTAAAATGATTTGCAACCATAAAACATGTATTTCCCAAATTCTCAAACTTGTCAAACACATCATAAATAAGATAAAACACATATTTCTCAAATTCTCAAACTTGTCAATGAATTCATACACAACATAAGCAATTATAATGGTATGAGTAGTCCATGAACATAAGGGAGTTCTGGCAAATCTCCAGTAATAATAGAATGGACCACTTTGGGTAGCCCATAAAGATGAAGGAGTCCGTAAAGGAGTTCCATACCACTAGCGAGTAGGCGGGAGAAGCCTTTAACATGGTTAACATGAACGTGACATAACAGAATGGATCACCTTAAACCCACACAAATATTAATTTCTTATTTATAACATCTTGCACATTTTGGAATCATGATTTTCATAAGCATGATATTTTTCAAATACAATATCCATCAACATTTCATAAATCATCATCAAGATTCATGTACTAAACATATAGCAAATACTTCAATCATTCAAGAAGCAATAAATGCAACATTTATAAAGCAATTGAAATCATTTAAATCTTTTGATTCAGAAAAATACTCATGGCTTATTAACTCAACTATAAGCATGTAACCCACTTGAATTCCTTGCTTAGAAACTTGCCTTAAAATACCCCTCCTCTTGCACCTCTTGCCTTACTTGGTTTCCTTTAACATTGACAAAATTTCAATTCAATAGGAATACCAATAGAGAACCCAAAAAGCATATTCACTAAAATTGATTCTAGAATACTTAAACTCATGTATTTCCTAAGCTTCATGAACCAAAACCCTTCCAAAAATCCAAAGGATTAAAATTGGGCTTACCTTGAATCTTCAACAAACAAAGAGATATTTGGCTCAAAATAGAAGCTCTTCTCTTCCTCTTTCTTTTTCTCTTCTTAAACACCCTCAAAATCACTCTTGAACATTAAGAAAAGATGAAACCCTAACTTGCCTTCGCTCTTTTTCTCTCATGGATGACTCTCTCTCACTTCTCTCTCTTTTGTTTCGTTTTTTTCACTTCTTTCCCCCTTCAATCACGAATTTCTCCTTCTAATGCACAAGACACACTTTTTCCTCTTCCAATTCTATCGTTAATGAGTGCTAAAAGTCATCTTTACCCTTTCTTTAAAGCTTTATAGCTTTTAATCTTAAGTGACATGCCAAAATTGCCCTCAATACATTCTTAATGCATTAATTTCACTAACTAGTGAAATAAAATCCTACTAGCATTGAAATAAATAATTAAACTCTAATAATAATTCTATCATGACCTCATAATTCATTCTAAGGCAAAAATTAAAATTCTATGCTTATTCCATAAAATATCATACTTAACTCAATTAAAAAAAAATTCAGGGGCCAACATATTTTCGGGCAGCTCCCACTCCATAATTGCCTTTACCTTAGTAGGATCAGGCATCGCTCCCTCTCGGGACACCACATGTCCAAGGAAAGCTACCTGCTCCATCCAGAACTCACTTACTCAACTTGGCATACAATCGTCTCTCTTTCAAAATCTATAACACAATTCTCAAATGCTGCTCATACTCCTCTTTACTCCTCATATACACCAATATATCATCAATGAACACTATCACAAATCATTCTAGGTACTATTTAAAAGTTATGTTCATCAATTCTATGATTGCAGCTGGTGCATTAGTCAACCTAAAAGGCATTACTAGGAACTCATAGTGGCCATACCAAGTACAAAAAGTTGTCTTGGGAATACTTAACTTAGCTATCCTCAACTACTAGTATCCCGATCTTAAGTCAATCTCGAAAAATATGACAAATCCCCTCAACTAATCTAATGGATCAGCTATCATCAGCAACAAGTACTTGTTCGTCACTATCACCCTATTTAGTTGCTAGTAATCTATGTAAAGTTTCATACCACCATCCATTTTCTTCATAAACAACGTTAGAGTTCCCTATATGATATGCTTATTTAAATAAAACCTTTTTCTAATAACTCCTCTAACTGCATCTTTAACTAGTGTAAATTAGTAGTAGCCTTTTTGTAATGTACAATAGAGGTGCAACTCTGAGCATAGTCTTAATGGTGAAATCTGCCTCTCGTTGAGGTTGTAAACTTAGTAAATCATCTAAGAATACCTCTACAAATTCTCTCACCTCAAGAATACCTTCTAAACCAGGACTCACCTGCCTCATATCTATAATATGAGCCAGATATGCCTCATACCCCTCTAATATCAGTTGTCTAGTAGTTATGGCCGAAATCACACATGCTGGGATCACTTTACGATCCTCCACAAATATTACTTTTGATTTACCTAAAGACTCTATCATTACCTCCTTCACATAAAAATCTATTATAGCTTGATATTGTACCAACTAATCTATCCTGAGAATCACATAAAACTCCCTCAAATCCATCATTATCAATTTACTTAATAGCTCCATTCCACCAATCATCACTAGCATCCTGCCTCCTTAAACTATTTACTACCACACAATCTCCTATTAGTAACCACATTCTTAGGTCATATCCTAATGGACTAACCTCATTTAAAACTCTAAAGGTAAACTCTAAAGAAATGTATGAATGTGTAGATCCTGGGTCTACTAACCATAAGAATTAATATCAAATAATAAAATCATACAAAAAATGACATCATTTTTTATGGGTGCCTCCTCCCTTGTCATATGGTATATCCTTGATTAAGTTTGAACCTATATTGAGGATGCTCCATTAGTACTTGTAACCACTGTGGGTTCACGTCCAACTCCTCTATTACCAATTCTACCCGAACCTCTACCCAAACCAAAAGCATCACTGTAACCATGTACTGTCTCCTCTGCCCTTACTCTCAAACTCCGCCCTACTATCAGACAACTCCTTTATAAATGCCCTTGTTTTCTATAAATACAACATGCCTGATTGATCATAGTAGGTCCTCAACATGGTCCTCTATGAACTCTCCCAAAGGTAGCATAACTCTGGAACCTTCCAACTCTTCTATTAAAAGGTCCTCTAAACCTTAAACTAACCCATCTATTAGATCTAATTGATGGTGCACTAGTAGTGCTATGCTATCTTGAATCCCTGATAGCTCTTCGATCTCTACTAGACCGGTATAAACTACTACTCTTACTCAATGTGACATCAGCTTTCCTAGACCATGAATGACTAGCTCCCCTTTTAATAGATTGACTCCCTTCTCCATAATGACTCTCTGGTTATCTCTTTAACTCTCCTCTGCTTATGTTTTGTTTTATTAGATCCTTTATTGTTAGTGTAGTCTCTAGTAAGTTATTGAAATAAGAAGTAACAACTCCTAAACCTAAACAAATATATGTATTTATACCCTATTCAAATTGGTAACATATGTCCTCTGGATTTGCCAAAGTCTCCAATACATACTTAGACAATGCTAGAAAGCTAGCCTCATAATCTGTGACTGATATCTCTCCTGTTTGAACCAAACCCGTAAACTCCATCTTCTTTCAATCAAGATATATCTATGGAATGTATTTGTTCTCTAAACTCTCTCTAGAACTCTTACTAAGTCATCTCTTATATCTTATAAGATCTCTTTACTTACTTCCACTAAGTCAGTGCGTTGCCCTACAATAAGGAAATGATGTACTACTACCTTCTTTCCAAGGTATACTCTAGAAGGTTTAAAACTAACTTTGTCTACTCCCACCATGCCTTATCCTCTACAAGATTAGTAGTACCTCAAAACTCTAGTGCACTTATCTTACGAGCTGTAATAACAACCTGCATTTTATGAAAGAACTGCATCAACTGTGGTTACACTAACACCTCTCCTCCTACTTGATTAGTTATGGAATTCCATTGATTAGGCACATCTGAAGCACGAATCAAATTACTAGATTCTCCACTTGACTCTGGTCTAGGAGTATCATTTCTAGATAAGACAATAACATATCATTAGTTTTTTTTCTGCTTAATTCGTCTTTAGAAACTTAAATGTGCTCTAGTACCATTTAATGTGATGCTACAAACACTCTTAATCTATAATTAACTAAAATATTTTTCAAATAATAACATTACACAAAGGGATGTTCGTCATTCACAAAAGTGTTCTATACAAACACAACAACCCGAATTATCACACTAAAAAAATATATAATAAAACAACTTTACTCAATTTAATATGTTGGCCTGACCTAAACTCCACTCTGTCAATCACATGCACTAGAGTTATCAGTAATCTATCTATCTCTAAAGGAAAATAGCAGCAAGGGTTTAACCGCCTACTTAGTAAGGGTACCTGCTTGTACCCTTAAAATCATACAACTCAATATATAACTATGAAAATTTGTTAAGTGATTAATGCTGACATATAATGCTAAAATATACAAGATTACTCAACCTATCTGATAATTAAAAAAACATCCAAAATTTCATCAAAGCAATGATTAAGAATAATATTATTTTATTATTATCATTTATTTTTATCCCATAATTAACTGAATTTCCTAGGCCTTGCTTAACCTAGTAGGCTTATATTCAATGGTTTGTTGGGTCATGTCTACTCAACATAATATCTCACCAAATGGAAACATAATTAGATGTATAAAATATTAACATAAGATAGCTCAATTTCTCAATCTAATTTGGTATCCCAGTACCACTTTAGTACTTAACCATCAACATAAGATATCCCTAAGATTCATAATATCTCTGAACCACTTCAATAATGGCCATCGACACAGGACATCCTCAAGACTCAAGATGCTATTATACCTACTCTACGGATAGATACCTAGCCACTGCTGGCTCATATTTAACAAATCTATCAATCTATGACCATTAAATTTAGCCTATCCTTGGTAAGCTACAAATTCTCGAATGAATACATTTATTCACAACTTATTATCAATAATCTCTATTTAATTTCATGAATGTGATTTATTTACTTTAATATTCTTACTATATTCATGCACAATTCAAAATTAAAATAGCAAATTAAATTCATCGAATTTTGAAGCAATACACCCTATAACATGTAATAAAACATAAATGAGAAACATTTTGTATTTTGTTAATCACTTGAAATAAATAAACACAATTCATATATTTTAGAAATACATATATCTAATTAATAAGGTAAGGGTAACCTTAGACTATACTCTTATAATAGTACTAAATTAATGAATAATTCAAAATATGATTCACTATATAATAATTTATTGATAACAAAAGTACAATTATAAGAGTACGGTCTAAGGTTACATTTACCTGACTTTCAAACTTAACTAGTTTTGAGTTTAATCCACTCTTTAATCTGCCTTTAGACTTAGACATTACAAAATTATATTAGATCAATTTAAGAAAAATTTTCAACTTAATTAAACTTCCCTTTATTATTAAAAGTCATACTTTACCCTTATTTACTTTTATTAGGTAAAAAACCCTTATTGGAATTAAATTTCAATTTTACTCCTATATTTTTATTTTTTCTATTTTGCCCCTTAATATGCTTCAATTTTCCTAAATTGTCTTCTTCTTCACCCTCTCCTCTTCTCCTACTTCTTTTTTTCCCCTCATTTTTGGCCACCTTTTCTCCATTTGTCTCTCTTTCTATGACTAATTTATTTCCACACAACACAACATACAATCCAAATATAAACTTGTGTATGATGACTAAAAATCATAATAAAAGGCATATAATTGTTGCTCAAAATTTTATTGTTGCTCAAAATTTTTTAATTATGTGAAGTCTATGCCTTTCTAAGAGATTTTGAGGTTGTTAATCTCCACAATTTCCTTACAATTTGCTACAAAACATACAAAATGAGAGAATAAATGAGAAAAGTTTTACATACTAGAGAATGATGGTATATTTAAATACTTACCAACTGGAAAAATGGAGCAAAATAAGAAGAAGAAATATTTATTATTCGTTGGTGTTAAAATTACTGATTGTTGTTTTCTGTTTATACCTCTATGTTTAATGGTTTTATGGGTCAGGTTAGTTATTTACATACTATGCAACAAGGAAGAGGAAGCAAATGGCCATATATTCTTTGGTTGTCAGTTCTCAGCTCACATTTAGTCAATCATCAAGAGCATACGTAGACTAGAAATCACATACTTCTATTATAAGGAAATCATTCAACGATGTAATAGAAACTAGGGCAAGGGAGCAATAAAATGGTCCATGAACAAACTAGTAATTACCAACATAATGTATTTCTATCAGATAGCTTGGAGAGAAGCAAGACCCTTTGTAATACAAGCAGTCAAGGAATTTTTCTCTAAGGGGATTCGCATTAAAGAGATCAACATAACCTATGTCTGTTTGATTCCTAAATGCTCCATCCTTACTCACTTTAGGGATTTCAATCCAATTGCATGCACTAACTTTCTCTATAAGGTTATCTCCAAAATACTTGGTACAAGATTGAAGAAAATCCTAGCTCAATTGATTAGTAATAACCAAGGTGTGTTCCTCTAAGGCAGACATATAGGAGACAACATCCTTATTGTCAAAGAACTCCTAAAAGGCTATTCTAGATTGAACTATTCTCCAAATTATACAATCAAAGTTGATTTTAAGAAAACATATGAAAATGTGAATTGGGATTTTCTATGGACACTATTGATGGCCCATGGATTTCCTTCTAAATTTATCAAGAAGATCAAAGAATGTATTTATCCTCTTCCTTGGCTATCTTGATCAATGGAACTCCTACCACATCATTCAAGGCAACAAAAGGTCTAAGACAAGGAGACCCCTTGTCCCCTTAACTCTTCATTTTGTGTATAGAGACTCTCTCAATTCTCTTATCAAGCAAGAAGTGCTAAAAAATCCAAATTTTAAATACCAAGAGAAGTGCAAGAAGATTGGTATCCAAAGAGAAAGTTACATTTTAATCTAATAAAGAGCCATTTCCTACTATCCAAGAAAGCTACTGCCTTACGACCTCTTATCTCTCAATGAATAGGAATGCCACTCAAACATGCTCCTTTGTTGTATCTTGGACTACCAATCTTTATAAAAAGACTTATGTATGCATAATGTATTCCACTTCTAGAGAAAATTAAGAAAATAATCAATTATTGGGTAAACAAGTCTTTGTCCTATGCAGGGAAGGTACAACTCATAAAATCGGTACTGAATTCTCTCTATATTTATTAGAGTTCTCACATATTTCTTTCTTAATTAATCATTAAGACCATAGAAAGAATCCTAAAAAATTTTCTATGGAATCATCTAAAGGGGGAAAAAGGGAAGATAAAGTGAAATGGGTTGATATTTGTTTTCCTAAAGATGAAGGAGGGTTGAATATAACCCCTATCAAGATCATAAATTAGACATTAATACTAAAGAGATTATGGTGGATTCATATGGATAAAAATTCCCTTTGGGTTAAATGGCCCCACTCTTATTTTCTCAAAGAAAGAAGTCCATGGAGCATTAAAAAATCTACCTTATACTTGCATTTTCTCAATCAAGTTTTGAAGTTGAGGGACAAAATCAAGGATGATGTTACATGGACAATTGGTAATGGAACAATGACTTCTGTATGGTTCGATTATTAGTCTAACTTGGGACCCCTCATACACTACTACAACAATCTGATTAGCCCTCAAACCTCTTCACTCAAACTCAAACTTAGCTTTATAATTGTTGAGGGGACATGGAACTTTCCTGAACAATTAAAGCATCTCCAACCATCCTATCAACCACATCCAAACTCTTAAGATACATTCTACTGGTAGAACCAAAACTCACCAATGGTACCACCAAAGATATGCTAAGAAGTAGGAAATAGAAGGTGGAATGACATAGAATTATTTGGTGCAAGGTTCTACCCTTAAGAGTATCCTTTATATCATAGCTAGCAATCTAAAATATACTAAATACATTAAACTGAATGTTGTATTTGTAATGGATAGAACATGCCCATTGTGCTAGATCCGCGTGGAAACAAGAGATCATCTCTTCTTCACATGTCCTTACATCAACTATTTATGGGGAGCTATATCAAGCAGATGCTTAAGACTAAATCTAGCTAATACAATCACAGAGATACTATAAAAATTGGCCAACCACTCAAACCCTAGGAACCCAAATATACAGATCCATATTCCATCTTTAGGGTTTTATATATACAGGGTCTGGAAGCAAAGGAACCTAAGACAATTTGGAGGTATCAAATCACACAAAGAGGTTCTTAACCAAGCATGTAACAGAAATATTCGAGATGACAGGAAACGAGAAGTAGAGGAGATGGAAATTTACTTCTTTAATACAGTTTATCAACCTAGAAATGTTATCGTGTTGTTAATATAGGGGCTTAAAAATGAAGTCGTTTTGTTAAGCATGATGTTAGTAGTCGTTGGTTGGTTTTGACAAGGGAGTATAACTCTGAAAGATTTAGTATTATATCTTGAATCATTTTCAATATATATACTCCATTTAATTTTTCAAAAAAAATTACCAACATAATTTATAACATCTGGCTCAAAGAAATAGGAGGATCTTTAACAAAGAGGTAACTAGTTAGCAAACCCTAGCTATTAAGATAATTAACAATATAAGGGAAATCACGATGGCTCAACAAATTCACATTAAGGTAAACTAAAAATCTAGAAATGTATGAAGACTCCATGTCTAGGGGTCTTGTAAAATCACATATAGTAAGAGGATGAATGAGTATATGCCAAAATTAAAAGGAAGTAGTAACATTCAAATACAAACTTAAGACTAAAAAAGAAAGATGCTTTGGTAAAGAACAAAAGTAACACCTTGACAAAGTAGATAACAAGGCCGTTCTAAACATTTTATAGGCCATAGGCATAGTAAAAAAGGATCTTTATGAGGGTCAAGAGGGAGCCCTATTATGCCTCATTTTGTTCTTTATGAGGGTCAAAAGTAGATTCTATTTTCTTTATAAGGGTCAAAAGTTAGCCCCATTTTGCCTCATTTTGTTCTTTATAAGGGTCAAGAATAGGCCTTATTTTGTTCTTCATAAGAATGGCCCTGGGTAAGTGCTCTTTATACCCAATGCCAGGCCTAGCAGATAGGAGAAGATAAATGATAAAACCACATAATTGATAGACATGTATGAGAGAAGAAAGCCTGACTACCTGCAAAAAACCAAAGGGAAAAAATATTAAAATAGAGGCACACAGATGAAGATTCAGAAAGTGGAAAAGAGGAAGGATGAAATCTAAATATATAAATGGTGATCAAAGCAATACATAAGAGAATTATTAGCTTTGCCTAGACTAAGGATTTGAGAAATAACAGGGCATTGGTTGTAATACAAGTTTGTTATGTGATTTGTATAGATCCAATTTATTAATAAAATTTACCTTAAAAAGAGTGAAATAGACTTTAAAATTGCAAAACATTAAACTTTCATCATTGGGTTTCAGAGGAATTTTCTTAGCATCACTGTAGTGGTATCATTGGGGAGCTTATTCTTTCCTAGCCTAGGGGACTTTAAAAGGGTGTTTGACGGCATAATAAAAAAGTCAAAAGTATTTACTATACATTTATAAGAAGTATTTGAATATGACTTGAAATACTATCTTTACATATTTCAAAGGTTGTTATTAATAATCTCTATATACATGCATAATAAATATGTACTAGAAAATTTCAAGTATATATTTTATGTATACGATACAAAACTTTTTACATATTGACATGTTTTTGAGATAATATATTGCAAATAGCATTATTCATTTATCTTTTCTTTCTCAATTTTTGGAAATTTCCTTATATTTAAAATACCAGGAGATTAAAGTCCAAAGTCGAGTTACGTGATTATGTTAAATAGATGGGAATGCTTTAGCAATTTGGGGGATTTTTTAAAGTGTGATTTGTTTTTATGCTTATACGATGCCATTTTGTAAACTATTGCCTGACAATTATCTCATTTATATACCATACACCTTTTACTTAAAAAAAAAAGGAAAATATGTGGCCCTACTTGATGTTTCTACACATAAAAGTAGATATTTACACTATTTTATAAATTCTCATACCATATTAATTATTAAACAGTTATTAGTAGTTCTATATTTTTATCAATCATTCATTGTTAAAGAGTGATTGATGTTTATTTAACTCTTTATAACATTTCGAAAGGAATGTTATTACAGGATAAGAAATTTAAAATTAGATAACAATAATGATTAAAAAATAAATGTTATCAAGTACAAATTTTTTAAATAAGTGGGAATTTTAGTATTTTTAGTTTGAAATTTCCTATTTTATTTATATTTAAAATTAAATTCAAATATAAATATGTAAATAAATAAATTATTTAATATTTAATTAGAATAATTTATTAATAAATGAGATTATTTATCAAATACTTTGAATTCACAATCTCTAAAATTCTTTTAATTCTAACTATAATCAAGTGCTTTAACTTTCTTTATAAAGTGAATTTTATCTACTTCAAAACTTGACACATGATAGTATGCATAAAGTACACACATTTCATATAGATTCCTTATATTTTGATTGATAAAATGCTTGTAATTATGGATTACACTTATATATTTTGTATTTTATGCAATAGATTGGAGATTTGGATCAAAATTTGCTTGAAAATGGAAATTTAGCAAAGAAGGAACAAATATGCAAAATTGAGGAGAGAATGAAAGCCCATAGAAGTGGTATAAACATAATATCTAGCCTTAGTAGATATAACATTATAGAGTTGAAGACTATATAATGTTTTAGTGGTAGTTTAGTATATGTTTAGTAGTTAAATTGAATTATTAATGCATGTTTAGGTTAAGTTTTAGTTATCTAGTTAGATAACTCTATTTTGAGGGCTATAAAACACTTTTGAGCTTCAATTTTATGTTTTTAAGATGCCCTGATGTGTTTGCTAATGTTTTAAGGCAAGTATAGAAGAACAAAGGAGATTCAGAGAAAACTTGAAGGAGTAACTAGGCATACGATCATGACATAAGCATCAAGGAGGACCAAATTGCCACGATCATAATAGAAGGCCTATTCAGAAGCCATGGTCGTGGCCTATGCGATAGAACACCTGGATAACCTTCCTGACTTAAGTTTTCGAGGGATTTTTCGAATCTTTTGGGCTCCGAAAAAGCCTTAGGGTTGCCCAAATTAGAAACACCTATAACAAGGTTAATGAAGAAACCCAAAGGGAGCCTCCACTTATGTCATTTGGGGAAAGCTTCAAGGGAGAGAAGAAGAAGAGAGAGAGAAGAGGAAGAAGAAAAGAGAAGAGAAGAGGAATAGAGAGAAGCAGGTCTTATGGCACTTTTGCGTTCTTAGGTCATCCGATCAAAGTTCTTTCTCCTTCTTATCTTTATTTCTGTTCATTGAATGTATAAGATGATAATGGATTGTATGATGATGGATCTTAGATTGTTAATGATGTTCCAACTTTTCCTTTGGGATTTTACCTTGATTCACGCCTAATATAATTATTTGTGTTTTATTGTGATTGGGTGTTGTGATTACTTGCATTTTTTTGCATATTTTGGTAATAAATCAAGAGGGTGAATCAAATAAAAATGATTGGATTGGATTAATGAGAGTTAAGTGATCCAATAGATCGCGTGATTAATCATACCGGTTATTATGCAGAGAGAGATCCCATGTGAGACTCGGTGGTTTATTAGAGAGCTTAAGATCTACTTAGAGTTGTGGGCTTTTTGTTAATTGAGAGATTGCAAATTCTATAATTCAATTAGGGTTTATGATTTAGGCTTTAATGATTATAACTCGAGATAGAGTAATCCACCCTACGATAGTCTATACCTAACACCACAATAATGCATGATTGACTATGTTAGCATTAATGATAAGGAAATCCTCTTAATTTAGTAATTATTTTTGGTTAATTCCCTTTGTGAATTTTGTGTTGCTCAATTTCAATTTCTTTTGCATCAAACTTGCGAGTTAAGTTCTTGTTCTCGCATTTACATTTCTTTGCAATTTTTATTTTCAATTTATCAATTTTCTTACCCTTAGATAACATAGGATTAGATTAAATCACACTTCCTCGTGGGATTGACATTTCACGTACTATAAATCACAACTTGTGCACTTGAGGTATTTTGAAGGCTATAAATTGTAAAGCTTGCAATACAAGCAACAATTTTTTTGGCTCCGTTTCCGGGGAGGTGTAGGATTAGTATGATTCTTTTAGCCTAAGGATTAGAAAAAAAAAGAGACAGAAGTTTAGGCATAACGTAGACGACACATCAATTCAGACATTATAAGGTGACAATGAGAAATCTAAGAAATTAAATGCCATAAAGAGATGGAAATAGCGATGATGGAGGACATACACTATAAGGAGTAAAGGACTCATGCAGACTTCAATAAGGCACAATTAGGTTGGAAAAATCATCATTTTTATTGGAACATATACAATCCGGGGTGGTAGAACCACCCAAATTTCTGTTGGTCTAACAATGGAAGGACTCACTTGAGACATCAAGACCTATCAAGATTTTAGCTAGATGAGTCTAGTTCTTGGGATTCTAAATTAGATTAGATCATGGATAAACTCCTAAACATGGAAGAGGCCCAGAAGAGATTGTTAGAGAAGTTTGAACAAGTAACGAAAGATCATGCCTATTTTATTTATAACTTAGAGGTTCAAATATGTCAACTTTCTAAGGAATTTTGTAAGAAAAGCGTGGAAAACTGTTTGTGCAATATGAAAGTAAATTCAAAAGAGAAGACTAACATATTTAGGAGTGGAAAAGAGATAGGAGAATAATGGATAGACCATCTAAAAACCTACTCTATAAAAGACCAAGAGAAGGAGAAAAAGATGAAGAAAAGAATAAGGACCCTCCCTATGTTCCTCCTCCACCTTACCCATTAAGCATACCATGCGTGAAAATTGATGTGTTCAAATCTTTAAAAGAACAAGATGAAGATGAACATATGATAGTGAAGATAGAGGTTTAAAAAGATACAAAAGTCTCTACTCATAAGGTGAAAGCTGAAGAGGAGATGAGGGTGACCGAGGAAGAATACGAACAAGTCACCCTCTTATAAGACAAACTGCTAGATTCATTATAGGATTTAGGGAGTTTCCCTATTTTTGTGGATAGTTTGTTAGTGAAAAAGACATTACTAAATTTAATTGGTTTTCTCAAATTCATCAACATTGTTCTTCTGATCATCTTACAATTTGTAGCTTATTTACAAGCTACGAAGCTAAATTTGGGAAATACAAGTGGAAGCAAGCCACTCATAATCGATCCCGAAAAGTTTCCAAGGATGCATAGTCAAGCTAATGACCATAAATTAGCATGTTTAGTCATTAGATTTAAATGATGTGTAGTTAGATTTATTTTAAATTCAGACAAAGTTTTCATGATTTGAAATGGTTGAGGATTACTAACTCTCTTTCTCTCCTTAAATCAAGTATAAGATAGGAAAGCAAACTCAAAGTGTTTAACTTCCACCCCCAGTACCATCATCACCTCAATCACCTTGATGGTTTTGTGTTCTAACCCTTTCCATTTTCAATTTTGTCTTTATGTTGTTATTATATTTTCATGTTATTTTATGTCATGTTTATTTTCAACTTATGTGTTTTTGGTAGTTCTTCTTACATTGAGGATAATTTGTTGTCTAAGTGTGAGGAGGGTTGTGTTGTGTGCATGTATGGTTTTATTTTGAATGTGAATTTTGCATATCATATGATAGTTTGTTTAGGATGCATAATGTGATTCATGTGAATATGTCAATGGTTAGGACTTAACAGAATTGATTTAAATTTGAACATAGTCTTTTAGGTTACGAAGATTTATTAGCTGGTGAAATTAATGACCTAGGTTACTTTAGTTGAATATTCATGTTAATTAGGATTCGATGTTAGTGTATTCATCCTAAAAATTTGTCACATTCATTTACAATTTTAGGCTAATCGAATAAGTAGCATTGCTAGTATATTTTCATGATAATGATTAGCAAGCAATAAGGTAGGCATTATAAAATGTGAAAAAAATGTGTGTAAATTTTAATTAAAATAACTATTCTGTTGGCCTTCGGGCTATGAATAGGGCTAGTAGCCACTTAAAAATGTGATGTAGCTGAGTAACCAGATCGATATGCATCACAAATGTGTGCCTTCGCGTTAAAAGGGTATAATGACATTCCAACCAAGCCACTTAAAAAAAACATGACCCAGTTGAGTAACTGGATCGACATTCATAAAAAATGTTTGCTTTCACGTAAAAAGCTAGGTTCACGTCTATAAAATTAACAAAAATAGTGTTTTCAAATAAAATCTACCAATCTTGTCTTGGTATTACTTTGATGTTTCTTTTTACAGAATTAGTTGAATAGGACAAGAGAGGAAAATGTAGTGGGATTCTATCTTAGGTTAACTTAACCCAGTCCTAATGTTTTGGCCATAACTTGGCTTACAGACCTCCAAATTGAGTGATTCTAATTGGAGCTTAAACTTAAGACATAATACTAAAACCTAATTTGAACGTTTACTATATGAAAACTAAGGAACCAGTGGAGGTATGGATTCTAGACATGGGTCATAGCCGTGACTCATCATGCATGATTGTGATAAGATGAATTAAATTGGTGAGATTGTGTTTTGAAAGAATTGGTAAGTTAGAATGGATAAAATACTGTACTTAAATGACTTTTAAAGTTAGATTTGGAAACAGTGACCAATAGGTTAGCTTATGGAAACAGAAATATGATTAGCATACGCGTTACATGATAAAATACAAATCTCGAATTTAGTTAAACTGAATAATTAGATCTATCTCTATAGATCCTTATCCCCAAAATATAAGTTGTTTCTCCAAAGTCTTGCATAGAGAAGCTCTTAGCTAACCAAATTTTTACTAATTCTAAATTTGAGACATTGTTTCCTATTAGCAATATGTCATCTACATACAGTACAAGGAACACGATTGCACTCCCACTAACCTTCTTATACACACACGGCTCATCCTGAGTTTGTAAGAAACCAAACTCTTTGATTGTCTCATCAAATTAGATATTCTAACTCCTGTATGCTTGCTTCAATTCATAAATGGATTTATGAAACTTGCATACCTTTCTCCATCTATGGATATGAAACCATCAAGTCATGTCATATACACATCCTTGGTTAGGTTTCTATTAAGGAAAGTCGTCTTCACATCCATTTGTCATATCTCATAATCATAATGAGCGGAAATGGCTAGGATTATCCTAATGGATTTAAGTATAACTACTGGGTTAAACATTTCATTATAGTCAACACCTTGCGTTTGATAATAACCTTTAGCTATAAGCCTAGCTTTATGGGTAACTACATTACCTTCCATGATAGTTTTCTTCTTGAAAACCCATTTGCACCTAAGAAGTTTTATGCCTTCAGGTGGATTAACCAAATTCCATACTTGTTTTCATATATTTAATCCATTTCGGATTTCATAGCTTAAAGCCATTTGTCAAATTCTAAACTCTTCAAAACCTCTTCATAGATAGTTGGCTCATCATCTTCTATGAGCAATACATCATTAAGTTCACTTATGAGAAATTCGTATCTCTTGGGAATATGACGTATCTTACCCAACTTATGAACTTCTTATGTGCTAGAAGGTTGAACTATTCTTTTATCTTCATAATCAATAGTCTCGTGTCTAGGTAGTTGTTATACTTCTGTTTGAGCATCTTGAACTTCCATAAGTTCAATTTTGGTCCCAATGTCTTCTCTTAGAAAAAACTATTTCTCTAAAAAGACAACATGTTTTGAAAAAAAACACCTTTTTTTTTCAAAACATGGTAGAGCTGATATCTTATAATTGCCTTAGGATATCTTATAAATAGACACTTGTGAAATTTAGCTTCAAGTTTATCTGACTAAATCCGCTTCACATAAGCAGGACAACCCTAAACTTTCATATGAGAAAGATAGGGTTTATTGTTAGCCCATGTCTCATATAGAGTAACAACAATTGACTTGAATGGGACTCTATTTAATACATAAACAGAAGTTTTGAGTGCATACCCCACAAAAGGATTTTGGTAGATTCGCTAAACCCATCATAAACCTCACCATATCTAATAAGGTTCGGTTTCTCCTTAGCCACACCATTGCATTGTGGTGTGTCAGGTGGAGTCTAGTAGGAAAATATTTCATTATCCCTATGTAACATCCCGTTACCCATGTTAAGGCTAGAATAGTAACTTATGAGAAATTTATGTGAAATTAGGAAAAAGCACATCATGCGTAAGTTAATTGTGACATACACATTTATTTTGCACATTCATATGATTGTGCATGCATTCATTGACATTTTTCTGGTACAATTGATTGTTTAAAAATGCTATTAAAATGTAAATTGTGAATTATTTAAGATGAAAATTTATTTGGAGAATAATCTGATTATTTTGGATTGTTGGTGATTTGTTTTTAAGAATTTTCAAAATTTTGGGGTATTTTTGGACTAAGTTGTAGACCAATGAAATAGTATCATTTGGAAGCCTTGCATGTAGCCACATGGCTCACATACAAGGGACACGCGTTATATGTTGCCAAATGTGTTTCTAGAGAAGGGAGAGAAGCTTTTGGTTAATCACCGAATGCTTTTCAAATTGTTTCCTCTTAGTAACCTTTGCTTTCAGAACCTTGTTTTTGATCTCTCATCGAATTCAAACTTACCAACCTAACTGTTACTTGATTCAGTGGAGTTATTATAATTTCCTTTCAACCACCGAAGCTCTACTCATTATTGTCAATACTAGAGATTCTGTTAAAACATCAGCTGTAAAATTTATGTGCATTTGGTTTACTTTTACTGCTGCAAGCAGCTGAGCCGAGTAAGTAGCTTTGATAAGTTTATTTTTCATTGTAAATATAAACATGCATACGTGGGTTTAAGAAGTGAGGTTACGGTGATATATGAACTAGATGATTAATTTGAGAATTAGAAATTGTTCAAAACTATATTGAATGGATTCTAGATTGAGAAATAAGAAAACTATGTAAGTTGCTGAAGAAAAATGTGTTTCTATTATGGTTTAAAAGATTGCGAATATGGTTGGTGTTTATGCTTTATTTTTCTTGTTGATATGCTTAAATGTTTTCGGAAATGTTTGAAGGAATTAAAATGAAATTATATAATGAAATGAGGTTGTTGTTGTTGGATAGTAATAGACACGCAGAAGCAAAGTTGGAACATGCTCTGTTTTCATTATATATGCATAAATGTTTGGGCAAAGTTGGTGATGGATTTTTGTGAGGTTGGAGTTAAAGAGAACTTAGAGTAGTGTAGTGTTGTGTTTTAAGAAGGATTAAAATGACAAAAAAAGAAAAGAAATGCATCAGGTGAAGATGGAAGAAAAAATTAGAAAAATAGGTTATGCTTACATGAACAGTACAATTTTGCTATGTATGTATAAAATTTTGGAATTTTGATTTATTTGTGTTGGGTTCAATTGAGATGGAAGTAGAAAACAAAGTGGTTATGTAGCAGATGTATTAGCGGTGATGTGTAGGAAGGAAGCCAAAAAAAAAGAAAGAAAGAAAGAAGAAGAGGAGAAGTGTAATTCGGTGATCTGGGTTTGATGAAAAAGATGAAGTTGGCGTGTTAGAGAGACAAAAGGTGATGATTTATCTGTGTAGGTTAAAAACTAGAGTATTTCATTGAACAGCCCTAAGTCTTTTGCCTATAACTTTTTCATCCAAACTCCAAATAACTTGAAACTTAAACCAATAGATTCCTAAGACATTTTTATTTTTCTCCATAAAAATTTAGAGTTATCTGAATTGATTTGGAAGTGATTGATAGGATGAAAGTGTGGAAGTCTGCTGGAATGTTATGAATTGGAAAATTTTCAAGATCATGCTTTGGTTTTCTAATTATAACTTAAGATGTAGACATCTTAATGAGTTGATTTTTTTTCATATTAAACTAGAGACATATTTATACAACTTTTGTGAAGAATTAGAATTTTAATTCTATCTCTATAATTTTCGAAATTGGCATGTAATTGAGTTTCAGCTTAGGCTGTAGCACTACCAGGGACAGAAATCTTGTCCTGTATATTGAATAAACTGTACTTATGTAGGCCAAATTAGGATGAGTTGTCTTTATCAAAGTTGTAGCTTATTCTCTTATCTTTAAATTGGTATACATTTTGTACTTTTTTGACATCTGAGCTGAAAGATATGAGTTGTACAATTAGAGGGTATGATCATGTACTAGCCAAAAGTTCAAATGTGCAAAGTCTGTGGTATTTTGTGCATAACTCATTGAATACTCAATAAAATTGTATGATCTTGATTCATTAGAATCTTAGGAAACTTAAAAAAAACTTTCCAGAAGGAAGTGTTACCTAATTTTGTCATTTACCCCATCAAATTAATTATGAAAAGTTGACCTGAAATCATGTGGGTAGAAAATCTGAAGTAGTCAATTAGGTTATGATATTGATTTCACATTGTTTTATTTTGGTCCAATTGTAAGTACCAAATGTTATTAATGAGGGCTTTGATATCTGGTTGATTTGATGATGATAATTATAAGAAGATACCCAGATTTGTCACTGAACATGCATTGTGCATACTTTCTATACATTGATGTGCATAAAAGAATACTTGCACATTTGTCCAAAAATGCGATATTTGTGAATGTGTTGCGTATGTTTTAGAGGAGCACATCAGACGCTAGTCAGACATTGCCAAACCATCCAGGCAATAGCTTCTTGGAGCATATAGTGAGTCAACCCAGATGATTTCCTAGGATTGATTTGATTTGAATTTAATTTGATTTGTTAAACTTCCAATATTATTGAACTGTTTGTGAGTTGTTTCTAGATTCCGGGCTTGAGGTCCGAGGAGTTTAATAGTTAGACATGTATTGGGAGTGTTTTTATTTGATATGAATTCAACATTTGATTCTCAACCAAAGTCGAATGTCGGACTTAGGTCCGATGACTGTGAAATCTTGTCTGAGCATTGTATAAAATTGTGATATATGAGATAATCAGCAATTGTTGCATTTCATAAAATATATGCTCAGATAAAGGCATTGTGTGTTGAGTTGCCAGTATGAAGTGCTTCCACATAGAGCTTTGCTTCGTGATATATGTTCTACACGTAGAGCTATGCTTCGTGATTTTGTTCCGACTAAGCCCTATGAGCCAATATTTGTATAAGTATGTGATAGCCACTCAGTCACAACAATAAGAACGAATGTAAATCTCATGCATATAACATTATAAGACTAAAATTTATTGAATGATTTGCAAATTTGGATGAGTGAAAAATTGATGTGATTTATTTGCTATGCTAGCAATGTGAATTGTGTGATCTTATGAAATCCCATGTTGTGTGAACATCTGGAATGTATTTATGATATTAATGAGTGTCTGTAAAATATGTATTATGTGTCTGTGATCTGGTGAAATCATCAATGATGGTTCATTCATTGAGTTCACAAAACTCATAAAAATTGCAATGTGGTTTTTCAGGTAAGAGACAGAAGACCTAGTTCTTTAAACAGGACTAAAAGACCCTTTTGGATTTTGTTGTGGCTCAGAGGTTTGTCAGCCGGCTTCAGGAGTGTTGTGTCCTGTATTTTGTGGTTTTTGTTAGAACCTATATGAGGTTATGTAAATATTTGTCTAAAGGAAATTGTATAAATTTTGTGGATTAATGCAATGAATGTTTTTATAATTTGCTGAATTTAAATGATATTAGTTGATGCCATGTGCAAGATAGAATCATTTTGCTCTAACATACCATTTTCATAGGTTATGTTCCTGAAAGTTTGGGTATGTACCCTATGGTAGTGGGATGTTGCACCCTAAGATAATCCAAAAACTATTGTCTTAAGTATCACCACCTTGATCTAATCGAAGTGATTTAATACTTCTCCCAAGTTGTTTCTCAAATTAATTTCTAAATTCTTTGAACCTTTCAAAGGCTTCAGACTTGTATCTCATAAGATACATATACCCATATCTAGAATGTTTATCTATAAAGGTGATGAAGTATACAAAACCACCTTTGGCATGTATGGACATCAGACCACATATATCAGTATGCATTAGGTCTAAAAGTCTACTAGTTCATTCACCCTTTCCCTTAAAGCGTAACTTAGTCATCTTGCCTAATAAGATTCGCATGTGTCATATGATTCATAATCAAATGACCCCAAACTACCACACTTATGCAATTTAGACTTGCATCTCTCACTTTTATGTTTAAGATTATAATGCCATAAGTAAGATGATTTCACATTATCTCGTTTTATTGTTTTGTTATTATTGATATTTAGAACCAGATGAGACATATTCAACATGTATATACCATTGCACAATGTACCCAAAGCATATAACATTCCCATTCAAATAAATTGAACAACCATTGTTATTGAAATTTAAATGGATTCTAGCTTTATTAAGATTAAAAATAGACATTACATTTTAAGTCAAAGCAGGTATATAAAAACAATTATCCAATTCTAGTATAAGCTCACTGGGGAGCGTCAATACACATATGCCTCAGCTAATGTAGCAACTTTTACTTTATTTCCCACTCACAGGTCTGACTCTCTCTTGTTGAGTTGTCTACTATTCTTGAGGACCTTCATGTCAGTACAAATATGTGAGCCACAACTGGTATCTAATACCCATATGTTGATATTAGAAACAGTATGAATATTAATAACATAAATACCTGAAGTAGATGGGGCATCAGATGCCTTTTTCTACTTCAGACTCTAGATAGGGCCTTGTAATTTCTCTTCCATTGGCCATCCTTGCCAAGGTGGAAGCAAGTTCCCTTTGAGGCAGTCTTCTTAGCTTTCTTGACACTTCCTTTAGGCCCTGCGAACTTCTTCTTCTTTTGGCTCTTTTTCTTCAAACCAAAAGAGTCAACCAACATCACAACCTTGTCCATACAGACAGATGGCTCAACTACCTTGAGCATGTTAACCAACTCAGGAATTGTGTTGGATATATTGTTCATCCGATAATTAAGCACAAATTGTGAGTAACTATCGGTTAATCCTATAAGAATTAAGTCAATACTTAATTCATAATCCAAAAGAAAACCCAAAAAGGCCAACTGCTCGATGTAGCCATTCATCTTCAATGCATACTACACTAGAGATATCCCCTCAACCATGTTGGAGCAGAAGAGCAATCTCGAAGTTTCGAATCTTTCGAACCTTGCTTGCTCATCAAAGAGCTCCCTAAGATGATAGACTATGGTATAAGCATCCATAACCTCATGCTGCTTTTGCAGCTTCGATGACATAATGGCTAGCATAATACACTTATCCATCTTGATGTCATCAAGATGCTTCCTATATGCCCTCCGATCATCATCAGAAGTATCAACAGCAGAGGGATGGGGAAGTGGTTCTTCCAAGGCATAACTATGCTTCTCAGACTTGAGAGCTATTCTAAAGTTCTTGAGTCAGTCAAAGAAGTTTGATCTAGTCAACTTGTTAGCTTTCATCAATGATCTTATATTCACACTAGTACTCATGATGTTGGCAATAGCAACCTATCGTCAAATAAAGAAATTAGAATGTACTTAAATGCATGTCTATAAGGACTTTAATGAAAGGTATTATGGCTCCCACTAATTTGACAAATTCATAACCTTCAATATAAATCTAAGAGAACTTGTAGACAAATTCTCCTAGTGGGTCAATATCCAATATCCCTAAGAATAACCTTAGGTTTGCCCAACAAACCACCTTAGTTCAATTGCTAGGTATCAATCATAACCAATTGCATCTCCAATGCAACTATTGAATCTAATGCTATCAACTATTGATGTGTGCACACTCATTAGGCTATTAACTCTTGACACGTGTACATCTAATGTACACTACCCAACTTCACCTTTGTCCACGTTGATCTTGAGTTTGGCCAACAAACCAACGCTTATAGTTAAAACTAACCCACTAATCTGAAAATCCTATTTCCATGGTTCGAACATATCCGTGTAGAGTAGGCTTGGGTTTGCCTAACAACCCTAGTTTTAAAAGGACTCTGGTTCTCGCCATATTAAAGGAAGGCGTTAGTTTTAATATTCTGAGTAAGGGGTTTAACTAAGGTGTCATCTAACTTAAATGGTCTTTTATATATACATACATACATATATATATATATATATATATATATATCTATATATATATCA
>JAOSBO010000008.1:35158477-35169406 GCA_027563915.1 Erythroxylum rotundifolium
AATAAAGACAATGATAAATTGGTCCAAGAATGGCTTAAAGACTCTATTCATTAAGTCCATAAAGGTTGCAGGGGCATTTGTCAATCCAAAGGGCATAACTAAACACTCAAAATGCCCATACCGTGTTCTAAAAGCAATCTTTGGCACATTAGTCTCCTTTATCCTCAACAGGTGATAACCCGATCTCAAGTCTATGTTAGAAAATACTCTCTTCCCTTGCAGCTAATCAAACAAATCATCTATGCGAGGGAGTGGATATCTATTCTTTATCGTGACCTGATTGAGTTTCCTATAATCCACACACATCCTCAATGATCCATCTTTCTTCTTCACAAAGAGGAACGGAGCTCCCCAAGGCGAAGAGCTCGGCCTAATGTAACCTTCCTCCAACAATTCTTCCAATTGCTCCTTAAGCTCCTTTAATTTTATCAAAGCCATTCTATAAGGCAGAATCGATATTGGCATTGTTCCCGGAAGAAGCTCAATGGGAAATTCAATTTCCCTGGGTGGTGGTAGTCCTGGTAATTCTTTGGGAAAGACATCCGAGAATTCCCTGGCCATAGGTATATCTTCTTCTTTTTTTTATCTGCCTTAGTGTCTACCACATAAGCCAAAGCCAAAACAATTCTAGGCGGGCTTACTTTTCTGTCTCCTACAAACACCACCATTTTACCATTGTCTAATTCGAACTCCACAATCTTTCGTCTACAATCTAAGTTGGCATTATATTTCTCCAAGGTGTCCTACCCAAAATCACATCTAACTCTCCCATTCTGAATGGCATTAGATCCACCATTAATTGTTCTCCCCCAATACTTATCTCACAATCTTTATAAACTTACCTAATCACAATATACTGGCCGATTGGAGTACTCACCATTAGAGGAGTATCCAACAGGCTCATATTTTTACCACACACAGTTCTACTTGATCACACAAATGAATGGGTAGAACCTGGATCAATTAAAATGACAATATCATCCTCAAATAATTTAATCGTACTAGTCACAACTTCCGAAGCAATCTCTGCATCCTCCCGTGTCATTACAAATACCCTAGCTGGTGCTTGCCCCTTGGGTATCCTTGGAAGATTCACCCTTCCTGCTATATCAGAACTGCCGACTTCAATTGTAGGCTTGTGTCCCACAGTTTCAGATCTCTTGGAAACTTGCATCTTGCTTGCTGAGGACACTCTTTGGCCATGTGCCCCTTCTCCCTACATTTGAAACAAGTTCTAGTGAATCTATAGCACTCTCCTCCATGGAACTTGTCACAATGATCACACTTAGGGATAGATGACTCGTCCCCTTCTCCCCTTCTACTGCCTCCAGCCATTGAGGCCTGATAAGAGATGGTCCTTATCTGTTTAGACCTACTTGCACCACTGCTCCTCTCCTCAGACTGCATAGGAAAGCTGCTGGCACTCCTCTTTAGCATAGGAGTACTGCCTCCCCTCTTGAACTGTTCTCTCTCTTTCCCCTTCTTATTCATAGCACTCTTTATATTCTCTATGTTTTCAACCCTCAGTGCCGCTTCAACTAGCTGTTGAAAATCACAGAAGTTCTGTACCACCACTTTCTCTCTGATGACTAAATGCAAGCCTGCTTCAAACCTACGGCACTTAACCACCTCAGTTATCGTCATCTCAGTTGCATACCGAAATAGTTGTGTGAACCGACGCTCGTACTCGCTCACTGTCATCTCCCTCTAGGTGAGACTCAGAAACTCCCTCTACTTCTGCTGAGTGTAAACCTCAAGAAAATACTTCTTCTTAAAAATAGCTAAGAAGTCCTTCCATGCCAGCACTAGAGCTTTCATCTGGCTCCTTGGCACACTTTCCCATCAGTGCAATGCATCCCCCTGAAGCAAACTGGAAACATGCATGACCTTCTCGTCATCCCCACACTCCATCTGTTCCAGTATCCTATCCGTCTTTCTCAACCAATTCTCAGCTTCCTCGGGATCAGTGGTCCCATAAAAGTCCACTGCTCCATACTTTCTCAATTTGTTAAACTACTTCCCCTTTTTGGCTAGAGCCAAAGCAGAAGATTGTGGCATCTGTCCCATAGCTTGGACAAACGCCTAGGTGAAGGCTTGGAACAACCTCGGATCCAATGGAGGTTTCTTCTCCTGTAGAACAGGTGACTCCCGGGTTGGGGACTGAGAGGGCTCATTACTGTACCCTACGAAAGCCTCAACATTTCCTGGGGCTACAGACTCATCGGTACTCTCCTCTCTTAGTGGAGAGTCAGGTGCAACTGATCCTTACAGAACTCCTCGTGTCCTTCTACGAGCTGGCATCTTACTCCTTCAAATATAAACACTATAGATTAGCTTAAAATTCATTTTAATCTTATTTCCTACCTATATACATGATATGCATGTCACTTAATGCAATCAAATCAATTTAACAATGCAAACACTTAATTACTTAACAAAGCAATTTGTCCTACTCTGCATTATATACCTAGGAAAAACCTAGGCTTTGATACCATAGGAAGTCGTACCCCGTTTCCAAAGCTCGAATATCGCATTCGGATACAAACCATTTTGTACAAACACTTGCATTTTCAAAACTAACCCCCTTGTTGAGCTCATCTCCACACAAGCCTAAGTATGTCCAAGAATAGCGTTGGTGAGCCAATAAATTGCATATGTACATACTTCGGAACAATTGGCGTAACTTCTTAACTTCTTCTTCTGAGTTTTACTTATCATTTGTGTTTGAATTTCTATCGTCTATGTTTGGCCTCTATCATCTATCGTCTATCTTTCCTTTCGTCTGTGTTTTATCATCTATCTTTGACTTTTTATCTTCTGTCTTTGACCTTCTATTGTCTATCTTTGACTTTTTATTGTCTATCTTTGACCTCTTATCGTCTGTATTTTATCGTTTGTCTTTGACTTTTTATCATCTGTCTATCTTTGCATCTATGTTGTGACGTCAGCACAGACGATACTCTTCCTCTATATGTCCCTTACGTCTATGTTGTGACGTCAGCACAGACGATACCCTTCCTCTATATTTTCCCTTACATCTGTGTTGTGACGTCAACACAGACGATACTCTTCCTCTATATTTTCCCTTACGTCTGTGTTGTGACGTCAGCACAGACGAATCCTTCCAACTCTAACATGCTATTCCAATACTACAACCATTGGCAATCTCAACAAAAGAACATGCACATATACATTTCATATTTTCATTTCTAAATCAAACGAGAGTTTAATTTAGCTTTACTTATAAAACATCATACGTATCAAAGCTTAATAAAAAATACAAAGTGAAGCTCAATATTTTTCATGCCTATAAAGCTATCCAAAATGTTCACTAACTTAGTACAAGAGACTTCTAACTATCTTGGAGTTTTTGATTCCTTGCAAGGATCACTGTCGTCTTGGTTTGCATCTGAGGAGGGAAGAAAAGGGATTGAGCTACACAGCTCAGAGGCTAATATATTTATAGCCATCAGTAATTAGCACAAATTCAAGCATATATATGTATAGGTACTAAGTAATTCAAATATTCTCAAATAAACAGATTAATGCAGAACACACAACATCCAAATGCATCATGCCTAACAATTTAAAGATGCAATGCATAAACAATTGGCTCGAGGGTTTGATGGAATCAGAATGGAGAAATCGAAGTTTACACCATGAACAGAATGAGTCCTTTTTCGGAGTTCATATGCCCTAAGCGGGCAGCCGGGAGAAGGCTCTTGTCAACGTGCATGTGACAAACAAAATGGTTCCACTCTCGACCAAACAAAAGCACATATTCATTTAATCGTATGCGTAGATTTTTATGTTTGATTATCTTTTCATTCGAACAAAATTCCATGACTTATTTCAATGGCATAACTTGATCAACATTCATAAATCACATGCATTTTTAATAATCACGTAATTCATTAACAGGCAAGCTGTAAATGCACACATATAGGCAAGAATTTTCCCAATCACACAATAACTATAAATAAATTACTTACCAATAACTCTTGACAATCTAAGTTCTCTGTTGTCCTTCCTCTTCGCCTTGGATTGGCCTTGCTTAGTTTCCTATAACAAACCAAGTTCTCATTCAATAGAAAATTCAATTTGCGAACTCATAGAACCAAAAGCATGAAATTGACCCTAGAATACTTAAACCCATACACTTCCCAAACTCTTTGAAACAAAACCCTTCAAAACTCCAAGAGATTAAAAATCAAATTACCTTGAATCTTCACCAACTAGTGAGATTCTTGGCTCTAATGAAAGCTCTTCCCTTCCTCTTTCTTTTTCCCTTTTTGCGAAATCTCAATTTCTATCTTTAAGACTAAGAAAAATCGTGACCTAGTTCAAAGCCCTCTTCTTTCTAACTTCACCAGAACCTCTCTTCTTCTTTCTCTCTCCTTTACTTTTTGATTTTTCTACCCCTCTTTCCTTCATTCACGTTTTTGGTCTTCTCATTAACAAGACAATGTTTTCCTCTTCCCATTCTACCCTTAATGGGTAAGAAAATCCACCTTACCCTTCCTTTAATGCTTTGGTGTTTCTAACCTTAAGTAATCTTCCAAAAATGCCCTTATGCATCTTACAACATCAATACTTTAATTCCATCAATTCATGAATTAATCTTCCTAAACTTGACATAATAATTAACTCCAATTAAAATGATTTATCTAACAATACTACAAAATTTATTCAAATCATGTTTACTAAAATAAAAATAATTCGGGGCCCAACATAAATACCTTATTTTCTAGTCAAAATGGTCATACAAAAATGACCTAAAAATCTATCTTGAGAGAAACTAAAAACTGCAAGATAAATGGGGCAATGATTTTTCATGGTAATGTTTCGATTATGTAATGGTTGAACCAATTATGGATGACGTACATTGTAGCACCCTCTTACTACAGGGTACACACCTGGACGCTTGGAGGTCATTCCGGTACATATCCTACGATAAGGGTGAACTACTTTCGAACACTACATAAACTTCACATGGCATCATATCATTATTCATTATGAAGCATCATATGGAAATCACAATATTTTAAAACCCAAAATTTTCCTCATTTCATTATGCAAGATCGAAAGTCTACATTGTATCTTTCAACACCTACTACATGTACATCATTAAACCTAGTACAAAAGTACTACATGAAAGAGGAAAATACACATAGTCTATTGGTTCTGCCCAAAAAATCCCAGCTGATTGACCTTTGAGCCATAACTTCTCTTGCCAAAATCACATAGAGCCTCTCACTCGATAGAGCCGTCTCTCGGTACTGAAAAGACAACGTTGCAATTTTGATGAGTTTTACGAACTCAATGAGGTAACCATCATCGATGGTTCACTTAATTCATGCATCACATTATTTCACATAACATATAATCATATTGGATCACATACACTTACTCAATCATGTCACATTGTACATTTAACACTTATAATTATTCATATTATGCATCAGCAATGCAAATGAGACTCACTTTCTTTCATATTTTTGTGACCGAGTGCCTATCACAAACTTATATAGATATCGGCCCATAGGGCTCAATCATACAGAATCATGGAGCATAGCTCTATGTGCCAAATAAGAGAAATCACGGAGCATAGCTCTACATAGAAGCGCTTCATAATGGCAACTCAAGTCACAACGCCTTTATCTGAGCATGCATTTTATGAAATGCAACGATTCCAACATATCTCATATATCACAATCATATATGAATATTCAGACAACATTTCAGAGTGATCGGACCTAAGTCCGGCATTCAATTTTCGTTGAGAATCAAATTACAATTACATATCAAATGCACACTTATTTCATCGCATTCACATATAAGTAGCACTTCAATATCACAATCCAATATCACATTCATCGAACCTCCTTATCCGAAATCAACATTCAAGCCGCATTCATTCAATCATTTCAACAGAATTTAAACAACCAAAAATTAAATGAGTCCGTATAGGTTACTCACAAGTTACTATCAAAGCTAATGCCTGGAAGTGCCGGCAACGCCTGGAAGTTGATGTTCTAACTGTTCCTCTATAACAAAATAATACACACATATATTACAATCTGCACAATTATGCGTGTTCAATAATGCACATATATGGAATAAATTATGTACAATGCATGTTCATGACTATCCCAAGTATCCAAGATCTTCAACTATCCCCAAAGCCTTAATTTCATGCAAAATTACGTGCTCCTCTATGAACACTAACCAACTTCTGGTCTTTCTTAAGGTAGAAGAAACGCTTTAGGAGTAAAGGAAATGGTGAGGGATATGAAGAATCAGAGTTAACTCTCGGAAGGAGTTCGATGGAAACCTCTGTGTATGGAAAGAAATTTGGAGACGATGATAACAAGGAAGGAACTTAGGAAGAGTACCAACCCCTTTTTAACTCTCGAATTACTCAAACTTCTGACACATAATAAAAGCAACTTTACACTTGTCACTTTCCTAAGGTCTAAGTTCTGACTTAGTTTCTTTTGAACTAACTCCCTTTAACTCTCATCTTTACAATCCAACTATCTCCAACTTCTCGTTTGATTTCTTCTCTTCTTTTTCCTATTCTCCATAATACTCTATAAATTACAAAATAAATCATACGTTCACCAAAATCATAAATCTCACAATTACCAAAAATCCCAATTCAATCCGATTATACCCAGAATTATTTATGAATGCATGTACACTTAATTTCATGCGCAGAACAATATCACTATTCATGTGTATGTGTATAACATTTTATGCATGAACATAAAAATGCACCTCTTGCCTCTCACTGAACACTCTTATTTACTATTCTAACCTTCTCATAGGTACTGGGATGTCACATACATAATTATAATGTTTTTAGACTTAATTAGGACTCAATATGAACATAATTTGATGTTGGAAAAGTTGGTTCAACGAGTGATTTGTTTTGATTGATCTTAAAGTTAGGATGTTGATGGTTTTGCATTTTTTTGTGAAACGTTTAAAGTGTTAAATGATGACATAACTTTTGTGAACGAATTATTTGATGCTTTATGAATTCGATATGTTATGGAAAAAGGATAGGATTGCATAAATGATGGGATTTAGTTGAATGTGATAAATAAAATGATTAGAGGTTAAGAGTTTAATGCAATCTTATTAGTATTAGAATTAGTGTGGAATGATGTTGTATTAAAGATGGTAAATTCTAGAAATTGTGGTAAGAATTGGTGTTTGAATGTAGGTAGAATTCGGAAGAAGGAGAGAGCAAAATTTTGCAAGGCATGATCCTAGCCCTCACCCCACGATCGTGACCCAACAGAAAAAGTTTCTGTCATAATTGTGGCTCTTCTCCATAATCGTGGTCAGGACATAAAGGTTTTTGTCATGATCGTGGCTAGGGTGTCATGATCGTGTCCGGTCCCAAAAATTTCTATCACGATCATGATAGGGACAACACAATCATGACCAAACCTTGCGTAAAAGAGAGTTGTCTTTTGAGCGAGTTATGAAACCACCAATGCTAGGGTGCTTCCATATGAAATATTAAGGCTTGAATAAGATCCTAAATGGACCAACTCGAAGATGAAAGGTTTTTAAAATGGGTGAAGAGTATTATAGATTATTGATTGATTAAAAAAGTGTTGTCAATTGTTTTTATATGTGCATCAGGGTAATATACCCAGGAATCTGCCGTTAAACATGCTTCATACATAACATATACATATGTGCATAAATGAGTACTTATAGGATGGTGCAATGTAGTAATGTTTAATGTATGAATCTATCTTTGTTGGCAATAACATATGAGTATGATGCTTCTTCATAGAAACATCCATTTAGAGAAGACAATTAGATCATGTTTACCAAAAGGCCAAATGTAGATCGATTATCGAATAAAAATTTGATTTTTTCTCCATTTCCAATAATAGATAAACATTAAATTCATATTTTACTTCCTATATTAGTAAGGGACTTTATGATAAAGGAAGCATTAGTTAAAGGTTTGTAGCTCTAGAAGTTGCGCTTCCTTAAATAATATTTGTGTACCTATAAAGCCTACTTATCCTTGAGCAACCTCTAGACCGACTTAGCTACCATCACCATATTGGTGATCTTTAGAGGTAGAACCCCCAAACATCCTTGTTGTTTCGGTTGGCTAAGGGAAAATTAGATGTGATGCCTAATATACAATGATTGAACCAAATATAGAATTAATCAACTAAGATCTACCAATCAAATCTAATGTCTTTGAGCTCCAACTATTAATCCTTCTATTTATTTCATCAATCAAAGGTTTAAAATATACACTTGAGGATTTGATTAAAAAGACAAGAATACTGAGATGGGAGACAAGGAGATGGACATGCTTGAATCATGTAAGAGTGGTTAGCTATATAGCTTATTGAGTAGCACTAGTGGGGAGATACATTCCACTTTTCAATTTGTTGATCTTTGATCTTGATTGTTTACTAAATAAGTTTAAAGTTGTTGTAAGGGAAACAATGGATTTTTCATTAACTTTAAAGAAGAGTAACAAATCATCAACACAGTTTAAACTCAAAATTTTTAGTTTCCCACATTTTAAATGATATATGAAGGAGCAATTTCTCTCTGCCACCCTCTTAAGTTGCTTGTTGACCACCTTCATAGCCAAAGAGAATAGGTATGGTTATATATGATCCCCCCACATAAAAGCCCTCTAGAACCCATTATTATGCTTGAGGGTTCACCACTCGCCAATATATTAAATGAGACAATGATTAGGCATTATTCAATCTAATATAAGAAAATTCTAGGAAAGCCACAGGCTTTAAGTATGTTCATAATAAGAAAATTCTAAGAAAGCTATAGGCTTTAAGTATGTTCATAATAAATGGCCAATCAATTAAATCAAAATCCTCTTAAAATCAACTTGAAAAGTATAATTTCTCCTTATTATAACACTTAAATAATTTTTGGACTAGATTGATATAATCATTGATTTACATATTTGGGATATAAGCCCCTTATGACTGACCTGTATAAGCTTAAAGAACTAGCTTAAGCTTATCAACAAGAATTTTTAGAAATAACTTTGTATATGGAGTTACAACATGCAAAAAGACTAAATTCCATCATTAAGTTCTACTTTTGTCCTTCGGGAATTAAGCAAATAAAATTCCTATTTATTTAAATTAACTTTTTATGCAATATTTTGTATCATTTTTAATGGAAAACCTTATACTCTTTGTTTTCGTTTAGTTTATAAATGGAAGTTTTATTATTGCAGGCATATTTAAGAAAAAATCATCAGATTATATAGATCAGTCACAAAAGGCTTGGCAAATAGTTAAATATATGGTAATATCAATCTAGTCAAGGAATTAGTTAAGCATTATACAAAGAAAAGAACAAGGAGTAATTGTTCACTTATATTTTATTTTCAAAAGGCTTTTGATATAGTTAATTGGCCCTTTATTATTTTTACAAGCATAATTAAGAAAAATCATCATATTCTTACCTTTAATTTGAATTAATAATTATTTTTAACATTTTAGTTTAGAAAGTAAATTGAATTGATTAAATCAAGTACAAAAACATTAGAAGCAATTTTTATCCAAGTCAAATGACTTAAGGATAACTGAGGAAACTTAATTTGAAAAACAAAGTTTCTTTATCCACAATATGAACTTAAGAAATAATTCTCAGCTTGTAACTTATTAGGGTTAGCATATCTTAATATTATGATACATTATCATTTAGCTTTAAAGAGTAACATCTTAATCCTCTATAATTCAGCTCTTCTCTTGTCATTCTTTCAAATTAATCATCCAGCCTCATTAGGCATGAGAATCAAAAGAACAAAAAGTACTATAGGGATCAGAAAGAGGCTTGACATAGGTTATATATTTCTTATAGATTTTGAACCAATATTTGTTCTCTTTTCTAGCAAAGTAGTTTTTGGAGTACCTATTCCTCTGCTTTGTGCTTAGTTTAAAAACTGTGATTGTTTCTTTTCTTCCATATACTATAGATAGAACTTCCATATGTAATATTACAAATAAACTTATCACTGATAACTCTTATGTTCTTATGAATATATTCGATGAAGTCCTTGAAACGGAGGCTTAAGTTGGGGATTTAGCAAAGCTTTTTAATTTCAAACCAAATATGAACTAAATATTCATATAAAAAAGATATGTGATTGATTTTGGCTCCTTTTAAATAAAAATTAGAGTTGTATAGAGTTAAGAAATTTAAGTCTATCCATCATTCCTAGGTTTCCTTGATACATAATCCATATTATTAATGAGACTTTTGGTAGTTATATCTTTGACCATATGATCATATTTGAAGAATTGAATTATCCTAAAGGTGTTAAAAAATTCGTGCATAAAGCATTAGTGAATCTTTTATAATCATAATTTAGTCATAAGTCTTGATCTTCTTCTTCTAGACTTTGTCTATGTTTAGGAATAACAATATTGAATAATAAGAAGTTAGTGACCTAGTTTTTGCCATTACTTAGGACTTTAACCTTTAATGAGTTAAGGAACAAAAAAAGATGGTTAAGTATAGATTGGTTTTACAAAGTGAACCTTGTTTTCTCCAATTATCATAACACAATAAAATCCATTCCATATTCCCTATCCAAAAAATAAAGCATCCCCTAATTGAGCCCCTCATTTTAGGAAGTTGATTCATGAACCAAAAATGTCCAGCCTCATGTTTCACTCCCTACCAACTCTTGCCTATAAGAAAATAATGATAGATCTATTAAACCTATAGAGCTCTATTGTTGGGCCCCGAAATTTTTTTATTTTATTTTTTATTTTATTCGAATTAATTATTTATTGACTTATGGATTTATTCGTTAATTATTTTTTATTTTGCTTTAATTGATTTAATTATGTTTTTAGATAGATATTTTTATGTTGGGCTTGGAAATTTGAAGTTAGA
>JAOSBO010000008.1:35197145-35213852 GCA_027563915.1 Erythroxylum rotundifolium
AATGCCTAAGTGAACTTGGCTTAGGATTTAAGGATTTTGATGGTGTGCATTGGAAAGAGGCTTTCATGTTTACTTAAGAGTAAACTTGAATTATTGCTTAGATTGATAAGTAATGGCCTAATGTACATGGATAAAGATGTGCATAAGTATGTTTCGAAATGAGCAAGTATTGGGTTAAAAGCATTAAATGCCTTAGAAAATGCAAAAGACAAGTTAATGTGAATAGTAAGGAAGTAACCATGTGAGAAGCTTAATGGTCGAATCTTATAGCTTAAAGGGAATGATATTGTGTTTTGTACACTTATATGATGGTGTGTAACTTAAAAATATATATGTTTAAGCAGTAATTTCATTGTATGTCTTTTTATGTATAAAGGCTCGAAAGCTAGGAATTAAGGACCTCGTACCGAGGATTTTTGAAGGCAAGTTAGTGCATACCTTCTTTTGAGGTGAGTTGGGGAAACCATATTTCTCATACCCTTAAGACATCTATGATGACTTGTATGTGAATTTTGAACCTAGGTAATGCTTAGTAGAATAGAATCTCTAATGGATACTATTACGCTTATGTATTTATGAAATGACATTGTTTTGAACAACTATGCATTTAAAGCACAAAATTTGGCTTTTAATTTCACGAGATAATGTTTTGGGAATCTTCATATGCATAATCAAATCATGTATGTTGTATGCTTATGTTCTCTTTTGGCTTAGAGCCATGACAAGGGTTCATTTTATCGGTTGGATAGATAAAAAAAGGAATAGTGCCTTACTTGATTTTTGTACTTAATATTTCTATATGAATTTTGTAATTAGTGAGGAAACTATTGGCCAATCGTGTTCTGGGCACAACTAATTTAGCGACCCCCGTATCCTCGATGCTGGTACATAAAAGTCGAGTCCCTATATCAACACCTTTCTATGGGACTTGCGGGTGATTCCACACCTAGGATCTGGACACCGATGAGGTCATCACCTAGGGTCATAACGCTCTTGTCGACCATAGTCCGGACTTACCACAAACAAAGTCGAGCCAACACCAAGGATCAGTGGGTGTGCACGATAGTTTGGCCAAATAGAAGTGTCACACATGATTGTTTTGGCTTACCCTAATAATTGTTTTTTTGACGAGATTTGATTTATACATGTGATGTTTTTATGCTTTTGTGTATTAGAACTGGAACCTATGTTCACCGGATGGGTGAATTAATAGGCTAGGCCTATATGGTTCCTAACTAGTATACGTTGAGTCATAGGCTAGGCCTATGTGTTTCTATGTGTTGTACGTTCACCTTATGGGTTATCTATGTCGTCTTGGTGTGTATCAAGCTCTCTTCGAGACATATGTTTTTAACCAATATAGGTTGAGTCATAGGCTAGGTCTATGTGTTTTATGTTCAACTTATGGGTTATCTATACCGTCTTGGTGAGTATCGAGTTCTCTTCGAGACATATGTTTTTCCTACTCACAGAGTACATAGTGTACTCACCCCCCTCTGCTTTCTAACCATGCAGGTTATTTTAGTAAGCTTGAAGTTTTGAGTAGATCATGCGGTCTTTTGATAGTTTCGAGACATTACCGTATGTAGGTAGTTTTTGTTTTGTACTTCAGTTGCATAGTGGCTCATGAACTGTTTTACCATTTAACTGTTTTACTATTTTATTAAAATGATTATGTCAATATACTTTAAAATTTTGTAAATTAACTTTTGATTGTCTTGTGGTATGTAAATAACTTTACGTATGAACAATTTGTATTATCGTTAAGATTGATATTCAGTTAGCCTTACATAACTGAGTTAAGGGTACCGTGAGTATCCTTAGCCTGAGTATGTGGAGGTTGGAATGTTTATGATGTAGTTCCAGGTCGTGACAATTTTGGTTGAGGGATTTGTTCTTAAGTCTCACCAATACTTGGATGTACTTATATATATCTCATATAGTTACTATAACTATATGGCTATTAGAGTAGTGCTTTAAAGGCAATCACCTTTAACACTTTTGTACAAACTTCATTTTGCTTAATAAAGCGAAAGACAATTTTCATTAATTTGATGTTCATTTATTTATGAATTGATGTCATTCTTAAATCGAATTAATGAAGGAAGTCATGATGAGATCTTGATAATGAGATTCCTATCATGTGCAATTATGTTAGTATTTAAATTATCCCTAGTTATAGGATTACTGACATAGGATATTGTTAATTCAGATAAACTAGCACATGTTATACTCTTTGATTTGATCAAGCAGTGGATCTTATAAACTGTAAGCATGAGATATTTGGAGTTAATATGTGGATGCTTACTAAGAGTAATAAGTACATCGGATGACCCGCTATTAGATTATCAAATGGATGATCGATTAAATGTCAGTGATTAATCCATCATAGCAATGGTGCAAATATCCTTAGACTTGAGATACTCCAGGATATCTTGGATATTGATCTTATGCTTTGACATCATTCCTTATTGACTCAAGATGAGGTCCATGATAGGGTGGCGATTAGGCATAGCTATTAGTATTCGAAGGTAATTAGGTAACTAATAAATGATTCACCACTCATAATAAAAGGAGATGATACCCACAACCTTTTGTCAGGGTTATTACTCATGAGTATCTGGCTAGAGTAGTTATGTGTCATAAAGAGAGTCTTCAATAAAACATAGAGTGATGAGATCCCTAGGACAAGAACTAACCTCATTTGGGCTAGATGTGACTTAATTAGTCTAGTAAGAGAGTTAAAACATAGCCTATATTCTAAACCAAGTGGGTATAGCATAGTGAAGGAACGAATTGCACTGTAATTATCTATAGAAAAGTTTGTAAGTCAAATAATTCACTATTAAAGAGGTCGTGTGCTAATTTACTTACGTTCTCGTAAATTGACATCATGAAACCTTTCATGATCTACTTAGATTAAGAGTTAATTTAAAGGGCATGAAGCCATTTATGATAAGCCCAGATTAAGAGTTAATTCAAGTGCCCAAAATAACCAGGAAACCAAGTTTCCCAAGTATAAAAGCACACTTTATGTCAAGTGATACAAATGTGAGCTCTTCACTTATGTTCACACGAAATTTAGGCTAAAACACACTCAGTTGAGAGGCTAAGGGTCTAAAAGAGTTCTAAAGGTTGAGAGGAGTGATATTGAGGTTTGTTTATGCAATTTTATGCAATATTTGCATAAGTTTAATTGCATATAACTTGTTTATGATCTAACTCTCAGTTGAGCATCTACTTGAATTCATCTTGTTTAGTGCTCTAACCACCCTTACATACTAATTTTTCTTTATCTTTGTGTGTTCTTGATTGGCAATTGAAGGTATTTGGTGTTTGCTACAACCCAAACAAGTAGAAGGTTCTAGAAAGGAGGAGTGTTTGCAAGGTACATACGCGATAATTTCATGTTTTTACATTACATTTATACATACACATGAATTCTGGATTTTCTAGGGATGTCATGATGTTGGAATCTTGGTTCCAAAGCTTCCGATGTATAGCCATGCATGAGATATATGGATCCATGACTCCCTATCAGTGGCATAAGAGCAAATTATGCATGTATTAGATTATCTATTGAACATGTCCAAACTGTTTACTTGGTTGTGACTGACATGCATATTGATTTCGAAATTTTCTTATAAATTGTAGAAAAATGATTTTCTGATTTTTCTTTCACAAAAATGTTTAAAGATGTTATACTATGTTTTTTTCCAAATAAAATTTCAATTAAATTGTTGGAGAAGTACTCTAAAGGCAATCACCTTTAGCACTTTTTTACTGAATTTATATTGATTAATAAAGTGAAAGTCATTTTTTCATTAATTTCATATTCGTTAAGTATGAATTGATATTGATCTTAAATCGAATTAATGAAGTCTATCATATAAAAACATAGTATGAAGGAATTAATGGTGAGATCATGATAATAAGATTCCTGTCATGTGCAATTATGATAATATCTAAATAATCCCTAGTCATAGGATTAATAAGATAGGACATTATTAATCCACTTATTAATCCAGATATACTAGCACATATTATACTCCTTGATTTGATTAAGCAGTGGATTTCATAAACTGTAAACATAAGATATTTAGAGTTAACATGTGGATGCTTACTAAGGGTAGTAAGTATATTGGATGACCACTATGAGATTATCATATGGATGATTTATCGAATTTCAATGATTAATCTCATCAAACCAATAGTGTAAATATCATAAGACTTGAGGTACTCAAGGATATCTTCGATACTAATAATATGCTAACATCATTCCTCTTTACCTCAAGACGAGGTTACTCTTAGGGTGGTGACTGGGTACAGCTATTGGTATTCGAAGATAATTGGGTAACCAATAAATGATTCACCACTCCTAATAGAAGGAGGTGATACCCACGACCTCTTGTTGGGGCCATTACTTGGGAGTCTCTGGCCATAGTAGTTATATGTCATGAAAAGAGTCTTCAATGACATATAGAGTAATCAGATCCTAGGATAAGAACTAACATCACTTGGACTAGATATGAAGTAGTTAGTCTAGTGGGAGTTGACACATAGCCTATACTCTAAACCAAGTGGGGTATAGTATGATGAAAGGAAGAATTGAATGGTAATTGTCTATAGAAAGGTTCATAAGTTGGATAATTAACTATCAAAGAGTTCGTGAGTTAATCCACTTATAATCTAGTAAATTGGCATCATGAAACCCTTCATGATTTGCTTGAATTAAGAGTTAATTAAAGTGCTTAAAATAATCTTTTTCCATGAGCGGATTCTCTATTTTTTTAATGAATCCTAACTATTAGTTATTCTCCACTATGCGGACTGTGCGGGGGAGATGAATGTGTAGAAGAAAGAGTATAGTGATAAAGAGATTTTTTCCAAAATCAAAAGAGCGATTGACTTGAAAAAAGTAAAGGATTTCGAATTATCTTATTATCCCTAATAATAGAATGAACATAAAACAATTCAAAGGGATAGAGAATCCGTAGATGAGTTTATTCGCTTCTAAGGTATCTATTCTTTTTGTATTCTATTGATAGATAAAGATCTCTTCTGGTTTGAAAAACCTCTTGTAACTATTCTTTTCGACTCTAAATGTTGGAATCGTCCATTTCGATATATAAAAAACAATCAATTTGAAAATGCTGTAAGAAAGATATAATTTAATTTAATTTAATTTATATAAATTATTTATTAAATAAATTATTTATTAATTTTATTGATTTTATTAATTTTATTGTAATTAAATACAATATAAAATTAATTAATTACAATTAAATTACGAAACAATTAAAGTAATAAAGAGAGATCAAAAAGGGGCTTTTTCCAACTTTACGTGTTGTGTAATGTAACAATTTAATTACTTTGTTTTTTGAATTGGGAGAGATGGCTGAGTGGACTAAAGCGTCGGATTGCTAATAAAAGATAGTATAAAAAACATAATGTGTATGGCCAATTTTAAGTAGGCCACGATCATGGCCGAAGGCAAGCCTAACTTTTTAAAAGACCACGAACATGACAAAGGGCACAAATGAATATATATGTGAGTTCTTCATACATGTACATGACATCTTACCACTTCTTAAACACTCAAATGATAGCTTAAGGGTTCTAAAAGAGTTCTAAAGTGAGTGAGAGGTATCAAGAACCTTGTTCTTGGAATTCATGCAATTGTTGCATGAATCAAAGTGCATGCAACAAGATTCTTGATCTATCTTCCACCATCTTGAGCGTCTACTAGAACTCATCTAGTTTGATGCTCAAATCACCCTTATATATTGTTTCTTCATCTTCTTTGCATGTTCTTGGGTAATCAAGGAATGGTTTGGTGTTTGCAACAACCCAAATAAGGAGAAGAATCAAGAAAGGAAGAGAAACAAAAGGTAAAATGTTTTTGCATTTCATGTTCTTTACATATCCATGCATGCATATGTGATTCTATGATTTTTGGGTTATGCCGACACTTCTATTGCATATGCATGCATGTGATTCATGAAACTATGGCTAACCCTACAGTGGTGTCTGAGCTAGTTTATGCATGTTAAAGATGGTGTATTGAACACATGCAAAGTGATTGCTGGGTTGTGACTGACTTGCATGTTGACTTTGAATAATTCGTGTAAAATGTAAAAAAAGAATTCTGATTTTCTTTCTTAGAAATGTCTATAAGTTGTTATATTATGTTACTGTCAAAGGAAATTGCAATTGGATGTCATTTGCTATTTTATTGGGAATTAATATCCAGACTGTTCATATATTGATTTCTGATAAATTGAATGCATGTGCTAATTTTGAAATTTTCGTAATAATTCTAGAAAAAATTTTCTGATTTTCTTTCACATAAATGTTTATAAAGTGTTATGTTTTGTTTTTGTAAAAGGAAAATGCAATTAAATGTCATTTACTATTTTATTACAATTTTATTTTCAGCTTTATGCATATATAAAGTTATTGAAATTCTGGAAATGTGATGAACATGCATGCATGTAAATTCCATATTAATTTTTATAAAAATAGTTTTTATAAATTTTATGTATGTACATGCAAGATGAGATGTTGCCACGTATATGAGATTTATGACACTTGTTGTTAAAGTAATTATCTTATGCATGCATGATGTCATGTTTAACTTGTGTTAGAAGTAATATGACAAGTGTCATACACATGTGATGTGTTGGCATAATCCAATTTATTAATAAATAAATCCTAGGATTAGCTTCTAGAATTTTTCCAGAATTAATTGAATTTGATTTAATTATTAAATAAAGTCAAAGTCAACATTGGTCAACTTTTTGAAAGTTGATGGAGTTGACTTACTTAATGACTTACAATGTATGTATTTCTGTTGTAAGACCTAAATAAGGTTCTTATGTGATAAGATATATATTATTTTGATAGAAATAACATGCTTAAATGTGCTTGAAATTAGGATTCCGGAAATTTTCCGAACAATGAATCGATCCCTTTAGTGTCTAATAGGTTAACTTATTTATCTTGACGATTTTAGCCATCAAGTTAATTTTGGCATGTGCTGAAATTATTTAGATAATTATAAATGACTAATTGATGTACAAGAATTTCAAAAACCCGAGGGATTAATTTAGAATTAATCTAAGTAGAGCATAACATTTCTACTGTGACTAGATAAAAGCATAAAAACTTAGATGAAAATGCTTAATCTGGACATCAAAATAATTAAATTTTAGGATTCTTAATCAAATCACATTCGTAATTCGGATTAGCCAAGACTAACACTAGTACCTAATTAGGTTCAAGAGTTGAATCGAATCACAAACTTTAGATGCATAGTCAAGTCACAACCTAAATTAAACATGCTTTGTGTGATACATGCATTTGAAGCATTTTAAACGTAGTTATGGACAGAGGCTTAATTCAGTTGAGTTGTCCATAATCTAAATGTATATATGTGATATACATATTCAATATCATCTAAGTATTGACGAGACTAAAGAACAAATCTCTCAATCGAAACATTAGGACTTATGCCTTCAGAGTTCTTTTAGAGTTGGGTTGTTGGGCAAACTCAAGCCTGCTATAATGAATATGTTCAAACCATGGAAATTACATTTCTAGATTTATAGGATGGTCCTAACTATAAGTGTTAATTTTTAGGCAAATCTAAGGTCAACGTGACTAGAAGCAAAGTTAGGTTATATACATGAGATGTATACAAATCAACAGTTAATGACTCAATGAGTGTGCTAAATCAATAGTTGATGGCACAAGTTATTAGTTGCATAAATAAATGTAATTGGTATGAGTGATGACTACTAATTGACCTAAGATGGCTTGTTGGGCAAACCCAAGGTCATTCTTGGTGATATCGGATATCGATCTATTAGGAAATCTATAAGTTTTCTTGAATTTGTCGTAAGGTTATAATACATGTTATTAAAGTCCTTATAGATACACATTAAGTGTACATTCTAACACTTCCTATCATTCTTCTAGGTTATCGAATCACATGATGTCTTTTAGTGTGAACCTATGCTCCCTATTAGATTCCAACAAACTCACGGGACCTAACTTCTTAGATTGGCTAAAGAATTTGAGAATTGTTCTCAAATCTGAAAAACTAGGATATGTCCTAGATGAGCCATTTCCCGATCCCCCTGTTGTCGATGCATATGATGAAGATCAAAAAGCTTACAAGAAGGTACTGGATGATAATGAGTTGGCTAGCTGTATAATGTTGGCCTCTATGTCACCAAATCTATAGAAGCAACATGAGGCTATAGATGCTCATACCATAGTCTACCATCTGAGGGAACTATTTGATGACCAAGCTCAGTCTGAAAGGTTCGAGACCTCAAAGTTGTTTTTCGGTTCAAATATGGTTGAGGGATCATCTCTAGTGTAGTATGCACTGAGGCTGAATGGATACTTTGAGAGGTTAGGCAATTTGGGTTTCATTATGAATCATGAATTAAGTATAGACTTGATTTTGACTAGTTTGACCAATAGTTATTCATAGTTTGTGCTTAACTATCGGATGAACCAAATATCGATGACTGTACCTGAGCTGATTAATCTACTAAAAATTGTTGAGCAGCTGTCAAGAAAGACAATAAGGTTGTGATGCTAGTGGACTCTGCCTTTAGTTCTTAAAAGAATAACCAAAAGAAGAAGAAGAAGTCCAAGCAACCAGTGGGAGGTATAACTAAGAAGAAGGCAAAGGAGAAAACTTCAAAAGGGATATACTTCCATTGCAACAAGGAAGGACATTGGAAGAGGAACTGCAAAGCTTATCTGGAGCTGCTGAAGTAGAAGAAGGAATTAGTTGCCCACCATGTACTTCAGGTATGTTATTAGATATCAGATGTGGTTCCCATATATGTGTTGATATGCAAGGTCTTAGGGATAGTAGACGGCTCAAGAAGGGAGAGATAGACCAACGTGTGGGAAATGGAGCAAGAGTTACGAACCTATGTGTTGTATCTTCTTAGTGAGCTAGAGTTAGTTTTGGAAAATTGCTATTATGTATCCGTTGTGACAAAAAGCATTGTATTTTTTTCATGTCTTCATTTAGCTTTTTCAAGCAATGGTTGTTCAATTAAGTTAAATGAAGATATGAAATAGATACGATGTTTTTAGTCACAACGGATACATAATGGTTATTCAATTAAGTTAAATGAAATGTTGTATGTTACTGCTACATTATGCAATGGAATTTACATATTAGATATGTGCAATCTAATTTTAAATATCAATAACAATAAAAGAAAAAAACAAGATAACTTAAAAGCATCTTACTTATGCGTTGTCAACTTGGCAATATAAGTGAGAAATGCATAATTAAGCTACACAAGAAGGGTAGCCTAAGGGTCATTTGATTATGAATCATATGACATATATGAATCTTGCTTGTTCGGCAAGATGACTAAACTACCTTTTAAAGGAAAGGGTGAACGAGTGAATGGGTTATTAGACGTAATACATTCTGATGTGTGTGGACTGATATTCATTCATGCCAAAGGTGATTTTGCATGCTTCATTACTTTTATCGATGATGATTCACGATATTAGTATGTGTATCTAATGCGATTCAAGTCTGAAGCATTTGAAATGTTCAAACAATTTAGACGTGAAGTTGAGAAACAACTCAGTAGAAGTATTACGACACTTCGATCAGATTAAGATAATGAATACTTAAATGAGGAACTTCTAACTTATCTCAGAGATAATGGGATAGTATCCCATTAGACTCCACATTACACACCATAACATAATGATGTGGTTGAAAGGAGAAATCGAACCTTATTGGACATACTAAGGTCAATGATGGGCTTAGCAGATCTACTAAATTCCTTTTAGGGTTATGCATTTGACACTACTACTTATATGACAAAGTCCCTTCAAAGGTAGATAAAGTTACTCCATATGAGATGTGTATTAACAAAAGGCCCTATCTTTCTCAAGTTACTCCATATGAGATATGCATTAACAAAAGGCCCTATCTTTCTCATATGAATGTTTGGGGTTGTCTAGCTTATGTGAACCGGATTCAATCAGACAAGCTCGAAGAAAAATATGATAAATGTCTGTTTATAGGATATCCTAAAGAAATAATTGGAAATCAATTCTATAATGCTTTAGAGCAAAGGGTTTTTGTCTCAAAGCATGCTATCTTTTTAAAGGAAGACTTTCTTTTAAGAGAAGCCAGTGGGAGCAAAGTTAAACTTGATGAAGTTCATGATGCTCAAACAACTGCAAATTAACTACCTGAACCTAAAATTGTTGTCCACAAAAATAAGACAATAGTTGAACCTTCTGACACATAAAATGTTTATAGGTCAAGTAGGATACACAATGTTCCAAAGAGATATGGATTTCTTGTAAGTGAACAAAATGACATATTGCTCATAAAGGACGATGAGCCTAAAACCAATGAAGAGGCTTTAAGAGTTCGAAATCTGAAAAATGGCTTCAAGCTATGAAATCTAAAATGGATTCCATAAATGAAAACCAAGTATGGACTTTGGTTGATCCACTTAAAGGATTAAAACCCATAGGGTGCAAGTGAATTTTCAAGTAGACAATCAATATAGAAGATAATGTGATTACCTATACAGCAAGCTAATCGCTAAAGGTTATCGTTAAAGATAAGGAGTCGACTATGAAAAATCATTTAGCCCCGTAGCCATGCTTAAATCCATAAGAATAATCCTAGCCATTGCTGCTCTTAATGATTATGAAATATAGCAGATGGATGTGAAGACAACTTTTTTTAATGGAAACCTAGTTAAGGATTTATATATGATATAACCTAAGGACTTCGTATCCAAAGATGGAAAAAGGGTATGCATGCTTTAGAAATCTATTTATGGATTGAAACAAGTATCTAAAACATCCAATTTGATGAGATAATCAAAGATTTTGGTTTCTCACAAAATTTTGATGAACCTCTTGTGTACAAGAAGGTTAGTGGGATTGTGATCATATTCCTTACGTTATAAGCAGATGACATATTACTAATGGGAAATGATGTCTCACATTTGCAATCAGTCAAAGTTTAGTTGTACTGGAATTTTTCCATGAAAGACCTTGGAGAAGCAACTTATATGTTGGGAATAAAGATCTATAGAGATATATCAAAGAAGTTGCTAGGTCTTTCATAGTCAACATACATAGACAAAGTGGAAAATAGGTTTAGCATGAAGCAGTCTAAGAGAGGGTTCCTTCCTTTGACTTATGGGATAAAACTTTTGAAATTTATGTGTCCCAAGACCCAAGATGACAGGACTCGCATGAGTATGATCCCGTATGCTTCGACAGTAAGATCAATCATGTATGCTATGTTATGTACAAGACTTGATATATTGTATGCTCTAAGTGTTACGAGCAAATATCAATCAGATCCTGGTGACGCTTACTGGGTGGCTATCAAGAATATCATAAAATACTTGAGAAGGACTAAGAATGTATTTTTTCATATGTGGAAATGGAGATCTCATAGTGAGTAGGCATACAGATGCCAATTTTCAATCTGAATAGGATGACTCCAAATCTCAGTCAGGTTATGTTTTTACACTGAATAGGTGGAGTAGTTAGTTGGAAGAGTTCCAAACAAAAGACGACTACAAATTCAATTAGAGTACACTGTAGCTGCGAAAGCGGAAAAAGAAGCTATTCAGATTAAGAAGTTCATTATCAAACTTGGAGTGGTTCCTAGCATAGTAGAACCAATATTGTTGTACTATGAAAATAATGGGGCTATTGCTCAGGCCAAGGAACCAAGGTCTCACCAGAGGTTCAAACACGTACTCAAGAGACATCACCAAATCAGGGAGATAATTGATAGAGGTGATGTGAGGATTGAGAGAGTGCCCATAGATCAGAACATCACTGATCCTTTAACGAAGCCACTTCTATAAATAAAATTTGATTCTTGTGTACTCACCTATGGTATTAGATATAAAGGTGATTAGCTTTAGTGTAAGTGGGAGATTATTAGAGAAATGCTCTAAAGGCAATCACTTTTGTACTGAATTTATTTTTATTAATAAAATGAAAGTCATTTTTTCATTAATTTTTTATTCAATATGAATTGATATTGAACTTAAACATAGCATGAAGGAAATCATGATGAGATCATGATAATAAGATTCCAATCATATGCAATTATATTAGTATCTAAATAATCTCTAGTCATATGATTAATAAGACAGGACATTATTAATCTAGACAAACTAACACATGTTATACTCCTTGATTTGATAAAGCAATGGATATCATAAACTGTAACCATGAGATGTTTAGAGTTAACATGTAGATGTTTACTAAGGGTAGTAAGTACAACAAATGACCCACAATGATCTATCAAATGTCAATGATTATTCTCATCAGAGCAATAATGTAAATATCCTAAAACTTGAGGTACTTAAGGATATCTTTGATACTAATCCTATTCTTTGACATCATTCCTTGTTACCTCAAGACGAGGTCACTCTTAGGGTGGTGATTGGGTACAACTATTAGTATTCAAAGGTAATTGGGTAGCCAATAAATGATTCACCTCTTAATTGAAGGAGATGACACCCACAGCCTCTTGTCAAGGTCATTACTCGGGAGTCTCTGGCCAAAGCAGTTATGTGTCATGAAGAGAGTCTTCAATGACACATAGAGTAATCAGATCCTAAGACAAGAACTAACATCACTTGGACTAGATGTGACGTAGTCAATTTAGTAGAAGTTAGCACATAGCCCATACTCTAAACCAAGTGGGGTATATATCGTGAAAGGATGAATTGCAAGACAATTATCTATGGAAAGCTTCATAAGTTGGACAATTAACTATCGAAGAGTTCGTGAGTTAATCCACTTATAATCCAATAAATTGGCATTATGAAACCCTTGACGATTTACTGAATTAAGAGTTAATTCAAGTGCTTAAAATAACCAGGAACCTAAAGGTCATACGCATAAAATATCGGATGAAAAATATGGTGTGTATGGCTAATTTTAAGTAGGCCATGATCGTGGCCGAAGGTGAGCCCAATTTTTTAAAAGGTGACCATGTTCGTGACAGAGGGCACGAATAAGTATATAAGTGAGTTTAAGGGTTCTTCTTACACACTCAAGTAAGAGCTTAAGGTTTCTAGAAGATTTTAGAGTGAGATAGAGGTATAAAGAACCTTGTTATTGCAATTCACAATTGTTGCATGAATCAAGTGCATGCAACAAGATTCTTGATCTAAATTCCATCATCTTAAGCATCTACTAGAACTCATCTAGTTTGGTGCTCAAATCACCCTTATAAATTTTTTCTTTATCTTCTTTGCATGTTCTTACGTGATCAAAGAAGGGTTTAGTGTTTGCAAAAACCTAAACAAAGAGAAGAATCAAGAAAGGAGGAGAATCAAAAGGTAAAAAGTTTTTACATTTCATGTTCTTTACATAACAATGCATGCATGTGTGATTCTGTGATTTTTAGGTTGTCATGGATTCTGACACTTATACTACTTACGCATGCATGTGATACTTACAACCATGGCTAACCATACATGAATGTCATTTGCTATTTTATAATGAATTAATTTCTAGTACGTTCATATGTTGGTTTCTGGGAATTTCTGGAAAACAAAATGCATGTGTTGATTTTGAAAATTTTGTAGTACTTCTAGAAAAAAATTTTAATTTTCTTTCATGTAATTGTTTATAAGGTGGTATATTATGTTTCTATTAAAGAAAATTGCAATTAAATGTCCTTTGCTATTTTATTACAATATAGTTTCTGCCTAATGCACGTATGAAGTTCTGGGAAATTCTGAAAATCTAGTGAACATGCACTCTTATAAATTCCAAAATAATTTTATAGAGAATTATTTTTATGAATTTCCTTCATGAACATGCGCATATGATGTTGACACATGAATGAGATGCATGACAATTATTTTTGAAGTGATTGATTATTTATTCTCAATTTTACATGCATGTTGGTGGTGTATGACAAGTGTTAGTGCACATATGATGTTCTGGTTAATTCCACTTAGTTTATAAAGAATTCCTAGGAATTAGATTTTGGGTTTTTTTATTAGGCACATTTAGAATGTGTACGAGAATCTGGAATTTTTCCAGAATTAATTGAACTTGATTAAATTAATAGATCAAGTCAAAGTCAACACCGGTCAACTTTTTGAAAATTGATGGGGTTGACTTGTTTGATGACTTATGTGTATGTGTTTCAGTTATAAGACCTTGAAACATTTTTATGAGATAATAAATGTATTATTTTGATGTAATTAGCATGCTAAGTGCATGTGCTTGAAATTTAGGTTTTGGAAATTTTCCTAACATTGAATCGATCTCTTTAGTGACTAATAGGTTAACTCATTTATCTTGATAATTTTGGCTATCAAGATATTCCTTAACTTATGCCAAAATTATCTTGTTAAATTTGAGAAGACCTAGGGATATTTTAGATGACTAATTGATGTTTGGAAATTTTGGAAACCCTAAGGATTAATTTTGAATTAATCCAAGTAGAGCATTGCATTTCTAGTGTGACTTGTACTAGAACTAAAGTATTTAATTTGGACATCAAAATAGTTTAATTTTAGGGTTTCCAGTTGAATCACATTTATGATTTGAATTAACCGAGACTAACTCTAGCACCCGATTCAGTTCAAGAGATGAATCAAATTATGAACTTTTAGTGCATAATCAAGTCACAACCTAAATTAAACCTCCTTTGTGTGCTACATGAATTAGATGCATTTTAAGGTTTAAATTAGCATGATAGGGTGGTTATGGACAAAGGTTCAATTTAATTGAAGTGTCCATAATCATGCCCTATAGTTATAGTAACTATTTGAATATGAATGTGACTTATATATATATATATATAAGTCCATCCAATTATTGATGAGACCTAAGAACAAATCCTTCAACCAAAATATTAGGCCTTATGCCTTCCATTAATATGGGAAGAACTAGAATTCTTTTAGTGTTAGGTTGTTGGGCAAACCCAAGCCCACTCTACATAAATATTTTCAAACCATGGAAATTAGATTTTTGGATTAATGGGTTGGTCCTAACTGGAAGCATTGATTTTTAAGGCAAACCTAAGGTCAATGTGGATAATGACGAAGTTGGGTAGTATACATAGGATATATACATATCAAGAGCTGATAACCCAATGAGTATGCTAAATCAACAATTGATGGCACAAGTCAATAATTGCATAACTGAATGCAATTGGTATGACTGATATCTACCTATTAACTTAAGGTGGCTTATTAGGCAAACCTAAGGTCATTCTTAGTGATGTTGGATATCAACCCAATAAGAAAACTATAAGTTTTCTTATATTCGTAATAAGGACTATAGCTTTAGATAAAATATTGGGACCTATAATGCTATGAAAAAATTCCTTATCGATATGTATTTATGTAAATTCTAACTCTCTCTCTCATTCTTTTAGGTTATTGAATAGCACGATGCCTTCATCTAGTGTGAACTTATGCTCTCTACTAGACTCCAACAAACTCACAGGAATAAACTTTTAGATTATCTATGGAATTTAAGAATTATTCTCAAATATGAGAAATTAGGATATGTCCTATATGAGCCCCTTCCCGATCCCCCTGTTGTTGATGCCTCTGATGAGGATCAGAATGCTTACAAGAAGCTACTAGATAATATTGAGCTCGCTAGCTGTATTATGTTAGCCTCTATGTCACCAGAATTATAAAAGCAGCATGAGCCTATGAATGCTCATACCATAGTCTACCATCTAAAGGAACTGTTTGATGAGCAAGCTTGATCTGAAAGGTTCAAAACCTCGAGGTTGCTCTTTCGCTCTAAGATGACTGAGGGATCGTATCTAGTGCAATATGCACTAAAGATTAATGGATACATTGAGAGGTTAGTCAATTAGGATTCATAATGGATCGTGAATTAAGTATAGACTTAATTATGACTGGTTTGACAGATAGTTATTCACAGTTTGTGCTTAATACATTCTAATGTATGTGGTTCGATCTACATTCATGTAAGAGGTGGTTTTATATACTTCATTACCTTTATCGATGATTATTCACGATATGCGTATATGTATCTAATGAGATACAAGTATAAAGCATTTGAAATGTTCAAACAATTTAGACATGAAGTAGAGAAACAACTTGGTAAAAGTGTAAAGATATTTCGATCAGATCGAGGAGGTGAATACTTGAACGAGGAGTTTCTAAGTTGTCTTAGGGATAACAGGATTGTATCCCAGTGGACTCCACCTGACACACCACAACATAATGGTGTGGTTGAAAGGAGAAACCGCACCTTCAATGATAGGCTTAGCAGATCTACCGAAATGCTTTTAGAGCTATGCACTCAAGACTGCTTTTTATATAATAAACAGAGTCCCTTCAAAAGTAGTTGATGTTACTCCATATAAGATATGGAATGTGACGTCGAACCCTCACCCCAGTCGGGCCGGCATGCAAGGTCTGGGCCGCCATATTGCGAACACAAAATGCATATCAACCATATACTTAACATTTCATATCACAATTATAGACAACATTTAATTAAATGCATTTAAGGAGAGTGGAGGAATTTACTAAAGATAAATTAAAAATACATATAAGTTTACAAATGTTGCAAATCACCAAACTTAGATATAGTAGACAATACAGCTAAGTTTGGGTTTCAACTCAAACCTTAGGCAAAAATATAGGA
>JAOSBO010000008.1:35230173-35243323 GCA_027563915.1 Erythroxylum rotundifolium
GCCAATATGTGTTGGAAATAAGAAATAATTTCATTTGGGCAACTGTACGAAAATGTTGAGAAAATGATGACAAAATAAGCAAGATTGAGTTTGAGATTGTCTTGACTCTTAGATATTGAATGAGTTGCTTTATTGTGTTTTGACGTTGGTGAATTTAACATGCTTTCATCTATAAGCAGTTTTTTTTGTTTAAAACTATCCACTTCCTTATATTTTAGCTAATTACTTACAACTATTTCTTAAATATCTACATCTTGAACTTATCATTGCATTTAGTCATATTTTTGTTAACTATCTTTTATCATTTTCTCAACTCCATATTATGATTTCCATACTTCAACACATTTCTTTCTGTCGTTGATCATGAATTCTTTAGCTAAACATTTATTAGGATTTCATTTCTAGGCTAACTTCATTTAACTGAATGTCTTTTTGGGTTAAAAGAACTAAATTATTTTGAAGCTATCAACCATTGTTCGCCACACATGTTTTGTTTGCATATAGTATGGAAATTTCCTTCGAACTATTTCCCAATGGCTTTATGGATTTCAGACTAAATTCTCGAGTTTGGCTCACTGATATCACCTATAAGGATCTTTTTAAATCCTGAACAATCTTCTACAGATAAGAAAAGTCAAGTTCAAAGATTGCATTAATATCTTTCAAATTTGAAATCCCCACTACTCTATTTGTGAAAGAACCCATCCTAGAGCTCCCCTTTTGGAACCCGAGTGGAACCATCCCAACGACCCAATGGTAGTCCTTCAATCGATATCTAACTCAAATGAAGGATTCCCGTAAAGTCAAGTCGTACAACTGTTAAAAACCTTTCATACTTTAAAAGTTAAAACGAGAAAAATAGTGGGAAATTTTAAAATAATTTTATTGAAAATTTCGACAGCAAACTATTGCATTGGAATATATTTACTCAAGCACAAAACACTACATAAAATATAAACCGCTCCCTATAAATTTCAAAAATAGTGATAAAAAGTTCCTAAAATGTCAATTCAACAAAATTAAAGATATGTTGATATAATTAAAAGGAAAACATTCTTATCTCCTTTTATAATTTAAATATGAAAACATTAATTTGAAAAGATGCTTATTAATTAGGAAAATTATGAAATTCTCAAAATTTGAAACTTAAGAATGGCAATATTTGGTGCAATCTACCTAGGTTCATATAAAATAGCGGATAATGTTTTCCAAACAAAAGAATGTGTTGTCTAGGATTTTAGAAGAAATAAACAAACAATATAGAAAATAAAAGAAAATATGAGGAAGACTTTAAAACATGAAGACTTGTTGACCATATAGCTTCACTAGTCAACTATTGTTTATAAATGTTCAACCATACTTACCAACCGACTAGGTTATAAACTCACAGGGATGAAGAAATTTTTTAGAAGAGGGCAAACTAGTCAACCATTAGGATACATTGGTCGACTAATGTGAGTGAGTTGTCAACCAAAAGAGTGACCAAACTCCTTAAAGTCTTACTGGAAAGACATAAAAGGTGATTTATGAGAACACTAGTCAACCAATATGTATTAATGGCTTGAAGTCCAACTTTAAAACCATATAAGTATCATGAAAAAATTAATCAAAGTTAATAATAAAAAAAGATATTCATCATAAAGAGTTTTGATCAATCATGTTTAACTCTTTTCTAATTTTGCAAAATTTATAGTAAAATTATCCGTCAATTGATGTTGTGTAACTATGAATTCAAACTTAATATTACCATTTTGTGTATGATCTATACTGAAATGATAATTAATTTACATGTATTAGAGTGTTGAATGAGGTTTTTTATGAGGCAAATGGCACTAGTATTATCATACCTAATTGGTATCTTTGTAAGATCCATGTCACAGTCTCCAAGTTGTCACCTAAGTTATATAATTTGTGAATAATAGTTATAGGTTGCCATGTATTCAGCTTCTGTAATCGAAATTTTTTTCTCACTAAACTAAGATGCATTTTCTAATAATTGACAAGTATTGGATGTACTTTTTCAATCCAAAAGAGTATTGTTATAATCTGCATTTGAATAACTAATTAAGACAAAAAATATATGCTTAGGATATTGAAGCACTAATTAAATGGTACACTTAAAATATTATTGGGCCTATTTACAATAAGAGAAAGCAAACTACCAATCATACATTAATAGAGGTTTACATGAACTAACTTGGCCAATTTATCCTTATTCAAGTTTATTGTAATGTTTATTGGTTTTCCTATTAGTTTAGCTTAATTCATTCTAAAATGCTTAAGTAATTATTTAGTGTACTTTTCTTAATTAACTTATCATACTAAGCTTTAAGATTTTTTTTACAAACTATACAAGGTTTTATAAAGTTTGTAAACATGGTTAGGTGCATCATGATTTGCTCAAAGTCTATACCTCCTCTTGATTATACATGTCTGCCACCAATCTCGCTTTATTTCTTATAATGGTACCTGATTCATCTAGTTTGTTTCTACAAACCAGCTTGATTCCTATGATTTGATGATCTTTATGTTTAGATACTAAATTTGACACCTTACTTCTCTCAAATTGGTTAAACTCCTCATTCGTAGCAAGCCCTAATGTTTATCATCAAAACCTTCTTTCACAGTCTTCGGTTTAATTTAAGGGATGAATCAAGAAGAGATCTATTGGTTATCCCTAGTTGAATATTACTTATAATTTAATCTAGATAATGATTCTTTTTTAATTTCCAATCTTTTAAAATCTCCTCATCGTTTTTATCTCCCTCATTTGGTTAAATAAAGTGTTTATGTGAGTTGCGTTTGTGATCACTCTTATCTTCTTAAAGGGCTAATATCTTTAATTCCTTATATATACCCACATCCTTATCTTTAAGATATTTTTTTTGATAAAAGAGAGTTAGATTCAACAAAGACAACATTCATAGACTCTTCAATAATAATGATCTCCTTATTAAACACTTTATATACTTTGCTTCTTAAGGAATAAACAAGAAAAATTCCTTGAACTTCTCTAAGTTATATTCAAAATGTAGCATATACACCTAAAAACTTATAAGTAACTAATTTTTGGCTTCTTCACATGCCAAAGCTTACAAAGAGTTTTATCTTAAGTTGGCCTTATGTAGACTCTATTTAAAATGTGACATATGGCAATTACGGCCTCCACCCAAAAGCACTTAAGCAGAGAATAATTATTTATCATAGTCTTGGATATTTCTTATAATGTCCTATTTTCTTCATAAAAGGCTTCAAACCTTTCATTCTTAAACTCCATACCATGATCATTCCAAATATATGTAATAGAAAGTCCCTTTTCATTTTGAACCCTCTTTACAAATTTGAAAAAAATACAAAAAATATTTATCTTTGTTACTTAAGAATAAGACTTATGTAAATCTACTATAGTCATCAACTATATTAAGAGCATAAAATTTACCACCTAAACTTGAAATTATAATTAGCCTAAACAAATCAATTTAAAGCAATTGAAAAGTCTAGTCAAAGTTACTGACTTGTTGCTTTTGAATGATCTTTAGGTTTGTTTCCCAATTTGACAAGATCCATAAATCTTGTCTTCTAAAATTTAACCCTTGGAAGTATGTTGACAAGTTGCTCACATTTGAAAATAGAGATGAGATTCATGTTTGCATGTCTGAGCCTTTGATGCCAAATCCATGAATCTTCGCTAAAAGACATTAAGCAGTTCACATTTTGGTTAGATGCATCAATTACATATTTCCTTCTCTTTTCCCTAAAAATACAATGTTAGCTGGCTAAGTATAGATTTATTATAGGGTTAGCATTGAATAATAGTCTTCCTATAGTAACAAATTTAAAGAGATGGATTAGCAAAATATATGAGGATTATATGCTTTACGATTCAGGTAATGCTGAAACTATTAACCAGCTTTTCTTTAAGTGTGAATTTTGTATAGCATTATGGAAACGTCTTCTTGCTTAGATTGGAATACAAAGAAAAGCAAGTTGTTAATAGGATGAACTACAGCTGCTAAGTCAGATTGCAGAAGAAGAACAATGTAACTGCAAATCCTTAACTGTGTGGTTGCAGTTGTCGTTTATACAATTTGGTAAGAGAGGAACTTTCAAAATTTGCAAAGTAAAAACAAATACTATCAGTGGGTGGTGAGAGAAATAGTGTAGCTTGCTTATCAAAAGAGTAATTGGTCTCAAGGATGGGCCTTAGTACTAGCTACTAATAATTGTTATCCTTATTAATTGATTTGATTTTTCTACTATAGATTGCATTATATGAATGCTTCCACATGATAAAGTTGGTCTGTAAGTCCTTTCCAGAAGGTATTATATTAATAGCTACTAATGGCATTTGCATCTTTCCCTAGGTTGAGTTGTGATGGTCCAATTTATTCAGACTAAATTTTTGTCCTAAAACTTTAGTGTGTATATAATGCAATTTTGGTAATGAAAACTTAATCATTTTCCAAAAGAAAAAAAAAGCAACGCCATTTTCAACTATTCTGTATACAATTCATGATCTCCCTATACTATGTAGCCTTTATCACATAGTTAGCTTACGCTTAACAAGTTAACCATCGGTGTATCATATAAAAGCATATTATTAATAATAGTGTGATCTTCCTTCCTAAATTTTCCAAATTATCTTACCCTAGGCATTGTTTACAAATTTGACAAATCCTCCACCATTGTCTCTAAGAGTTAAAAATTGGAATTCATCACTAGTCATATTTTTTAAGCATCCACTATACATGTACCATTTGTTCCTTCTTTTCTTAAAAACCAACAAAACAATGCAATTAATTTGTTTTAGATACCCAGATGATCATTGTTATTTGATTTGTTAGTCTCATTTTTCCTTTTAACCCACTTCCTTTAGGGTTCACTTTTTAGCCTTTAATTTTAAAATAAAATGTATTACTATGCCTATATTTACCACAAGAGTGTAATACCTTGTCATCTTAGTAATGCGGGGTGGTGGTGTGATGATGAACCATATAATTTTAGTATATACATGCATTCATTATTCTTCTATATGTATATAAGTCATGGCAATTTCTCCTTTAGATAAAAATGAATTGAATGCTCTTTTTGGGTGATAAAGAGAAATATCATAATTGTATGAATGGGCCATGTTTGTTTAATTATATTAATTCTTATTATAAGTATAAACATATGTTATGACATTATGCTTAGTACGAAGCCTAATGGAGTATGAGTGAGATTGCAAACTATTATATGTTCTTGTATAAAGGTTGCGCCTATTCTTTACTTGAAATTGTTCATTTCTAGACCTAAACTATGAGCCATAAATTAAATCGTGAGGTTTGCTCTTATGATGAGCCCTATTGGATGTGTCATATGCATATGTTTTATATGTATGCTTAGATATGGATGCTTCATACTCATTTTTCATTCTAGGTTGTTAGTCCTTAACAGAACCAAAGAGGGGGTGAATTGATTGTTTATAAAATTCAACAAAATTTCACCAAACTAATCAATTAACAATAAATGTAATCTGTTTAATATAAACTAATTAAACAATTAAGCAACAATTTAGAAATGATAGGGAAGGGAGAATGCAAAACAATTTATAGTGATTTGGAAAATAACTCTTGCTTACATCCAATCTTAAGACTCTTCTTAGAATTTCACTTTAATTCTTCTTTTAAGGAAAAAGTTAACCTTTGTACAATATTTTTCTATTAAAAAAGAGCCCTTCTTACTATATTCTTCTAAAGAGAAGAGGAACCTTAATTTCACTTGGATCACCCCTAAGTACAATAATATATTCTCCAATCAAAATATTAAAACTTAAAGTTCCTCACTTTATCACTTGATAACTCCACGATAACTCATTTATACAAATATGAGATAATAATGCTCATATGATTGAAAAACAATTTGAAATGTGTGTATAAGATAGCTAAAACCTTCTTGATGTTAAAAACCAAGGAGAAATAATCTATTTATAATGTTTTAAGACCCTACTAGTAGTTGAAGTCAAGAACTAGTCATTACAATGACTATCTACAGAGCCCTAGTTGATGAATATAGTATTCTGGTCTACTAGTATGCATTTAAGGCCCCATATTTACTAGTTGTTGGAATGTTGGTCAGCTAGTAAGCATATTAGTCAACTAATATGGTATATTGGTCAACGAATACATTAACCATTGTTACAAAAACCTCATAGTACATTAAATTTAAGAACATTAACCTATATTGGTCAACCACTAACCTATATAAGTTGACCAATCATCCTAAAAACATGATTTTAACAACTTCGAATATTTAAAAACATTTTGTTTAATCCAATTATGATTTAAACAATTCTTAAAATGTTCGCCAAACTTTGTTTGAAATATCAAGAGTTTTTTTCCATTAAAATCAAAAGCTTTAATTCCTTTAATGAATGAAAAGGCTCAAGCAATGAAGTTAAATAAAATGTTTATGCATGGTGAATATTTCATAGCATCAAATTCATAAAGAGGGATTATAATTAATATTACAAACTAAATAATGATCTGATAAGTCTTGATCTTCTTTTATTCTTGATTTGATCTTTATTTTGACGGTTGTAAATTTCAACTTCTCTTTATCAACTTCATAAGCTATCTTTTTGAGTTTGTGAATTTATTTTGTTCTTATATTGCTTTTTATCAAAACAATGCTCATTAGAAGCAATATAATAAACTTATTAGTAGCAATTATGTTTTGTTATTATAAAAAAAAATCTATTGGAACCTACCTTAGTTCAACAATCTTCCCCTTTTTGATAATGACAAAACATTTATGATATTAAAGAATAATAATAAATTTAAGCACATAAATAAATATCAAGATAGTGATTAGCTACCCTTTAATTCATGCCTAAAACCTAATAAATGAGGAACATGATTCAATATTAAGAACAAAAGAGATATACAATGTTAAAGAAATATCCATACGTGAAGATAACATAATTTTGCATAAACATATCATATTCAGTGCAAGAAATACAAAAATAAAAGAAAATCAATCCCCCTAAATTTTATCACTCCTCACTCCCCCTAATCTAACATCACCAATCTTTCTCCCCTTTTTTCGAATAACAAAAAGGAAATGAATGAACCAAAATGCATAATGTAAAGTGTCATGCATCAAGCTAACCTAGTTAAAGAGACAAATTTAAACAAGAATGACAAACTTTCTCACTAGAGAATGCTGTTGAATATCTAATGAGTCAAAACAAAAGGTATATTTTGATAGAGACATTTCTAATTTTTTCTAATTTGAAAAATCCCCAATTTCAATATTATGCCTAACTTGGAAGATTCAATTAAAGTATTAAAAGCAAGTTTTGACAAAATTAAAAGTTGAAATTGAAACAAATAAAAGCTTAATTCTTATATCCAACAAATAATTTTTATAAAAGAATGTATAATTTTGAAATCCCCAAATTTTTAAAATGGACACATAAGAAAGTGCCCAAATGCCAAAATTAAATTAAAAATGAATTAATATAGTTGAAAGGGAATCAAACTTAACTACTTTTACAGTTTAACTATGAAAGCATCAATTTAAAAAATAATTCTTAATTAAGAAAAATTTTGAAAATACCAAATATGAAATTCAAGAATGATTGCAATCTAATAGGATTTTACTATAATGGGAGATCATATTTTCCAAGAAAAAGAGTGAATTATTTAGGGTTTTGCAAGATATAAACATAAATTATAAGAAAATAGGATAAGTCACTAAAGAGAAAACCTAGTAACACCACCCTGATTGCTTGGTTATGGTCGACACTCTTGTCGGTGATGGCCATCTACCAACGCCACTAGAGCGCCCCTCTTTCCTTCAAATACTCACATCGCCATCAGCTATAATGTCCTTAAAGAACAATTATGTCATGCAATAGGCCCAAATCACCATATATACACTGTGCTAAACTATCAATCATATTTCCAAACTAGTTGTAGAAAAATGTCCATCCCAATTCTTTATGTGCTTATTGGCAAATTTTCCCAGGGATGACTAGGATTGGATATGGTTCAAAAATTCTTTGTGTCTCAGGATATCAAAACAAATAGTATGATTACTCGAATCTTGCTATGTTATTTTGAAGATGGATATTTAATCAAATTTTCATCAAATATTCACGTGGAGTTTGGTATATTGATGGCAAGCCAATGTGAATTTTTAAATAGACTCCTACTTTTCACATTGATTGTGAATCCTCAGTAGTTCCGATTTGGTTTACTTTGCCTAAATTACCAATTCAATTTATGAATCAAGGATCCCTGTTCAATAGAAAGAAAAATTTTAACCAACCCCTTGATTAGATTTAGTGACTAGTAACTTTAAAATACCTAACCTTGCTAGGTTACAGGTGAAGATTAATTTGATGAAGTCAATCCCTATACGTTTATAGATACAAATGGAGGAATCAATTGGCTTTTTGCAGAAAGTTGATCTGGATGAGTAGATACCATAATACTATCCACATTGTTGGCATGTTGGCCACTTTAAGGCATTTGTCATGCAAACACCCCGAATTAAAAGCTATTTCAAAACTAGTACCAAAAGAGACTTCAAAAAAGATTTACAAGCCAAAGACTGTGCAGCCCTAACTTTACAAAGATATTACTTCAAACAACATGAATCCTATTGATGAGGCTCCTAGGATGGATGAAGACACCAACAAACTTAACTCAAAAGGCTAGCACATTAAAATTTTCCTGATAATGCCAATGATTCAGAAGACACATGATCCCCTTGCTAAGAATCCGAAGACCAAAATTTTACAGGAGCAAATCCCCTTGGTTAAAAATCAACAGCTTGAGACAAAGTTAACAGTTGATGATTTAATTGAAAGACAAAAGTCTGAGGCTGATGTCATCAATAATCGTTTGGATGACAAACTAGTCAATCAAGAAGATGAAATAGAGATCGATATATTACCAAAACTTTAGGCAATAGATCGGAATCAAAGTTTGTGTTTGACACATGGCTACCTATTTTATCTAGTTTAATAAAAGAAATGTTTCTGATATCAATCAACAAGTACTTCAGATCCTTCTAAAGGATGAGGTGATTCAAAGTTTCAAACAATTTAGTAGTGAATATGAAGATAAGATATCTAAGCATAAACCATAGAAAAACACAACCAAGGAATCCAGAAAGAGAAGGACTTGAAAAAAATATTTTGACATGCTCTGGATCATTTTGACAAGATCGAATTGCTCCCACCCAATTAGCTACTTTAGATAACACAGACATTTTGGAACATTAGGGGAGCATGCTCACCATAATCACTACGTCGACTCAACAAATTACAAAAGCTTCATCAGTTCTCTTTTATTGCCATTATGGAACCAATGGCTCCCCCCTGAAAAGTTAAATTCCTTAAAAGTTTCTTTGCGCTATTATGAAATTATCTTTAATGTTAATAACAAAATATGGTTCATTTGGATGTCTTCTTATACTGCTAAGATCATCCAAAATCATGAACAATTTATCCATATTAAGTTAATCAATAAGGCATCATTAGATTCTTTAGATATCACAACGATATATGCTAAATGTAGTACAAGAGATAAAATAACCCTTTGGCAATCCTTAGAAAAAATCGCAAAGGATTTGAATAATAAATTGTGTATGTTTGATGGTGACTTTAATGTTATATCTTATATTGAGGAATATAGAGGGAATTCTACTCCACACCAAGGAACCCTGGATGGTTTCAAACACTTCCTTCATATAGTAACTACTTATGATCTTCCAATTGAAGGATCTTTACACACATGGATGGGAACTAGACCTTAAGGGCATGTATGGAAGTGGCTTGATCGTATTTTATACCACATGCCATAGATCATAAGATTCTCATATAGTAAAGTGCAAATTCTAATTAGGGCTACCTCTGACTGTAGTCCTCTGCTTTATGCATTTAATCGGCCAATGCCATAGTATAAAATAGGTAGTTTTAAGTTTCAGAAAATGTGGATATATAGACATAATTTTTTGAGCTTGGTTTATGAAAAATGGAAACAAGACATGGGAAGCTATAGGATGTTTTCTATAATGAGAAATCTAACAATATTAAAATAGTGTTTATGGCAATGGAATTGGAATCATTTTGGAGATGTGAAGCTCAATATGGAAATAGCAGAACAAAGGTATAAGGAAGTAGAAGAATTTTTTTAATAAGAGTCCATCGGTTGAAGCTCATATTCAGATGAAGAAGGCATAAGTAGAATACATTGAGGCATTATTTGATGAAGAGATCATTTGGAAATAAAAATTAGGAATCAGATGGCTTAAGGAAGGAGATTTCAATTCGTTATTTTTTCATGCCTATATTGCCACTAAGCATACAAGATTGTAAATTGATAAAATAAAAAATGATGAAGAAATATGGCTAGAAACACAAGATAAGTTAACTAGAGAAGCCAACAGATACTTTACAATCCTTTTAACCTCAGATGAGGAAGCAAATATACAACAAGCTATGGATTTTTTTCTACAATAGACACGAAGAGTTATTTCAAATTATGACAATGCAGTATTGTTAAAACAAATCAGTATAGAGGAAGTTAAAGCTACAATTTTTGACCTTGATCTAGATAGTGTGGTTAGTGTCGATGGTTTCTCTAGTTATTTCTTTAGAAATTGCTAGAATATTGTCGCTTTAGATGTGTACACAGTGATGCAAGAATTTTTCTTGGGAGTTTCTATAGGTGTGCATTAATTAATGTTTTTCTATGTAATTGGTATGTGTTTCTTGCATAATTATTAATTATTGTGGTTTGTTTAGGACTCATTTTGTATGATTTCATTCAGTTTGATTTCCTTTGTTATTCTTTTGTGTTTAGTGTTAATCTAGGGTAAGAATTGACTATTTTTTATGTAGGAATAAAGAAAGAGCAACTTGGAGATTGACCTAGAGATCAAAGAGGAGAAGAGAATAGGAGTCTTTTTGCTGCCAATTCCCACGATCTTGGGAATTATAATCCGAGACCTTATGTGAGGCTTCATTAAACTTAGGATTTTTGGACTATAAAAGCATAATTAAGCCTCCAAGGTGACAAAGGATGACACCTCTCTGTGGAAAAGGGTTTTCTTGAGTGAAGAACACATGTTGGAGTCTTGAGGAAGGATTGAAGTAAAGGATTATCATCAAGATTGGTTAAATAGCTCATCAACATAAAAAATTCCAGATTTTGGCAAAGAAGAGAAAGAGTCTTTTTATTCAATTTTCTGTCACTTTGATCATTTATATTCTTTGTAAAATGGTTTATTTGATTGTTGATAATGTTATGGAGACCATGTTAGGCTGGTTTAGTTTTAGGGATTGCTTTTGAGATATTGTGTTAAACTCCTCTTTTGTTGAATTGAATGAAAGTGTCTTTGATGATTGTTAATTTTATTTATGTCTTGCAATAAATCGAGAGAGTGAGTAAGATACATTTGTGTAGGATTGTACAATGAGAGTCAGCGACTTATAGACTTACAATCATTTTGTTAATTGACTAGTTAGAAGAGAGATCTCGGCTAGGTTAATTAATCACCTATAGGATAGCTTAATACCCAGTAAAATTAGTAGAGCGAATGGATAGGTTGAGAGATCATTCAATTGATCCCATTAAATTCGATCGGGGAAAGTTAACTACATCTTGAGAGAGGGTGATTAATACATTCAAAAATCTTGAGTGATATATAATTGGATTAATAAAATATGAGGGAGACACAATAGGTAGAAAGTAATCTCTAGTCTTTAGATTCATGAATTCCTACTTTTCTACATTAATGGTATTGTTCATTATTCGTTATTATTCTTTTAATTTTCTAAACTATTTTTATTAAAAACAATTTTGTTCTTAAACAAAGTTTGATCTAGATTAATTGGTATTTAGGCATCAATCCCTGTGAGATCAATGTCCGCTTTTAAGCTACAAGGCATGACCCATACACTTGTAATTTTTGAGAGTAAAAGGAGTAAATTGTTTTTTACCATCAACAAGTTTCTATCCTACAAGGTATGGGATCAACATTAATAAAGTTGCTACTAAAGAAAGATAACTATTCCACTTTTTTTAATTTTTTCCCTATTAGCTTATGCACTTTCCCTAAGAAAATACTAACCAAGGTTTTGGCTAAAAAGATCAAAACTTTCTTACTTAAGATAATTTCTAAAGAACGAATTGCTTTTCTCTAATGTAGGCACATATTGGATAATCTGTTATTGCCACAGGAAATCATTCAATTCATTGACAAGAAAACAAGAGGCCACAATGCAATTTTTAAACTGGATTTGATGAAGGCCTTTGATAGAGTTTCATGGTTTTTTTGGAACAATTATTAAGAAAACTGGGTTTTAATGAACATTTCGGTCACTTGATTCTTAATAACTTAAAAAGGAGCTTGGTTTTCAGTTTTGATCAACGAGTAAGCTAGTTGTAACATCCCATTACTGATGGGAAGGGTAAAATAGTAATGTGGAACGGGCTAGGAGTGTTTTAAAATTGTTTGGCTATGTTCATGCATTCATATATGCACCTGAATATTGAATTTTGCACATGTAATGATTGTACATGCATTCATGACATTTCCCGGTATGTTTGTTAATAAATGAAATTGTTATGAAAAATTTGATTTTAGTACTTGAAAATTGAATTGGAGTGTGTCTTTGTGAGTTTTGTATTTTTGGAGAATTTTAGAAAGTTTTCTGGAAAATTTCGGGGTACTTTTTCGGACTAGGAAAAATTGTGATTTGGCAATTTCGGTATAGATTGGATACTTTTGATAATTTGGTAAATTTTTTTTGAGCTGAAAAAATTATTTGGAGACTATTAGTAATATTTTGAGATTTTTGGAAATTTTAGAAAATTTAAAAAAAATTTGGAGTATTTTGGACCAATTACATGATAACACGTGGACTAATGAAATTGTGACAAGTGTGAGGCATGCATTGGTGACACTTGTCAAACTAGAGATAAGACACTTAAACCACTCTTTGGCAAGGAACATTACGGCAGTGAGTGATTTTCTCCTTGGTTGTTCTTCTTCTTCACAACCGAAAGCCCTTGCTCCTTTCATTCTTCAACCACCGAATTTTTATTTCTTTAATTTCTGGAATTTTGCTGAAGGATTTGAAGAGTAATCAGGT
>JAOSBO010000008.1:35249567-35275654 GCA_027563915.1 Erythroxylum rotundifolium
ACGGTGTTGTGACTGAGCGCCTGAACTGTCCCAATGTGGGCACATTAATCGTTGAGCCTGAGGCTCTGAATCACTGTGGGGCTCGAAGACCGAATACAAACATTAAGCTTTTAGCTCTCAGTGGCTGCTCCGGTCACAACTGTCATTATCTGATCATGCATTCATAAATGGAATGCATATGTCGCAATTATGCACGTATGCATATCTCACAATTATTCACATTTAAAACAAAGTCACAATTTAATCACATTAAAGCACGTATGCAATTAATCACATTAAAACACGTAGGTCCCAAATTCATATACAAATAGCACTTCTATGTCATAACTTCCCAATACTCAGTCATCGGACCTTCTGTCCGGGATCTGCAATCAAACACAAACCTTCTGTCTGATTTTGGTATCGACTACGCTTCGTCTGTTTTTCATCCACGCTTCGTCTGCTTTTTACTTCGCGTAGACTTCTGCATCGTCTGCTTTTGCAAATTCTGTTTTTGCAAACTATTTTTGCATTGCAAACTCCTTTCGTCTGCTTTTCATGTTTGTTAATGTCATCTGCTTTTCATTCTGTCTTATCTTTGTTTGTCATCAAAATCACTTTATACGTGAAGTCAAAATTCTAACTTAACAGTACTAAGAACGACCCTCACGACAATATTAAGTTTATTTGCCTTCCATAAAACTTTACCAATGATTATCTCTAGATTATCCTTATGTGGGTTTACCAAAGCAAAGTATATGAGAATCATCTAGGGAAGAAATTTGAATAATGGTGCTATTCATAGGTAAAGTATGGTTAGAATTAACTAAGCTATCAAAACAGTTTTGGGCTTAGGGCATAAGATTGGGTTTTACATACATGTAATACATAAGATGTAATTAAACATAAAACCATCAAGAGTTACATGTGATGTAATTAAAAAGAGTTTTCTACCTAAATAACTAAGTCTTAAGTGTTAAGCCAAAGCTTTCTTAGGACTTAGTGAAATATGGATCTTGTTTCTTACCACTTTTAATAGAGGGTTATTAAATTGAGTGGGAGCTTATATCTCTTAATAATAAGAATGTTAACAGACTTTGCATAACATTATAGATCATGGCGCCCACTCCATCCAACAACCTATCTATGCGATCTATCCTAGAGAAAGAAAAGCTTAATGGAACAAACTTCCTAGACTGGTATAGGAAATTGAGAATTGTTCTCAAGCAAGAAAGAAAGCTTTATGTCTTAGAAGAACCCATCCCTGAGGAACCACTAGAAAATGCACCTAAAGCTCAAAAGGATGCTCACATGAAGCATATCGATGACTCTACGGATGTGTCATGCCTTCTATTAGGCGCCATGATCTCTGACCTTCAGAAGGATTTAAAGTAAATGGAAGCCTATGACATGCTTGCTCAACTAAAATCTATGTTTTAAGAGCAAGCATGCCAGGAGAAGTTTAGAACCACTAAGGCATTGAATTCATGCTAGATGACTCCTGGCACATCTTTGAGTGCTCATGTTCTCAAAATGAAGAGTTACATTCATCATCTTGAGAAATTAGGTGCACTTGTTAGTCAAGAATTAGCAACTAATCTTATTTTAGCGTCTTTGACTGACGAATTTGATCAATTCATTCTTAACTATAATATGCACAACATGGTGAAGTCCATTGATGAATTGCATAGGATGCTCAAGAATGCTGAAGAGAACTTGAAGGGAAAGGTTAAGACCACCCATGAAGTTCTTGTGGTTCAAAAGGGAAAGGACTTCAAGAAGAAGGGCACCAGCAAGGGCAAAGGTAAAGTACCCAAGCCCAAGCCTAAGCCTAAAGCTAAGACTAAGGCACCTAAGGAGGGAGTTTGCTTTCATTGCAATGAACTTGGTCATTGGAAAAGGAAATGGAAACTCTATTGGGAAGAGCTGAAAGAGAAGAAGAATAGTGCAACTACTTCTTCAGGTATATTTATTATAGAGATCAATTTTACTCTTTCTGCATCCTGCGTATTGGATGCTGGAGGTGCAACTCACATTTGTACTAATGTGCAAAATCTAAGAAGGACTAGAAGATTGACTGCTGGTGAGATCGACCTGCACGTGAGAAATGGAGCAAGAGTTGCTGCCTTATCTGTGGGGACTTATGATCTTACTTTACCTACTGGACTCATTTTAGAGCTTAGGAATTGTTATTATATACCTACTATGAGTAGGAATATTATTTCTTTTGCTTTTTTAGAGAATGATGGAATTAGATTTTCTATTGAGAATAGAAGTATTTCTATTTATAAAGATGACATTTTATATGGCATTGTGTCTCAATTAAATGGCATTTATACTCTGGACACTGAAGTTATTACAAATGAGTCCATCTATAACATAAATACCAAGAAGTTTAACATTGTCTCTTAGGCCATCTATAACATTGGCACTTAACAGGTAACATTATCGCTTAGGCCATGTAAATGATAAACGCATCTCAAAACTCCATCAAGATCGATTCATTGATTCTTTTGAATCTTTTGAGACATGAGGTTCTTGTTTACTACGCAAGATGATGAAGGCCCCCTTTACAGGTAAAGGGGAAAGGGCCAATGAGCTATTAGACCTTATACATAATGATTTATGTGGTCTTTTTATCATATCAGATAGAGGAGGTTATTTGTATTTCATTATTTTTATAGATGACTTCAGTAGATATGGCTATGTCTGCCTAATGAAGCACAAATCTGAATCTTTTGAAAAGTTCAAAGAGTATAAGAATGAAGTACAAAATCAGCTTGGCAAGACAATTAAAATTCTTCGATCTAATCGAGGAGGTGAATACTTAAGCCAAGATTTTGATGATCATCTTAAGGATTATAGAATCATTTCACAATTGATTCCTCCAAGAACTCCTCAATGGAATGGTGTTTCTGAAAGGAGAAATCGAACTCTATTAGATAGGGTTCTATTAATGATGAGTCAAACTAATCTTCCAAAGTTCTTCTGCGGTTATGCTTTAGAAACTGCAGTATTCATACTGAACCGTATTTCTTCAAAGGTTGTGGAAAAGACACCTAATGAGTTATAGATTGGAAAATGTCCTAATCTATATTTTCTAAAGATTTGGGGTTGTGAGGCTTATGTGAAGCATCCTACTACTGACAAGTTGGCACCCAAATCTGAAAAATGTTTATTTATGGGATATCCTAAGGAAACTAAAGGATGTTACTTTTACATCCTGTCTGAGAACAAAGTGTTTGTTGCTCGAAATGGTATGTTCTTAAAAAAAGAATTTATTTCCAAAATAAATAGTAGGAGTAAAATACAACTTGAAGAAATTCAATTTCTGCAAAATGACATTGAGCCTGAGAAGGAGAATGGAGCAAGCTCATAAGTTGTTGATGAGCAGTCTTCAATAACACAAAACCTATGTAGATCTATTAGAATTCGTCATGAGCCCTGGATTTCTCATTATTGATGATCATAATGTGATGCTCATTGATCATAATGAGCCTACAACCTATCAAGAGGCTATGGAAAGTCCAGAATCTACTAAATCGTTAGAGGCCATGAAAGTAGAGATGTAATCCATATATGACAATCAAGTTTGGACTTTGATTGATCCATCTAATAGCTTGAAGAACATTGGATGTAAGTTGGGTTTTCAAGAAGAAACTCGAAATGGATGGAAATATGCACACTTATAAAGCAAGACTTGTTGCTAAAGGTTATCAACAAGTTCATGGAATTAATTATGATGAAACATTTCCTCCAGTAGTCATGATCAAGTCCATTAGAATTCTTATAGCCATAGCTACATACTATGATTATGAGATATGGCAAATGGATGTCAAAATAGCTTTCCTTATTGGAAACTTACTCCAAAATGTATATATGATATAACCTAAGGGTTTTGCCCATCCTAAGAATTCTAAAAAGGTGTGCAAGCTTCAACAATCCATTTATGGATTGAAGCAAGCAATAAGAAGCTAGAATCTTTGTTTTGATGAATTTATCAAAGAGTTTGGATTCATCAAGAATGAAGATGAACCTTATGATTACAAAAGGGTTAGTGGGAGTGTTGTTTTCTTCTTAGCTTTATAGGTTGATGACATATTGCTCATCGGATACGATGTTCCGACCTTACAGAGTGTCAAGATTTGGTTAAGGAAATGTTTCTCAATGAAAGACTTAGGTGAGGCTGCTTATATTTTAGGCATTAAGATCTATAAAGATAGATCAAGAAAGTTTATAGGCCTAAGTCAGAGTACATATATAGATAAGGTACTAAAGAGGTTCAGTATGCAAGATTCCAAGAGAGGATTCTTGTCTATGTCACATGGAATCAAGCTTTCTAAGAAGGAGAGTCCTACTTCAGGTAAAGAGCTTGAGTGCATGAGTAAGATTCCATATGCATCTGCAATTGGATCTATCATGTATGTCATGTTATGTACTCAACTAGATGTCTCATATGATTTGAGCATAACAAGTAGATACCAGTCTAGTTATGGTGAGAGTCACTGGATAGCAGTTAAGAATATCCTTAAATACTTGAGAAGAAATAAGGATATGCTCCTAGTCTACGGAGGATTTGAAGGAGAGCTAGTTGTAAATGGTTACACTGATGCTGGTTTTCAGTTTGATATAGATGATTTTAGACCGCAATCAGGTTTTTTGTTCTATTTGAATGGAGGTGCAGTGAGTTGGAAGAGTTCAAAGCAAGACACTGTTGTTGATTCTACAACTGAAGCTGAGTACATTGCTGCCTCGAATGCAGCTAAAGAAGTTGTATGGATCAGGAAGTTCATCATTGATCTTGGAATTGTTCCTAGTATTGCAAGTCTTATAGACCTTTATTTTGATAATAATGGGCTATAGGACAGGCTAAGGAACTAAGCTCACATCATAGATCTAAACACATACTTAGACGTTTCCATCTGATTAGAGAGATCATTGGGAGAGCAGATGTGAAGATATGCAAAGTGGGTAGAAATGACAACAATGTCGATCCACTTACTAAGCGTCTTCCACAGCCTAAGCATGAGAATCATACAAGGTCCATGGGTATTAGATATTTGACAGATTGGGCCTAAAACAAGTAGGAGATTGCTAGTAGTGTGCCCTAGGCCAATGGTCATAAGTGATTTTTTGTACTGACATTCTAACTTATCATTTATATATTATGAGGTATTCTTTTATATACACATGTATATTGTTTATGTAATGTGATTTACATTCCATGAATAGTATTAGGCTTATGTCATCAAATATGTAACTTGATAGTAAAATCATAAGCAATATAATATTATTCTAAATTGTCCCTGGTCGATCATTATTAGTGGAACAATAATGAATTAAGGCTAGTATGTGTTCTAATTGATGATCACATTTTACTGATCATGGATATGAGTTATCAGATACATAGATATATGTTAGAGAACATATATTAGGCTGACCCACAAAGAGAACACTATATGGTTTCATGTCATTAGTGATTCTCAATATGGTTTGACTTTAGTCCTCTGACCTCAAGTCATCATGGTTCTCTACATGAGGAATTCAGTTTTTTGACATTAGACTTAGTTATCTTTAACCAGATAACAAGTAGTCTTATGTTGGACATTAAATGAATCATGCGAAGGGATATGAATGACGTAGATAGGATTTGTACCTCTCTTAAATGACGTAGATAGGATTTAGGCCTCTTGACAAGTTTGACTGAAGAAATACATGGTCGTGCTCAAATGAATTGATGAGGAGTCACCAATGTCATTTGTTATAGTCAATCAACTTGGGAATCAAGAAACTATGATTAATCAAAGGTTCATATGTACCATGCCTTATGATTAATCTTGATATCGTGTAACAAAGGGACTAAGTTTATAACCATGGTTACAGGTTAAATCATATTATGGATTCTCATTTGATTTGGGTAGTCATAATGTCTTACTAGAGGCCACTTATGACTTATCGGCCTTGAAGTGTAATCAAGCCCATTGCCAACATCAAATGAGCCTACAGGGTTGCACACAAAGAGCGTTGTGATTTGGACTCATCCTCTTGGGCCTAATTTATTAGGCACTGAATAAATATATATGGATATATTTATTGGGTTAGATTTAATTAAGTGGTCGGATTTTTATTATATGAGATATAATATGGGCCGAAACTTATTGGGCTTTTATAATCCTAATGGGTTTAGGATAGGGTTTCTCTATAACTAGAGGGATTAAGTCTTATTAGAAGACACATGAAAACCCTAGCCACTCGTCACTTTCCTCGAGAGAAAAATAATGAGGTGTTCTAAAGTGTTTTAGAATGTGCTAGCACACATTAGCCGCTGCCCAGATCATTCATCCTTGTGTAGATATCGGTAGAGGACGTTCGCTAGCTGCAGCGTCAAGATATCTAGAAAGAAACGTAATCTGCGTGCTAAAAGAGGTAATTCCGCATACTTCTTGTTATGAAATTTTGATTTCCTAAGGCACAAGACCAGAATTTTATGATCCTTTCCCCTCCGTAATATGATTCATGCAGCATAGGCGATCCAACATATTTAAGCTCAAAGACTTGTACTAACCCATAAAACATTTAAAACATAAATAATTAAAAAATAATCCAATTCTAACCTAAACATATAACAAATTATTAAATTAATGGATAAACATACATCAAATTATGCCTTAAAACACAATGCAATTTATAATTATTAGCATCCCCGCACTTAAACGTTTGCTTGTTCTCAAGAAAACAAAACAACAGATAACATAAAATCACAAAGCATATAATGCAATAATGAGACAGTGTCTTCAACTTCATGAAACAAGTTTAATTATAATCATAATCATTCAAGCTATTTCAAATCAGTAACATGCAAAATCTGTGTCTAGGAGCTCTAGACTAAATATACATATTAACCAAGACCTAATTGTCAAGTTCAACCTTTTCAATTGTACACGCACAGTAATAATTATTTGGTCATTTAATTTTTGTAACTACTCTTAAGTACGTTTTCATGAAAAGTTAAGCTAGTTACAATTTTGGTTGTTTTATTAAAAATCATTTTTTCATTACTTTTTGTGGAAATAGACCTAGTCTTTTTATACAAAGGCAAACATTGGTGATGAACGTCAATCTGGTTACTCAACTAAGTCATGTTTTTATTAAGTTGCTCAGTCGGATCATCATTATAGTCTTTTGATGCGAGGGCACACATTTATGATACATCTTGATCTGGTTACTCAGCTACATCATATTCTCAACTAGCTACTAGCTCTAGTCATAACCCGAAAGCCAGTATAATAGTTATTTATTTAAATTTTACAAACTCTTTTTCTAATTTTTATTACATAATTCCTACCTTGTTCCGTTAGTTACTCATTTTTATGAAAAATTACTAGCAAAGCCAATTTAGTCAAAAGACATAAACTTATGAATGAATGTGACAACTTATAAGGTGATAAACTAACACTAAATCCTAATTATTTTGCATATTTGGCCAAACAATCTATGCCACTAATTTTGCGAGCTAATGGCTCTTCGCAACCTAATAGATTATGTTCAAAATTAAATCAATTTGATTCCATCAAAGCCATCGACACATTCACACAATTCATAATATACAACCTAACAAACTATCATACAATATGCAAAATTCACACTCAAAGCAAAGTACACAACCCTCCCCACACTTGAACAACACATTGTCCTCGATGTGAGAAGGAGACAAGCAAACACACATGGAAAGAATTAACATAAAATAAAATAGAAAATAAATATTAAATTTAAAAGAAAAGGGTTAGAAACAAAGCCTCATGGTGATAGAGGTGAGGATGGTCTCGAAGGTGGCAGTTGGAAGCCTTGAGTCTTGAAATATCAATGAATCTGTTGTATATCTGGGCTCTGACGTTGTTGTGCGCAGGCCATCTCTTTCATCCTTCTAGAGTTCTCTGCAAGTGTATCTGTAATTATCTTAGTGTTGACGGAGATTGTATGGAGCACTTAAACACGTGTATGGAGACGAACATTGGGATGTTGTGATTCATAAACCATAATAGAAAAAGTTCCTTTGTTAAGCACCTGTTGGTTTCTAATTTGTCAAAAACCATTTGACATGTGAATTTATGCAATAACAAGTGCTCATAGGTTTGTATGATGTTGTTGTGGCCATTCTTGGCATCGAATCGCTCTAACCCAGGGAGTTCATTCCAATAGTGAGAAACACAAAAATCATCATGCTAATCGATAATGGAAGATTCGGAGAAACTGCAAATATCACACATGATTTCAATGTTCATCTCATAAGTTCATCCCTGCAACCTAAACCATATTTCCTTAGGGTTAACTAGGTTCAAAGTGAAGGGAACTGAAAAAGTCGAGAGTGAGATCCTGGTAAATAGGATATTGGAAGTGTATAAACTTGGCCCACTAAATTCTTTCTACTAAATTCTCTATCCTATCTCACAATTTTAGCGTATCAAGTGTATCAAAATCAAAGTATTTCGAGACTACTATCTGTCTAACATTAAGGGATTAGAATTGAATACCTTCCTCCTTTATGTAGATTGGGAAGGGTGCTCCAAAATTTGCAGCCTTGTTTCTTCGCCCTTGGCCCAAGACTTGATTTTTTCCCAATGATTGGTTACGCTTTGTTGATTGATTAATGCGCAGATAATGGATTGTAAGTAGGTGGAAGTTGGAATAAACTGGAGATCTAGAATTTGGTTAGAGAGAAGTGAGAGTGTTTAGAGGTTCAAATTTAGATAGATAAAGTTAAAATAAAAGTGAGTGAAAAAATGAGCATGAAATGAATATATAGGTGAAAGAAAGGTTAAATGGTAAAAATTTAAGTTGAAAATCGTATGGATAGTTTTGCCCTGCCACAAGCTACGATCGTGGCATGTATTAATTCCACCAATTTTCCAACGTATCTTGTATTAATTCCACCAATTTTCCAATTTTGTCTTATTTTTTCCTTCCACACATTCCCGAGATCCCTTAGTAACTTTTTTGTAGCTCTTTCACATCTTTTTTGCTTACTTCCTCGACCATCTAACTCATGTCAAAGTCCTATGCCTTCTTGACCTTATTTGGAAATGAAATAACTTAACTATAAAATTCAAACTATCTAAACGTAAAAGGAAATAACAGGGAATTAACAATCTATGGGTTGCCTCCTATGTAGCGCTTCTTTATCATCGGTAGCTCGATGCTCTTCTTCTTATGCTCAAAGTGGTTCAAATGAATTGTGCAAATCTAGCACAGTCATCAATCTTACCATTTGCACATGAGCTCCCATGCCTTAGGTTCCACCTTCCTTCTGCTTCACCCTCCTTCACTTTCTCCTTCATGATCATTTCTTTCTAAATGCTTTCCTAGGATCCTTAATATCTTCCTATTGTCCTTGAGGTTCAATTTCTTTTATGTTAGCTGGAAGTAAGGGAGAACTGCTATCATTCTTCAACACCGTGAAGGTTATTTGATGCTTTCCAACCCTCAGAGTTAGTTTACACCTATCAAGGAAATTTACTATATGTGCATTGGGATCTTCATTCGTTAGTCCATAGAATTGCACATTCTATTGAAGCATGTTTAGGAAGGCTGGTTTAATTTCAAAATAGGCTACTTGTACTATTGGTCTAGCTACTCTTTGGTTAGCTGCATTGAACCCTGGTCTCATGAAATCCATAAGGTTTCTTTGTTGACATCCTTAGTTCACTCCGTGATCCAAATCTTGTTAAAATTCCTCGGCCATTGTTGCTTTTGCAATTTCTTCTTCTTCTTCGTACTAAGCTTTCCTAATTGATCGTTTTAATCGAGTGATATCTAACTCTAAGGTTTTAACTATACAAATTGAACTTCTAGTAACTTTTTTGTTCATGCAAGAGCACGAATTAAGAAATAGAAAGAAAGAACTAAACTAATCGCCTTCCCAGAAACTGTGCCAAAAAATTAACTGAGGTTTGGTTGTGTGTAAGTTTTAATTAATAATCGACGATAATCCACAAGTGCAGGGTTCACTAGCGTAGTACCAAAGGTGTCGAACCCACGAGGAGGGAACTAATTTAATCCCAAATTTTAAGGCCATAACAAATAACAAAAATTCAAAAAGTAACAAAACTAATACGAGAATTTAATTCAATCAATCAAATCAAAAATCAAACATGAAAATACTGATTATGAAGCAATTTGTAACACACCCAAGAATCAACCTAAGGAAATTACCAATTGAGAAAAAGGGAATTTCACTATCCTTAATGCTAACCTAACTGATTATGAATTATTAGATTGTTGGTTCCAGACTATTCTAAGGTTGATTACTCTCTCTCAAGTTATAACCAATAACCCTAAATTATGCACCCTAATCAGTAATCTTAATTAGTTTTAATAAACTCCTGGAAACTTATGCAAGATCTCTCTCTGCACAAATTATCAATTTGATTTAATTATGGTTTCTATTAAATCACCTAACTCTCGTTAGTCCAATTTAATCATTTTTCATTCAGTTCACCCTCTTAGTTTATTATCAAATTATACAATTCTATTAAACTACTGGAAACTTATGCAAGATCTCTCTCTGCAAAAATTATCAATTTGATTTAATTACGGTTTCTATTAAATCACCTAACTCTCGTTAGTCCAATTTAATCATTTTTCATTCGATTCACCCTCTTAGTTTATTATCAAATTATGCAATTGCATAATCAAACCACAACAATATCCAATAAACACATAAACAATCAGATTTCGTTAATTCAAGAATAAAATTATGAATGTGAGTTTAGAACATCCTCAACATTCTAAATCCTATCATCAACTATTTAATCCAATTCTATATAATAATATAACTAAAAAGAACAAGAAATACAATCTAAAATGGATGATGGGGAGCAACGACATCGAGAAAATCTAAGAAGTATTTTGAGTGAACTTCTTCTCCTCTTCTCTCTTCCTTCTTCTCTTCCTCTACCTCTAGATGATTTCTCTCTAGGGTTTCTCAAGGTGGCTGATACAAAAGCTCTTTTTTCTACCTCTTTATATTCTTTTTATATCCTCTTATGTTTTAAGCAGCCCTCAGGTTTTTTTGGGGTCCGAAAGGTCCAAAAAATCCCTCAAAACTTGACGTTCGTAAGTGTTTGTGTGTCTACCCGATGCAGACCACGACCATAGGCCATTTCTTGGGCTTCTGTCATGATGTCCAAATATGGTGCCTTTTTCACAATTGTAGGTCATTGTTTCGGCCCGAATATTTCTGAAACTTCTCCGTTCTTCGATGTTGAACCTGAACCACTAGCAAACACATCAAGATACCTCAAAAACATAATATTTAAGCTCAAAGACTTGTACTAATCCATAAAATAGTTAAAACATAAATAATTAACAAATTAACACAATTCTAACCTATACACATACTAAATGATTGAATTAATGGCTAAACACATATCAAACTATGCCCTAAAACATGATGCAATTTACACTTATCATCTTACCTTAATCTCGCCTAAATCAGCCCCAACTACAATAATATATTCTCCAAACCAAACATTAGAACTCAAAGTTCCTCACTTTATCACTTGATAACTCCAAAATGGCTTGCTCATATAAATATGAGATAATGATGCTCAAATGATTGAAAAATACTTGTAAATTTTTGTATAAGGCTCCAAAAACCTTCTTACCTCTAAAACTAATAACAAAACACCTATTTATAGTGTTCTGGAGTCTTTACTAGTTGTTGGAATCCAGAACTAGTTGTTGCAACTATATCTATAGACCAGTATACATTAAAGGCACCAAATTCTTTAATCATTAGAACGTTGGTCAACTAGTAGGAATATTAGTCAACCAATATAGCACATTGGTCGAAAAATACATCAATGAATTTTATAGCAAACTCCTAGTACATTAATTGTGGTAACTTTAGCCAATATTGGTTGACCATTAACCTATATAGGTTGACCAAACCCCAAAAATATGGGTTTAACAATTTCAACTGCTCAAAACCAATTTTAAAAATCTAATTATGATTTAAAAACTTCCAAAATGTTCCCCAAACTTTATTTGACATATCAAGAGGTTTTCCTATTAAAATTAAAAACTTTAATGCCTCTTAATAATTGTAAAGATTCAAGTAATGAAGTGAAATTAATAATTGTAAAGACTCAAGTAATGAAGTGAAATAAAATGTCTATCTATGGTGAGCTTTTAGAGCATCAAATTAAAAAAGTGAGATCACTATTAATATTACAAACTAAATAATGACATTAATAAGTCTTTATATTCTTTTATTCTAGGTTTGATCTTTATTTCGATAATTGTAAACTCTAACTTCTCTTTATCAACTTTGTAAGCTATCTTTTTTAGTTTAGGACTTCATTTTGTTTGTATATTGCTTTTTATCAAAATAATAAACACGTCAATAGTAATTATTTGTTATTATCATCAAAACATCGATTTGATCCTCCCTTAGTTAAAACATAGGCATTATTTCTTCACTATATAAATTCTTTCCTTTGAAAAAAGTAGTTTTATTTTTAGAAACACTCCAATAGCTATATTTAATTCTAAGCTTAGTATTTGAACTCTTTTTGAGATCTTAACATGTTTTCAAGCTTCTTACTTCCCTTTATAAACTTAGATAATGATTCCTTGAGGATATTAACCTTTTTCTTGGCGATTCATTCTCATACTTCATGGATCTAAGTGATGATTATTAATAATGGTCATACTTTTATATACCTCGATGTTAAGCAATTCACTATTTTTTTTCATTCTCACCTATGCATTCATATATATTCTTTTGAGCCTCTTTAAGTGTTAAAGATAGTTATTTTTTCTTTTTTCATGCTTATAATTTTAATGCTCTCAACTAGTGCATCATATTTCAAATCAACATCACTATCGTTATCAAAAGATTCAAAGTTAAAGAGTACCTCATCATCATCTTTAGCCATGAAGTACATGTGAACTATATCTTCTTCTAAATGCTCATTTTTCAAAATCACTTATTTTGTCTTAAGTGGAGGCATTGAATGCCTTATTTTACTTCTTATTTATCTCATATTTTTCTCTTTCTTTAAGAAGAAAGCATTAAGACTTCATATGCATAGGTTTCTTACATTCAAAGAAAACAATATTGCTTGATATTTTTCCTTAGATCTACCTTACCACCTATGAAGACTTTTCTTTTTAGGAGTTCTTCTTCATTAAGAATTTCTTGATTTTTTAGTGATTAAGGTAATGTCTTCTTCATTTTTTTTACTAATTGATGTCTCTTCCTCTTCACTTGATTCTTCCTTTGAGGCTTTAAATACTATTTTTTTCTTTAAAACCATCATTTCTTCTTACATCTTTTGGAGCCTAATTTCATATGCAAAGAGAGATCTTATAAGCTCCTCTAGACAATGTTGTTATATACTTGACTTCTTGTATGGTTATCACTTTAGCTTCTCTTATCTTAAAAAATGAATTAAGCAACTTTCTTACCATTTTAACAATAGTATAGTTCTTTCTAAGAACCTTGAGAGCATTAATAATACCAATAAATCTAGTGTACATACTATATACGCTTTCATCATGCTTCATTTGAAACAATTTATATCGGTATGCTAACATGTTAACTTTGCTCTTCTGTATTTGATTTGTTCTTTTATATGTAACTTATGGAGTATGCTAAATTTTGCAGGCCATTTCATACATAGAGGTTGATTGAATTTATTTCTTCCTAATGTATAAAATAAAATGTGGACAACCTTACTATTCAATAAAATTAGTATTTTATCTTGAGGATTTCATTTCTCTTTTAGCTTGGGAACTCTTTTATCACTTATAATTTTAGCATTAATGAATAGACTACTTAAGAAAAATTTACAAATCAACATTTTCAACCATTTAGAAATTTTGATTTGTTGTGATTCGACAAACAACCCTTGCCTCTATCCAACCCCAAGACTCATCTTAGATTTCCACTATAACTCTTCTTTTAAGGCAAAGAATAACTTTTATACAATATTTACTAGTTAAGAGGGAACCCTTTTACAATCTTCCTTTAAGGTTAAGAAGAACCCCTATTCCACTTGGAACACACCTAAGTATAATATATAAACATCTCAATAAAATTTTACAACTTAAGATATCTCACTTTACCAATTTGATAATACCAATAAGGCTTACTGATATAAATATAAGAAAATAATGCTCAAATGCCCGCTCAACACTTATAAAAGTGTGTATAAGACACTCAAATACTTTTTATGCAAAAACTAATGAGAAAATATCTATTTATAGGATTTTAAGACCCTTACTAACCTTTGGATACAAAACTAGCCATTAAAACAGCTAATCACAAAATATTGGTTGACTAATATACATTGAATATATAATTGTTAAGACATTTCTCAAACACTAAGGCATATTGGTCAACCAGTGTATTCCTTAAAAGGATATTGGTTGACCAAACCACTATATTATCGACCAATATGCCAATAAACATCTCTGTTATAAGTTTAACCTACATTAGTCGACTACAAAGTCATATTAGTCAACCAATAAACATTTAATGCACAAAATTTGCCAGTTATATATATATGTTCTCTGGAAAGGATTCTAATAGTTCTTAAATCTTTTTTTATGCTTAAATCCATAATAGATAATGTCATGGGTAAATAAGAAATTAAAATTTTTTTAGAATTATTCTTTGTTGTCTTCTACAACTAGTTCATACTATCTATTAGATATACCCTATGATATCTCCACAAGTAGTATTTTTAGAGTAACTATAAAACAAGATTTTGGTCTAAAATTTTTTTTAGAGTAACATATTTTTAATTACTCTAAAAATAAGATTTTGGTCTATAGTTTTTTTTTAAACTACCATATTTATAAATTTTTATCTAATACAAAACTATCATATTTTAAATTGTTTCGCATAAAAGTTAAATCGCATACTGTTATAGAAGCATTTTTTATATGTTTTATTATTTTTATAATTGAGAATACAAACAAAAATTCATATTTATGACATGGTGGGGTTTTTCAGTTTTTTTCTTGTTTACTGATTAAAGAAATAATATAGATGAAACAAAAGAATGTAGCTTGAGTAATGTTTTAGAGCCCAACTGACTTAACATAGACTTCTCAACTCTCATGAACAAGCCCCGTAGACGAGGCCTGGATATAATTGCCACTATTGGCGAGGATAGATTTGATTATGACTATCTTAACTATGTTTTCAGATATGGTTAGGCTCAACCCAGGTTTCCCACAGCTAAAGCTTCAACCCAAAATTGACCTTTATGTTTAAAGATAAATACATAAATAAGAGACTTTCTTCAACAAGTAAAGTTTACTAAAAGAGTACGCGTACACATATTTAAATAATAAAAATAAGTTTCAAGGTTCAAATAGTCACTTTGAATAATTAAAACAGGGATGAATATGCCTTAATTAACCAGTAATAGTTACTTTAATTAATGGAATAATAATGATAAACACCTTGAAGATAAATACAAATTAAAAAGTATAATAGATATTAATTAAAATAATAATTAAGATAATTGATTGTGCTTACTAAATAAATTTTCTCAAATTAATTAAATTTCTATGTTGGCTTGTATTAACCAATAACAAATTTTACAAATTGGATTCAAACATTTATCTAAAAATTGAATATTCTTTTGAATTAGTAAACTAACTTTATAATTAATTGTTCACTTCTAATATGTCAATTAAGTACAATAATGCTAGATAAAGTAAGGTTCCAACATCTAGTTTTAATTATTGAAAAAATATATTGTTATTAATAATTTTACTTCAATATGATGTTATAATGAAATCAAGAAATATGTTCAAGATTAAGTTAAATGAAAGGATAAGATGAATGAATTAATTGAATAATCAAAGGATAAACAAAGTGAGTAAAGTGGAGTAGGAATGCAATTGAAGAAGAGAGTGTTAAGGTAAATTCAATTTGTTTTGACCAAGTCTAAAGAATAAGTCACACAAGGCCGTAACATGGAAGAAGAAAAAACAAAAATGATTGCTCCTCTGATCCCTAGAAAAATTTAAGGTGAAAAACTAACTAAAAATTAGGTTTTGAATCTTTAAATAGGGGGTCCTACATCATATTTTTAAGAGATACAGTCTCGGCCACAATCATGTACTAAGACATCAGTCTCTCTACTTCTATTGCGATTCAAATTACCTATAACCAAATACAAGGTATTAGGGTAAAGGTTATTTGTGTCCCTTCTATTATGGATCATTATATCAATTTTTAAAAATTAGATAATTCAATATATATTTTACATTAATGGAAGATATTTATTTCTTCATATAAGCAATTCATATCACTATAATACAAGATGCATTACTTTCAAATCCATATAAGGTTTATCATTTTCTTGTATTTAACAATTTAAATTTATGAAATTGTCATCTCAATTATTTGTAACAAACTTATAATTTAATAAATTTATATTAATATCTCCATAAAATAATAAAATAAAGAAAAGAAAATATAAAAATTTACACTTCAAATAGCATCAAATAATTATATTCTAAATTTGTCTTACTAATTTATAAGAAAAGGTATAAATTATTGATTAAAAATATAAATGAAATAATAACACCTGAAACATCTAATTTGTTATTTTACCATAATTCAAGATAGATTAAAAAGTTAGAGCATATTAAGTATTAGGAATACTTTTAACCTAATTACCTATTTAAATTGACACCTTATGTCCAGACACATTTTACAATATAAACAAGTTCTCTTAACATTTGTTTATATGAATATATATCATTAGCAAAACAAAAACTAAATATAACTTAAAATATGATAGAATACTATATAATAATTATATATAAGCAAATATCAGTATTGAAACAAATACTTTTAGACATTTATTGTTACATGCCATGACATCATATTTTAAGCTAAATTAGTGTTTTTTCTTTGTTATTAACTATTTAATTTAAATTAATTACATGAAAGACCATTATAAAGAGATACGAAATGAGGGTTATTTGCTTATATTTAGAGATAAATTATTAATTAGCTAACAAATTCAAATATTAGGGAATTATTTAATAAACAATCCTAACAAGAAATAAGACAATATTTCTTTTTTTGGTATAAAATGAAGGGAATTAAATATTATATGAATTGATTGCTTTATTTCCCATTTGAAATTTATAACAAAGTCAAAAGGTCAATTATTGAGAAAAATAAATTTTACGAAAAACTTATTTTTGAAATTAACATATTCTTTAAGAAGTCATCAATTATCAAAAGCAAATAACACTATGTTAGAACAATATGATGCCATATATTAGGGGGTGTGATGTAACATGATTATGTCAAATTAGACTAAACAATTGTTGGTCCTTAGATGATACACTAGAGGGAAAAAATTATGTGTATATAATTTTTTCATATGTAAAAAGTAACAAATGAATCGCTTAGTCTAATGATGGGTTATAACATTTTGAATTGATTTATGAAAAACATAAAACAAACAAAACAATAATAAAAGAGTGTAGGAAAAGAGAGATAAAATTGATTTATATTGGTTCGAACAAACAACCATTAAGCTACAACCATTCTCCAAGGCCCACTTTAAAATTCACCATCATCTTCTTCAATAGTTAAAGAGAAGTCTAGAGAAGTTGCCTAGAGCTGAAGTTATTCCAAATTGCCTTTTAATAACTTTTGAAAACGAAGGTAGACCGCTTCGAAATCGCATAAGTTTTTATAGCAACAATCATATCATCCGTATATCGTAGATAGCATAGGTTATCCTCTTGATTCAAAAGTGTCCTTCGTAAAGAGGAACCTTTACAAATCTTCCTTTCTTAGGTTGAAGAAGAATCATTTTATTATCTTATTTTCTATATGAAGAGGAACCTTAAACTATTCAATTACTCTCTCAAATGATTTCTCAATTGCTCAAATACAACTTAAGAACTTCTTTTTCAAACAAAAAATGTATTAAGGGCTCATATTATGCTCATACACAAATAAATATGATGAAATAGATTAGTGTAAAACATATGAATTAATATGGTAATATCACTTGCAATTAGTGTTTGATGTATCTTTGATATGTTTATTACACGTCAAACATACAAAAGAATGCTATTATGTAGTTATACAATTTTGTTGTAACCAAACAATTTTACAATTTGTAAATTTTTGGTCAAGGCATGAGAGTTTTGTCAAGAGTAAATTTTTAGTGAAATTCGTAAAACTTTTAATAATTAATCCTAATATCAAAAACCATAAAGGAGAAAATTTTATCGAATATTAAAAGTTAACGATGTGGTTTCAAATGGCACTTAAGAGAGGGTAAATTGAGTAATTTAAAGTTTAGACCAAGTTAAATGTTAGAATGTAAGCCTAAAAGGAAAAACTACTTAGGTATCTCTATCTTTTTGACCATTAGCTATACAACCCCAGTTGTGCAGCCTATATATCTCCATTTTCTTTCAAATTAAAACAATGTATATGAGTAAATATACTTAATTGATGATGATAGAGTGGAATAAAGTATGATGACTTGCAATTTGTTATATAAACAAGTGTTATAGAACACCTAAATAAAAGAGTCATGAGAAAGAAGGAAAGACCATATATTTATATATAATGGTTCATCCCCTTCTTGAAGTTATGCTACTATTAAAAGCTTTTCAAGTATTAAATCCATTAAACTCTTCAATTAGAGTGAACAGAAAGCCAACGACAACTTGTACCTAGTTGAATTATATCATGGATTCACTAAGAGTCCTAACTTCACCCTCACAATATAAAAGAAATAAAGTTAAGCAAATAACACTCAATGAAACACTTAAAAGTTATCACCCAATATTTTCCCACAAGTGCTTCCCAACTGAATAGAATTTACTTATAAATATTTTAGGAAGAAACTTTAATTCATTGTTGATGTCAATAAGCCCTTCAAATGTTGTTTTCTTTCATTCATAAGGAGTTTATTTATACTTGAAGCCCCAAAATAATTGTTAAGGCTTCTAAATATCTGGTGGACCCTTAATATGAGAGCTAGTATTGTCCAAATATCATGAAAGACTAGCAAATAGTCGAACAATGTGACATCTAATTGTATTTTGTGATTAATCAAGGTTGCCTCATTTTATAGACTGCTCCTCCTAATCACCTTGATCTTCAATCGTCTTCAAATTGTTCAAATTAACATGCTTAGTGAATTATCTTAACAAGCTCCAAGATTGTTATAATTTTAAATTAAAGGTTATAATTGTCTCTTGATCTTCAATCTTCTTCAAACTGTTCAAATTAACATGCTTAGTGAATTGTCTTAACAAGCTCCAAGATTTTTATAATTTTAAGTTAAAGGTTATAATTGTCTCCTTAAGCTATATAACCTTGATTAAGTAACAATTTGGTCTTGAACAATTTTGCTTTCTTCTCTTGATATTTAACCAATATTTCACATAAAGAAAATGTTAGTATACCCTACGAACCATTCATAGAATGTACTCTAATTATCAATTGTGATTTAGATAATGCCGTATTTTGACCTTATTAATATTTTATAGTTATAATGTCATGTTAGAGGTCGCTTACAACTGTGCACCTAAAAGAAGTTTGGACCACTGCTAATATTAAATAAGCCTACAGGGTCGCATACCAAGCATATTAAACACTCAATAAACCTTATTCAGATTTGGGCCTAGTCTAATTCACGCTTAATTAGTTAGGGTTTTCGCTATATATATAGATAAATGGGGTAATTAGAAGATGAATGATTATTTAATCACAATCCTAGCATACGTCTTCATCTATAGAGAGAGAGGGATGAGATTGGTGCTAGCATACCATGAGCATGATATTTAGTCCTACATGTGTGTGGACATTGATTGAGGTGTGACATTTGACGTGCTCTTTCTTGACACTACCAATTCCTCTTCCTGTTTCCACTGAAAAAAGGTATAATTCAATCTTGAATTTGGTTTCAATATTCATAGGCATCTTGGCATTTCGAATCTATGTTTACAAAATTTATTACTATTAATCATCTAAAAACCTTACAGTGGTATCAGAGTCAAGTTGTGTTCATTGAAATTGAATTCGGTTTAATCGTATGAAATTATAGTTTTTTTATACAAGCACAACGAAGGTATCGACTGATACAAAGGAGTTGTCTGACTCGGCAGATAGGTTAATCGATGTAGTTTGTGCGTCGACTAGCTGGTTAAGTTGCGATGTGTTTTTATCTCATAATTATTTCAATTTTCATGTTGTATTAAATTGTTCATATTATATATACGTGAAATGCTTACGTGAGCATTTTCTTTTTCACTCATATATGATATGAATTCCTTACTTTGATTGTATTCATATGTTATGCAGTTATTCAATATGGATGTACTTATTTATTTTAATGAAGTAAAATGAATAACCCCAATTTGATTAAGGCCTATAAATTGTTGATTACATAAGTTTAGTAATATGATTAACATGTATAAAGGAAGATTAATATGATTAATCTTGGTGATAATTCAATATGAGAAAATAAATGGTTTTTCTAACCCTGCAAAGGACACTACTTAACTCTTTAAGGGGGCAATTGAACCCTGCCAAATTTCATATGTTATGTTAATGACATGTTTCTTATGTTTGGTGTTTTACATATGTTATGTTGATATATGATATCTTGCCTTGATTATGAATGGTGAAGAGTATGGCCCATATTTGTTTTATATTTTGGATACGGTCTATATGTCATTATGTATGTATGTAATAATTAGATTATTACTAATTTTAGTTGTAGTATAGTACTTGTCAAATTATTTAAAGAACCAAATCGATTGGAGCACAAGTACAAGGATAGTGATCCATATGCCATGAGAAGTTCATATTGTATATTAGATCTTTATTTTTTAGGTGCCATACTATATCACCTTATTAACTTTATTTAGGCACGTATATAGCAATTTTATAATCTACTTACTCCCTCAACAATATTAAGTAATAATTGATGCCTTTCTAATTCTACATCTGCAAGGACTTGAATCGTTGAGTAGTGGGCTTGCTAAAGCAAGGTGCTTTTGATTATTTAAGTCCAACAGGATGGGTAATGGCTACCCATAAGTGATATTTGGTTTACTTAATGGGGCTATGAAAATAGTTTAGAACCTTGAGGCATATAGTTGGGAGCTGAGACATAAGATATCGCCCAACAGCCAAGAGTTATATATAATAAAATTAACAAATGGTTCCTTACCTAAACAATAAGATTCAAGAGATGACCCAAAGCTCACTTCACTACAAGAAAAATGTCATTTGGCAATGGAGATTACCAATGGAAAATATAAACATTACATCGGTAAGTCAGGTTAGCAACCAAATTTATAGACGGACAAAGTCGTTGTAAAAACAGCCTTCAATAAATTTACCAACAGACAATTAATATATTTACCGACGATGTTTTTTGCATTGACCGTTGGTAAATCATTAACGGACAGTACCATTTCATCAAAAAAATATACTGACGGTGTATTCTATTCCGTAGGTAACTTTGTTACAACATTACCGATGTTTGCTTTTAGGCAAGAGTACTGACAGTTATTCTACCTCTTGGTAAATTTAGCGATGAAATTGGTTATTCTGACTATAATTATTGATGGCTAGTCATCTTCTGTTAGTAAAAGAATTAACTTTACCGACGAAACTACGAATGTCTGTCGGTAAATCAACCTGAAATTTTTTTAAAATATTGTTAATAAATTTTATTTGATGATGTTTGGTTGATGCATAATTTAAATAGTTCTAAATTTAATAGTATACATTTAATTTGTTTAAGTAGAAAGTTGCTTGATGATATAAAGTTTAAAATATCATAATTGATAATAAAAACATTAAATTGTACATAATAAGTATTTATAATTCAAATGGAATGACTACAAGTACACTATTGATTTAGTGACGGCAGATGCTTTGATTGGTGAGATGAGGTACTATCCCTACCCTCCACCTCATTACAGAGCCGAATTATGTACTCCATCAATGTCTGCACTCTGCTCTGAAGCTCTTGGACTTCATTGGTAGTAGACCACCTACTAGATGTTGTTGTACTAGATGTGGAGAATTACGAATAACATGTATTCGCAAATGAACCTAAGCTAAATATCCTTCCATGACAGTCCCTACCATCCACTTCATGAAGATAGGTTTTAGTCTCATCAATATCTTCATACTGTTGAGACTGTCATTGAATGCTTTCTTATATTTGGTCCTATCAGAAGGCAATATTTATATTAGGAAGTAATAATTATTAAGCAATAATATTAATCCCATAAATTTCATATACATTTAGTTCTCTACATCAGGTATTAACAAATGTCACACCGTCATGCTTCATAGTGTGAGTGTGCAAAAAGAGCTGACAGGGTATAGACCACATGTCCATAGACTATTCCTGCATAAGAGTAAAATGTTATAAGTGAACTAGAATTTATAAAAATTTTGGCAGAGTTTCCTCTATTTTATGATATTTAGCCCTATTGAGCAAAGAAAACAAGTCAACAACACAGCCATATATATCGCCAAACATTTATAACATTATCATTCTCTATAATACACATATTTTCATTCCAAAATTCACACATCAATTTCAATTCAAATATAGCAAAGTAAAGAAATCCAAACTATAACTGTAAAGTGTAGATACTTACAAGTCTCTCTGCATGCCCATGGTAGGTAATAGATCCTCCCATATATGCTGGAAGACTTTCTTCCCCCGATCCTCCACGTTTGTTGGTAGAATTATACTCTGAAATGGATATTGCCTCAGGTGATATCCAATACTGCTGCCAACAACTCCATATTTGTTCATAAATATAAGGTGGTCGTACATCGGCCTTGTGTATCGCAATAACAATTCCCAATAACGTGTACATGCTCGTCTCTTCCATACTTTATAAATGATCGCATCAAATTCAAAATCCTACAAAAATTCTTTCTGAAACAAAAGAAAAACATTCAATAAATATTTATAATGTAATAATATTTATCTAATTAACATATAAAAATTAATTAAATAATAAATAATAAATTTTGTTGCACTTTAAACTCCTGATAGTAAAATTCCTTTATGGCCCAAGAGATATTCTTCCATACATATCCCTCAAGATCAATCTTCTCTTGAATTTGGTTGTCATGTTTCTTGAGCACGGTCCAAACTGAATCAACCTTTTATAAAAACAAATAATTTTATACCATTATTAAAATTTAAACCCATAACTTAATTATAAACACATAGTATTTCATGTATTTTCACTTACTTATTTCACTTATATATTATTGACAATTGTGATGTAAGTTCTTCCATCACATCCCTCAGTTCTAGGTTGGCGGCTGGTGTAGTAGCTGGACGAGGAGGAGCTGATTCAATTCCAGTTGCTACAACATGAGATGCTTCATCTGTACAGTAAGTACCTCTAAATTATGGTATGAATCTTGGTCGCATTAGATCATGTCTTTGCTTTGGTGACATATTTCAACCTGAAATTAATATTTGATTAAATTTTCTAGAAATATAATAATTTGAATTTGGAATTTTATACAATATATTGAAAAGGAAATAATTGATTTGTTGAATATAATATTCAATTACAAACACAAATTAATCACTATCATCACTTAATGGTAAATGAAAATCATAATTGTTAAGAATTGCGTTTTATTTATGAACATAAAATTAGCAAATAGTTGCTTACCTAAATAACTAAGATTCAGGCAATGACCGAAAGCTCATTTGGTTCTTAGTGAAATGTGGATCTTGGACCACTATACTAATTTTCAAGGGACACTTGCTATATGGGTATAGTGGGAGCTTCTTAATTGTTAAGAATTGGGTGTTGTTTATGAACATGTCACTGAAACTTTGCATATTTTGTTGTAGATAATCATGAACATCAACATTTCATCTAGTTTTTCACTACAATCAGTCCTTAAGAAAGACAAGTTGAATGTTTCAAACTTTCTAGACTGGTATAGCAACCTGATAATTGTTCTCAAGAAAGAAAAGAAGGACTATGTCCTTGAAAAGCGACTCCCCATAGAAGCACCTTCTTCCAACGCTCCCCATACAAAAAGGAATGCTTATAAGAAACGTAAGGATGATGCCTTTCATGATGGTTGTCTCATTTTGGCAACTATGAACTAACATCATCCTTCAGTCTCTGCCAGATGAGTATGATACTTTTGTTATGAACTATAATATACATAATATGAATAAATCTTTGACTGAAATTCATTAGATGCTCAAAACTGCTAAGCAGAACATTGAGAATGACCCTACCCCTAAGGTCCTTATGGTCCAAAAAGGGAAAGGTTTCAAGAAACAAGGCAATGGTAAAGGGCAAGGGCTAAGATCCGATTATAAATTGAAACAAGCCCAAAGCTAACCCGAAGACCAATCTTGGTCCTTCTAATGATGGCATATGCCATTATTATAATGAATCGGGCCACTAGAAGAGAAACTGCAAGAAATATTTCGAAGATCTAAAAAAGAAGAAGGGTAATGACACTTCTGCTTCAGGTATTTATGTTATAAAAGTAATTGTTGCTACTTCTAGTTCTACATCTTAGGTATTGGATACTAGTTTTGGTTCTCATATTTATGTAAATGTGCTGGGACTACAAAGTAGTAGAATTTTGGCAAAGGTTGAAGTGGACCCGCGTGTAGGCAATGGAGCAAGAATTACTATTTTAACTGTAGGGACATTTCATTTATCTTTGCCTTCAGGCATGGTTTTAGAACTTAATAATTTCTACTATGTACCTGTTATCAGTGGGAATATTATCTCTATTTCATGTTTCGACATGTAAGGTTTTTGTTTTACAGTTAAGAACAATTATTGTTCATTTTCACATAATAACAAATTTTATAGGAGCCCCCAATTAGAGAATGGGCTTTATGTTCTAAATTTATGAAGGCCCGTTTATAACACAATACTAAAAGGTTCAAATCTAATGATTCGAATCTCAGCTACCTTTGCCATTATCGTTTGGGAAATATAAACACATACATAAGCTCTATGATGATGAATCTTGTTTATTAAGAAAAATGATTGAAGCTCCTTTTATTTGACACTGTGAGAGAGCTAGTGATTAATTAGCACCCATACATACTAATGTATGTGAACCATTAAAATCTACTACTAAAGGAGGTTTTCATTACTTTATTACTTTTATTGACAACCTTAGTAAATATAGTTATGTTTATTTGATGAAACATAATTTTGATTCCTTTTGAAAAGTTCAAGGAATTTCAAAATGAAATACAAAACCAACTTAGCAAAACGATAAAAAACCCTTCAATTAGGTCGACTTGATGAATATTTGAGCCAAGAGTTTAATGACTATCTCAAAGAGTGTGGAATAATTTCACAACTCGCTCCACTTGGGACACAACAATGGAATGGTGTGTCTAAAAGGAGGAACCAAACATTATTAGATATGGTTCAATCTACGATGAGTCATGTAAACCTTCCATTGTCCTTTTAGGGATATGCTCTTGAAACAGTTGCATTTACACTAAATAGAACTCCATCAAAGGTAGTAAAAAAGACACTATATAAGACTAGACAGGAAAGGTTCCTAGGTTGTCTTTTTTACAGATTTAGGGATGTAAAGCTTATGTTAAAAGGTTAAAACTTGATAAACTTGAACCCAAATATGATAAATGCTTCTTTTTGGTGTATCCTAAGGAAACTAAAGGATGCTACTTTTATAATCCTACAGAGAACAAAGTGTTTGCTGCTCGAAATGGTTTCATTCTAGAGAGATCATTTCTTTCTAAAGGAACTAGTGGGAGTAAAGTACATCTTGAAGAAATTAAGAGTCACAGGAGAATGCTCCAACCCAAAAGGAGCCTCGTTTAGATTTACAAATAGTTGTAGAAACTACACCTGTGACACCAACCTCACGTACGTCTGAAAGGTGTTAGAGTAGTGCCCTAAAGGCAATCGCCTTTAATGAGTTTTGTAGAAAGTTATGTACCAACTTTATTTTCAATAATAAAGAAAGACATATTTCATTAATTTGGTGTTCATTATTTATGAATTGATATTGATCTATA
>JAOSBO010000008.1:35275754-35293036 GCA_027563915.1 Erythroxylum rotundifolium
ATTATTTATGAATTGATATTGATCTATAAGCAAATTAATGAAGTCCATGATATATGACATAACATGAAGGAAATTATAATGTGATCATACTACTGAGATTCCTATCATGTGCAATAACATCAATATCTAAATTATCCCTAGTTATAGGATTAATGAGACTGGAAATCGTTAATCTGGATAGACTAGCATATGTTAAACTCCTTGATTTATCAAGCAGTAGATCTCAAAAACTATAAACATGAGATGTTTAGAGTTTAGATGTAAGTGCTTACTAGAGGTAGTAAGTATATTGGATGACCTACTATGAGATCATCACATGGATGTCCTATTCTAATGTTAGTGATAGTCTCATCATAGAAATGGTACAAGTATCCTTAGACTTGAGGTACTCAAGGATATTTTGGATATTGATTCTACGCTTTGAATCCATTCCTTGCTTCCTTGTAGAGGTCGCTTATAGGTTGGTGATTGGATACAATTTGAGGTATTCGAAGGTAATTGAGTAGCCAATAGAGGATTCACCACTTCTATGATAGCAGAAGGTGATACCCACGACCTTTTGTCGGGGTCATTACTTGGAAATATCTAGCTAGAGTACATGTGTCATAAAGAATGTCTTCATTGACATATAAAGCAATGAGTCCCAGGACAAGAACTAATATCACTTCGGCTAGATTTGACGTAGTCAATCTAGTGAGAGTTGTCACTTTACCCATACTCATAACCAAGTGGGGTATAGCATAGTGAAAGGTTGAATTGCACAGAAATTGTAAGTTTCATGACAAGCATGGGTTCATTCGTCAAACAACTTACTTTTTGGTCAATTGGGGGTCATGATGTGTTGCTAGATGCCACTCATGACTTGCCTGGATTAAGTGTTAATCTAAGTGGCCAATATAACCGGGAACTTAATGGGTCATACGCATAAGAGTGACTCGGAAGATTCGTAAAATAGTTTTGGATAGAGGTCCATTATATTGAGAGCAATAAAACCAAATGGAACTTGATAAGATTAGGATATGTCCCAATGAGATCCCGACGTCGATATTGTTAAAATAGGTCTCCGGTATTTTTCATACCCAGGACCTAGTAGGACCGATCCCAGTATGACTGGACCACGTCAACATTTATATTTATATAAAAGATGGTACAGCGTGGATGAGGAGGATGCTTCTATTTCAACATATTCATTTAATGTCTTTAATGGAAAGAAGACAAAATCCTTTAAAGACAACCAAAAATAAGGAAGTTAATAGTTGTGAGAGAGCTTAAGAAAACAAGTAAGCTTCTTCACAATTATTATCCATCACTCTCTTATCTTTCTTCTCTTCTTCCTCTCCATTTGCTTTAACAAATTTTTCTCTCCATTTTCTTAAACATTCTTGATCTCCATAGAACAAAGAAAAGAGCTAGCACTCTTGTCTTTGTTCTAGCCATTTCCGAATCAAAGAGATTGATTCAGTTAGTTTCTCCATTCTCTATGTGGATACTATTGGAGACGGTCTATTTTGATCGTTGTGGTTTCCGACAACCCAACGAGTAGAAGATCGAAGAAAGAAGGAGACTACTCACAAGTACATAGTTATTATATGAACGATTGCTTTGTGCAAATGTCATGAATTCCTATATATATGTGTGTTATGAACAAGTATGTGAATTGGGACTTTTTTTTGTATAAGCATATAGATCTTGGAATTTGGGAAAGTCCCGGAACAAAAATTTGTTTTTCCAAACTGTGTGTATATGATGTATGCACCAGGATTTTCCTACAGCAGTATCAGAGCCACTTATGCCCCGTATAAAGGAGAAACCATAACATGTGTGATGCTGCCAATTGGTTGTGACAGTTGTGCATGCTGATTGTGAGGAATTCGAAATCAATATAGAGATATTGTTTTCGAAATTTTCTTCCCCATATTTTCTCATGAGATATTTCTGAATATGTCTGTGGAAGAAAAAAATTTATCAAGGTGATTTGTTACGTTTTTGCTAATTAATTCCCTAATGTTCTGGTTGCTGTGTTTATGCACATTACATGAACAGGAATGCTTGTAAATTCGAGAATAATTTTTATAAAAATAGTTTTTGAAATTTTCTTTCACCAACCTCTTTCTAAGATTTTTATGAATGTATATGAAGATGAGAATTGTTTTTAATATGATTGAATATTTATTTGAGAATTTCTTGTGTGCTGATGGGAATGTCTATGTTGAGGAACACAGATTCTGGATTAGATTTGTTGCTGAGATTGGTTAAGTTTTTTTTGGAAATAAATTCTACAAAAATTCCTAAAACATGTTATAGCCTCTATAATTTTCGTAGCATTTATTGAAATCGTTTCAATGATTTTTTCAAGCAAAAGACAGATCTGGACAGTTTTGAAAAAACTGCTGGACCTGGTTTCTTTGAAGAGGTGATTGTGTGCTTTTGGTTTCAATGCTTTGGATCATTTTTTTATGTGATCATAAATATGTTACTCTGATTTTGTATGCATGCCAAACTGATTTTCTTGAAATTGGGTTTTCCAAACATTTTTGTTGTCAAATATGTCATATTAGCGTCTCGTTGGTATATTCAGTTGTCTTCATTGTTTTGGCCATCACAAGTTATGTGACAGGTGCCGAAGTAGTCTTGATGAAGTGGAGATTAACTAGAGATACTTAGGGTGATAGTTTGATGTTCTCAAATTATTTGAAAATCCAAGAGATTAATATTGTATTAATCTATTTCGAGTATTTCATGTCTAGTATGACTAAATATGGCAAGCGTGATACAATTAAAGAGTTTAATTGGCCCATCAGAGTAGAGGGTATTACACTTAGTATATTGGTATTTTTAATTAGAATTAAAAACATACGGATTGAGAAATTAGCCAATGCCAACATTAGAAAACAATTCGGTTCAAGAGTTGAATCGAACATCAAATCTTTAGATGCATAACACGTCACAACCTATACAAGAAAACCTTGTGAGATTGTTGCATTAAAGAATGCAAGCTAGGGTAGGTTAGGTGGGATGATGGATGGTTATGGATATAGATTCAATGTGATTGATGAAACGTCCTAAATCATGCCTTATAGTCAATGTGACTATAATCCTACAACTTAGATGAGACCATAATATGAAATCCCTCACACATAATACGAAAACTAACGCCTTCAATTAATATAGGGAGAACCAGAATTTTTTTAGAGTTAGGTTTGTTGGGAAAACCTAAACCTACTCTGTACGGATATGTTCAAACCATGAAAGAAAGATTTTTGGATTAATGGGTCAGTTTTCGCTAAAAGCGTTGATTTGTTGAGTAAACTCAAGGTCAACAGAGACAGAGACGCAATTGGGTAACATACATCAGATATACGCGCATCAAGGGTTTATAACCTAATGTATGTGTATGGATCACAAGTTGATAGCACTAGATGATAGTTGTAGCTATGATGCAATTGACATAACTGATATCTACCGATTGACCTAAGGTGGCTTCTTGGGTAAACCTAAAGTCATTCTTAGTAATGTCGGATATCGAGCCACTGGCACACTTTGTCATATCTTTTCTTGGAATCGTAGTGAGGGCTATGGATTCTTTGAAATTAGTGGGAGATATATACATGTCATGTAAATCTTTTATGATCATGTATGTAAATTTATATTCTAACATTTTCTCTCTTCACATTTAGGTTGATTGAAGATGTCTTCTAATGTGAATTCGTACTCACTTATGGATTCTAATAAATTGACCGGACCCAATTTTCTTGATTGGCAAAGAAATCTAAGAATTGTTCTCAGATCTGAGAAAATAGACTATGTCCTAAACGTTCCACTTCCTGATCCCCCTGCTGCTGATGCTTCTAATGAGGATCAAAAGGCATACTGTAAGCATCTCAAAGATAATGACATGGCTACCTGCATTATGCTAGCCTCTATGTCACTAGAGCTATAAAAGCAGCATGAGTCTATGGATGCTAATATCATAGTGTTTCAACTTAGAGAGCTTTTTGATAAGCAAACTCGGTCTGAAAGGTTCGTGACCTCGAGGCTACTCTTCACCACTAAGATGAGTCTGGGGACATCTGTAGCACAGTATGCACTGAAGATGAATGGTTATATTGAGAGGTTGGCCACCTTGGGTTTTGTTATGGACTATGAATTAAGTATTGACTTAATTCTAGCTGGATTGTCTGATATTTATTCATAGTTTATGTCAAACTATAGGATGAACCAAATCTCCACGACAATCCCTGAGTTGATCAATCTACTCAAGACAGCAGAGAAAACTATCAAGAAGGATAGCAAGCTAGTGCTAGTGGTGGACTCTTCTTCTTCAGGTTCAAGAAAAAAGAACCTAAAGAAGAAAAGGTCCAAGAAACCAAAAGGAAATACAGCCAAAAAGAAACTCAAAGAGACTGCACCGAAAGAAACTTGTTTCCATTATGGCAAGAATGGTCACTAGAAGCAAAACTGTAAAGTCTATCTGGAGTCCTTGAAGAACAAGCAGGCATCAGATGCCCCAGCTCCTTCTAGTATGTTTGTCATTGAGGTTAATACTGTTTCTAATCATAACATATGGGTATTAGATACTGGTTGCAGCTCACACATATGTAACGATATGTAGGGCCTCAGGAACAATAGACAGCTCATGAAGGGGGAACTGGACCTACGGGCGGGCAATGGAGCAAGAGTTGTTGCATTAGTCGTAGGCACTTATTTTTTGACACTCCCCAACGGGATTATAATTAAACTGGATGGTTATTATTTTTTACCTATTTTAACAAAGAACATATTGTCTATTTCTTGTTTAAATAGAGTGGTTTCCATTTGAATATCAATAGCAATGGTTGTTCTATTAGTTTGAATTGAATGCTTTATGGTACTGGTACATTATGCAATGTAATTTACATATTAGATATGTCGCATCCAGTTATGAATGTCAATGACATGAAAGACATAAACGAGAGAATTTAAAATTAACTTACCTATGGCATTGTCGCCTTGGCCATATAAATGAGAGACACATAGCTAAACTCTATAAGAGTGGTAGTTTTGGGTTATTTGATTATGAATCATATGACATATGTGAATCATGTTTATTAGGAAAGATGACCAAGTTACCCTTTAAAGGAAAGGGTGAACGAGCAACTGGAGTATTAGACCTAATACATTCAAATGTATATGGTCCAGTGTCCATCCATGCCAGAAGTGGTTTTCTTTACTTCATTACCTTTATTGATGATTATTCTCGATATGGGTATCTATATCTGATGAGATACAAATCTGATGCATTTGAAAAGTTCAAACAATTCAGAAATCAAATAGAAAAAAAACTTGGGAAAGGAATCAAGACACTTCATCCCGATCGAGGTGAGGAATACTTAGACCAAGAATTTTTAGATTATCTCAAAGATAATGGAATTTTATCTCAGTGGACTCCACCTTACACACCACAGCACATTAGTGTGGCTAAAAGGAGAAATCGAACCTTATTTGACATAGTATGGTCGATGATGGGCTTTGCAAATTTACCAAATTCCTTTTGGGGGTATGCATTCGAGATAGCTATTTATTTGCTAAGCAGAGTTCCATCAAAGGCAGTTGATGTTACTCCATATGAGATGGGGACTAACAAAAAACCCTATCTTTCTCATTTGAAAGCTTAAGGTTTTCCCGCTTACGTGAAGCGAATATAGTTAGATAAGCTTAATGTGAAGTTTGACAAGTGTTTGTTCTTAGGATATCCTAAAGAAAAAATGAAATGTTTGTTCATAGGATATCCTAAAGAAACAATGGGATATGAATTTTACCATGCTGGGGAACAAAAAGTGTTAGTTTCAAAGCATGTTGTCTTTTCAGAGAAAGAGTTTCTTTTAAAATAAGACTGTGGGAGAAAAATTGAACTTGAAGAAGTTCAAGATGCTAGAACAAATGCGAATCAATTACCAGAACTTGAGGTTATGACTCATGTAGATGAAGTAACAGTTCAACCTTCTTCAACACAAGAAGTTCGTATGTCATGTAAGATACACTAGGTTCCCAAGAGATATGGATTTCTCGTGATTGAACAGAATGGCATATTGCCCATAGAAGATAACGAGCCTACTACCTATGAAGAGGTTCTGAAGAGTTCAGAGTCTAAGAAATGGCTTAACGCCATGAAAGCAGAATTGGATTTCATGTATGAAAACTAATTATGGACTTTGGTTGAGATACCCGAAGGAATAAAACCCATAGGATGTAAATGGGTTTTCAAAAAGAAAACTGACATGGATGGTAATGTGATTACCTATAAAGCAAGGCTTATGGCTAAAGGTTTCTGTCAAAGACAAGGAATTGACTAAGACGAGACCTTCTTCCCAATAGCAATGCTTAAATCCATTGGGATACTCCTAGCCGTTGTCGCTCATTATGATTATGAGATATGGCAAATGGATGTGAAGACAGCTTTCCTAAATGGAAATCTAGCTAAGGATGTGTATATGACGTAACCAGAGGGCTTCATCTCCTATGATGGCAAAAAGTTATACTAGCTTCAGAAATCCATCTATGGATTGAAACAAGCATTTAGGAGTTGGAACATCCGCTTTGATGACGTCATCAAAGATTTTGGTTTCTCACAAAATCTGGAAGAACCCTGTGTGTATAAGAAGGTTAGTGGGAGTACAATCGTATTCCTTGTGTTATATGTAGATGAAATATTATTATTAAGAAATGATGTCTCTATGTTACAATCTGTGAAGATTTGGTTATCCAAACAATTTTCCATGAAAGATCTCGGTGAAGCAACTTATATTCTTGGGACAAACGATCTATAGAGATAGATCAAAAAGGTTGCTTGTTCTTTCACAATCAATGTAAATAGACAAGACGCTAAAGAGGTTTAGCATGGAGCAATCCAAGAGAGGATATCTTCTCATGACTCATGGGATAACACTCTCAAAATCTATGTGTCCTAAAACACAAGATGAGAGGACGCGCATGAATATGATCCCTTATGCATCTGTATTAGGATCTATCATGTACGCTATGCTATGTACAAGATCCAATGTATCATATGCTCTAAGTGTTACGAGCAGATACCAATCGGATCCTAGTAAAATTCATTGGGTGGCTGTCAAGAACATCCTCAAGTACTTGCAAAGGACTAAGGATGTTTTCTTGATATATGGAGATGGAAATCTAACAGTGAGTGGGCATACAGATGCCAGTTTTCAATCTGATAAGGATGATTTCAAATCCCAATCAGGTTATATATTCACACTGAACGGTGGAGCGGTCAGTTGGAAGAGCTCCAAACAAGAGACGACTATTGATTCAACAATCGAGGTAGAGTACATTGCGGCTTCAGACGCAACAAAGGAAGCAATTTGGATCAAGAAGTTCATTATTGAAGATGGTGTGGTTCCTAGCAGTGATGGACCCATAGAGTTGTATTGTCACAACTTTGGGACCATTGCGTAGACGAAGGAACCAAGATCTCATCAACAATTCAAGCACATACTCTATAGATATCATCTGATCAGGGAGATCATTGGTTAAGGTGATGTACAGATAGAGAGAATTCTCACCAAGCAGAATATTGTTGATCCGTTGACGAAGTCACTGTCACATAATAGCTTTAATTCTTAAGTACTTGCCTATGGTATTAGATACCAAAGCGATTAGCTTTAGGTCAAGTGGGAGATTTGTTAGAGTAGTGCCCTAAAGGCAATCACTTTTAGTGAGTTTTGTATAAAGTTGTGTATAGACTTTATTTTCAATAATAAAGAAAGGCATATTTCATTAATTTGGTGTTAATTATTTATGAATTGATATTGATCTATAAGCAAATTAATGAACTCCATGATATATGACATAACATGAAGGAAATTATGATGTGATCATACTACTGAGAGTCCTATCATGTGCAATAATGTCAATATCCAAATTATCCCTAGTCATAGGATTAATGAGAATGAACATCGTTAATCTGGATAGACTAGCACATGTCAAACTCCTTAATTTGATCAAGTAATAGATCTCATAAACCATAAACATGAGATGTTTAGAGTTGAGATGTGGATGCACTGGTTCATTCGTCAAACAACTTACTTTCCAATTAATTGTGGGTCATAATGTGTTGCTATACGCCGCTCATGACTTGCTTCGATTAAGTGTTAATCTAAGTGACCAACATAACTCGGAACCTAATGGGTCACACTCGTAAGAGTTACTTGGAGGATTCATAAAATGGTTTTGGATAAAGATCCATTATATTGAGAGCAATAGACCCAAATGGATCCCGATGAGATCGTGACGTCGATATTGCTGAAATAGGTCTCCGGTGTTTTTTCATACATGGGACTCAATAAGACCAATCCCAGTATGACTGGACCACCTCAACATTTATATATTTATATTTATATATATATATATATATAAGATGGTGCAACATGGATGAGGAGGATGCTTCTTTTTCAACATATGCATTTAATGTCTTTAATGGAAAGAAGACAAAAACCATTAAAGACAAAGCTAAAAAGAAGGAAGTTCATAATCGTGAGAGTGCTTAAGAAAATAAGTAAGCTTCTTCACGATTATTATCTATCACTCTCTCATCTTTCTTCTCTTCTTCCTCTCCATTTTCTTTAATGATTTTTGCTCTCCGTTTGCTTTAACGTTCTTGCTCTCCATAGAACAGAGAAAAGAGCTAGCACTCTTGTTTTTGTTCTAGCCATTTCTAGGTTAAAGAGTTTAATTTGGTTAGTTTCTCTGATCTCTATGTGGATACTATTAAAGATGGTTTATTTTGGTCGTTGTGGTTTATGACAACCCAACGAATAGAAGATTGAAGAACGAAGGAGACTACTCACAAGGTACATGGTTATTATATGAATGATTGATTTGTTCAAATGCCATAAATTCCTATATGTGTGTGTGTGTGTCTGTGTGTGTTATGCACATGCATGTGAATTGGAAATTTTCACCTAGGTTTAATGGTATTTCCTTGTATAGGCATATAGACCCTAGACTTCAAGATAGTCCCAGGACAAAAATTTTTGTTTTTTCGCACTGTGTGTATATGATGCATACACGAGGATTTTCCTATAAAAGGATCTATCACGAACTCATAAGGTATGGTATACACGAGGATTTTCCTATAAAAGGATCTGTCACAAACTCATAAGGTATGGTTTCTTGATGATGGAACATCATGATCTGTTACTGATTGAGGATGATAAACCTACATCCTACATGGAAACAATGATGGACCCTGACTCCGACAAATGACTTCACACCATGGAATGCGAAATGGAATCCATGTACCAAAGCAAAGTATGGGTCTTGGTTGATCCACTTGATGGTGAAATAACCACTGAGTATAAGTAGGCTTTCAAGAAGAAAGTTGACATGGATGGTAATGTATATGTATATAAAGCGCGATTAGTGGCTAAGGTTTTCAAACAAATTCATGGTATTGACTATGATGAGACCTATTCCCTAGTTGTGAAGCTTAAATCCATTCACATCCTCCTAGCAATTGTTGCATACTATGATTATGAGATTTGGAAAATGGATGTAAACATAACTTTCCTTAATGAGAATCTGGAAGAGGCTGTATACATGATACAACCTGAAAGTTTCATATATCCTAAAAATGCTAGGAAAATATGCAAGCTTTAGCGATCCCTTTATGGATTGAAGCAGGCTTCTCAAAGTTGGAATTTTCATTTTAATAAGGCAGTCAAAGAGTTTGTTTTCCTCTTAAGTGAAGAAGAATCTTATGTTTATAAGAAGACTAGTGGAAGTAGAATTATTTTCTTAGTCTTGTATGTAGATGACATACTACTCATTATAATTCACATTCCTATGCTTTAATCTATAAAAACTTGGTTAGGAAGCTGTTTTGAAATGAAATACTTGGGTGAGGCATCCTACACCTTAGGTATTAGAATCTATAGAGATAGACCGAGAAGGCTTATTAGAGTAAGTCAAAACACTTATGTCGACAAGGTTTTGCATAAATTTAATATGCAAGCATCCAAGAAAGGCTTCTTACCCATGTCACATGGCACAATTTTGAGTAAGGCTCAGTGCCTTTGACACGAGATGAGTGAGACTACATGAGTAGGATCCTGTATGCATCTGCAATAGCATCTATTATATATACCATGTTGTGTACTCGTGCAAATGTTGCATGGAATAGTTTGTTTTGACATTGTCAAAGGTTAGCCGTAAAAGGTAATTATAAAAGCAATGCTTGGGCATACTATGAATCATAAGGAGGAATGTGGATAAACAACATGAAATTTGTCTCTCCCATGTAACAGGAGAAAGATATCTCTGGCCCCCTTTATGAGTTGAGACAGAAAAATTACATCGTCATGCACAAACTAGGTGAATTTTAGTCGTTTACTTCACGGTCTAACTCAGAGATTGAGAAACATGATTGAGCCTAATAAGGATGACACTATTTCCTACTTTATGCTCAATTGAGATATAATGAGATAAAGGGATTACATGTGAATAATTGGTTCTTATGTAAATGGTAGATTTTTAGTGTATGCCCCACTACCAATTATAAAATGTACTATAATTATTAGTTGTGATTCAGGTACTTTCATATTCTGACCTTATTTAATATTGAGTAGTTATAATGTCTTGCTAGAGACTACTAATAACTTGTGGGCCTAAAAGAAGTTTGGAACTACTGCTAATATTAAATAAGCCCACAGGGTCACACACTAAGCAGGTTGAACATTTAATGGGCCTAATTCAGATTTAGGCCTAGCCTAATTCATGGTTAACTAGCTAGGGTTTTCCTATATATATAGATATATGGGTAATTAGCAGATGAATGGTCTTTTAATCACAATCCTAACACATGTCTTCATCTAGAGGGAGAGAGAGGGATGATATTGGTGATAGCATACTGTGAGCATGATATTCAGTCTTGCGTGTGTGTGGATACTAGTAGAGGCATGATGTTTGACGTGCTCTTTCCTGACAATACTAATTCCTCTTCCTGTTTCCGTTGTAGAAAGGTATAATTCGATCTTGAATTTGGTTTCAATATTCACATGGATCTTGACATTTCAAATCTACATTTATGAAATTTATTACTGTTAATTGTTTGAAAACCCTACAGTAAATCATTAGTATTGAATGGTTTTGCTATCACCATGATAAAAAAGCATAAAACTCCTTGGTTTAATAAAGAAATTTGATAAATTCATATAATTAAACTTATTTTTAAAAAAGGATTAACAAATTGGTCAAGATAACATCTAACAAACTCAATCTATAACTTTAATTTACATTATATTAACGTCTATTTACATTTTTATGTATGAGCTTTATCAAGTTTATGACATTGAATTTTTCTATTTTATTCCCTTGGAACATACTACAGCCCCAGGTGGCGAAGAGCCGAAATCAAGGTGCCAAACCTTCCCATCGATGTGAGCTCTTGGGGAAGATCAGCCTGTTATCCCTAGAGTAACTTTTATCCATTGAGCCGGCCCTTCCACTCGGCACTGTCGAATCACTAAGGCCAACTTTCGTCCCTGCTCGACGAGTAGGTCTTGCAGTAAAGCTCCCTTTTGCCTTTGCACTCAAGGGCTAATCTCCGTCCGGCCCGAGGAAACCTTTGCAGGCCTCCATTTTATCCAATTATCTATCGAGCGATGAAAAGGATTCAACAAAAGACAAAAAAAATCGACTATCTGTTTTACTGTTTTACATCAAGCAATACGTGGAGTAACTCCCGATATAGCAGTAAAAGCAAGACGTGTAGGCAGATCAACTCATCAAGTTCCCTAGGATTCACACAAGGAAAAGCACTTGCCATTCATTGGTTATTAGGGACATCCCGAAAACGTCTGGGTCGAAATATGGCTTTCAAAGTTTTAGTGGATGGTGCCGCTACAGTTGGTGGCGAGCTCTCCTTGGGCAAAAACGTATTAGTAGCTTATATGCCATGGGTATATATATATATATATAACTTAAAATAAAATTATCTTTATAAAAAGTTATATAACACAATTAGCACAATAACATCTTAACACGAATTTTTCAATATGATAATCATATGAAAACAATTTTTAAATATAAATTTAATATAACTTTAGTTAAATTATTTATTTTTTGTTAATTACAATCATTTGACATTGTTCATGTGGATGAGTGTGCCATATGTTATATTATAATATTGCTCTTATGTTATTTCAGAATTTATGACTTTTTATATCATTCAAAGTTCAAAAAATTATTAAGTTGAGAATTCATAGATACTATTTATGATTAGATGATATTATAATTGATTTGAAATAATAATCTAAATATAGAAAATGTCTTATTTGTCAATTATGTGCAAATATCACAAAAAAATTACAAATAACTATCAAATATTATGAAGGGATATGTTAATTTGTGGAAAAAGTGATCTAATTGATTCACCTTATTCACATAATTATTTAAAATTTTATAAATAAAAAGTACAGTTACCTTTTAACCTTTCTAAATCATATAACATTTTATGTGAAATAAGTATCTGACTATAAGTCACATTAAATTTCTCCTCTAAGTGTTTAATGACTTATAGTGACATGAGTAGGATCTCGTATGCATTTGCTATAGGATCCATCATACATGCCATGTTGTGTCCTCGTGTAGATGTTACATGTTCTTTGAGCATGACAAGTAGATACTAGTCATATCCAGGTGAAAGTCACTAGATAGTTATTAAGAACATTCTTAAGTGCTTTAGAAGAACTAAGGATATGTTATTGACCTATAGAGGTGAGGAAGAGCTCATTGTAAGTGGTTACACTGATGCCAGCTTCCAATCAGACAAAGATGACTTCCGATCATAGCTAGGATTTGTATTCTACTTGAATGGTGGAGCAGTGTGTTAGAAGAGTTCCAAATAGGACATAGTTGCTAATTCTACAACAAAAGTTGAGTACATTGTTACTCCAGAAGTAGAAAAGGAGGTTGTTTGGGTTAGACTATTCACCATTGAACTTGGTATGGTTCCTAGCATTGTGAATCTAGTAGATCTTTATTGTGATAATAATGGAGCCATTGTCCAAGCTAAGGAACCAAAATTTCATCAGAAGACCAAACACGTACTAAGGCATTTTCACCTTATTTGACACATTGTTCAAAGAGGTGATGTGAAGGTGTGAAAATTGCCAATAGATCTTAATATAACTGATCTGTTGACTAAGCCTCTCTAGTAGGCTAAGCATGATCATCACACTAGAGCATTAGAATTAGAAATATGGATGTATGATCATGTAAAGTAAAATTTTGGGACATGTTGTTTTTTGGATAATCCGTCAATAATACCTAATTATTGTTTGTTATGTTCATATTTAATGGATCTATAAACAAATTAGAATTATGATCCCATGAATAATGTGTATCTTATAATTAGCCATCAAGTGCGTGACTTGAATGTGACACCTTATTGCAACATGAATACAATTATTCTAAAAGTCCCTAGTCAATATCATTAATGTAAGGGATAATGATGACTGTCGAGACTATCATGTTGATCAACTGATGACCATGTTTCTCGGATCATTAATATGGAGATATTAAGTTAATCACATAGGTTTATGTTAGAGAACATGCAATTGAACCAACATGTTATGAGAACACTTCAAAAATTATTATATAAGTGTCATAAGTGGTTCTTATCACAATTGCTAAGTATAGTCTTTTGACTTCATTTTGTCATAGTTTCCTAAATATGGAATAGATTGTTTTGACATTGTCAAAAGTCAGTCATAAAAGGTGATTATAAAGCAACGCTCGAGTATGCTATAAATCATGCGGAGGAATGTCAATGAACAAGATGGGAGAAAGATATCTCTGGGTCCCTCGATGAGTTGAGACTAAAAAATTGCATGATCGTGCACAAACGAGGTAAATTTTTGTCATTTGTTTCATAGTCTAACTTAGAGATTGAGAAAAATGATTGAGTCTAATAAGGATGACACTATTTCCTACCTTATGCTCAATCGAGATATAATGAGAAAAAGTGATTACATGTGCACAATTGGTTCTTGTGTAAGAGGGAGATTGTTAGTGATGCCCCACTAACCAATTATAGAATGTACTATAATTATTAGTTGTGATTCAGGTACTGTCGTATTCTGACCTTATTTAATATTGGATAGTTATAATGTCTTACTAAAGATCGCTTATAACTTATGGGCCTGAAAGAAGTTTGGACTTGCTGCTAATATTAAATAAGCCTACATGGTCACACACCAAGCAGGTTGAACATTCAATGGGCCTAATTTGGATTTGGGCCTAGTCTAATTCGTGCTTAACTAATTAGGGTTTTACTATATATATAGATATTTGGGTGATTAGAAGATGAACGGTCATCTAATCACAATCCTAATACACATCTTCTTCTAGAGAGAGAGAGGGACGATATTGGTGCTAGCATATCGTGTGTGTGGATACTAGTAGAGGCGTAACATTTGACGTGCTCTTCCCTGTCCCTACCAATTCCTCTTCCTATTTCTGCTGTAGAAAGGTATAATTCGATCTTGAATTTGGTTTCAATATTCACATGGATCTTGGCATTTCGGATTTAGATTTACGAAATTTATTACTGTTAGTTGTCCGAAAACCCTACAGTATGTTGAATCGTTTTCCTATCATCATGATAAAAGGCATAAACCTCCTTGGTTCAACAAAGAAATTTGATAAATTCATATAATTAAACTTATTTTTTGAAAAAGGATTAACAAATTGATCAAGATAACATCTAACAAACTCAATCTATAACTTTAATTTATATTATATTAACATCTATTTAAATTATTATGTATGAGCTTCATCAAGTTTATGACATTGAATTTTTCTATTTTATTACATGAATATATATATTTAAATAAGAAAACTTATGAAATGGTATATTCATAATTTAATCTCAATTTAAGTTCTATAAACTAGATTAAAATTATATTTATAATAAAATTTATTTGGTCAACTATGACTTAAATATAAAAAAATTTCCGAAAAGCTATATAACACAATTAGTACAATAGCATGTTAACATGAATTTTTCAATGTGATAATCATATTGAAAACAAATTTTAAATACAAATTTAAAGCTTCCTTAAATTTAATATACTCTTAGTCAAATTATTTATAGTTCTTGTTAATTACAATCATTTGGCTTTGTTCGTATGGATAAGTGCGCCATATGTTATATTATAATATTGCTCTTGTATTCTTTCAGAATTTATGACTTTTTTTATCATTCGTAGCCCAAAAAAAATTATTAAGTAGAGAATTCGTAGACATTATGTATGATTAGATTAGATGATAATATAATTGATTCGAAATAATAATCTAAATATAGAAAATGTATTATTTGTCAATTATGTGCAAATATCACAAAAATTATAAATAACTGTCAAATATTATGAAGGGATGTGCTAATTTGTGGAAAAGTGACATGATCGATTCACCCTAAACACATAATTATTTAAAATTTTATAAATAAAAAGTATAGTTACTTTTAAACCTTTCTAAATCATATAACATATTATGTGAAATGAGTATGAGACTATGTCACATTAAATTTTCTCCTCCAAGTACTTAATGACTTGTAGTGAAATGCTTATTAGATTATACGCCAACATACTTACTGAAATTGCTTATAAGATTGATTCAGTTGCTAACGTTCAATTCTAATTTTCTTGATTTTTCAACTTGTAAATTCCAATTCTCTTCAACTTAGAATCCTTTTTCTAACCATTTCACATCTATAAATTTATTTTATTTAAATCTGAAGTTAAGTTCACTTATTTTTACTTGACACATTTTCAATAAAATGTACTGCGTTACTATTAAGCAAATGTTACCAAAAAGGAAAGACATTGATAGCATGTAGTCCTAAGCTGTTAAAAAATTGAATTAATCATATAAACATAATGTCATAATTAATATCAATTTTGTCGGTAATCTACATATACCCTAGTTTCCTAATAGCTAAGTCACGTAATTCCCTTTACATGTATTTGGAAACGAAACAAAGACAAAAGGGAACTGTGATTAATGCGTGTGTTATGTATGTAAGTGTAAAATAAAAATACCATTAGGCTAACACTGATATTTTAGTTTAGTGCACTTGGGAGAAAGCGAGAGGAAAGAGCGGGCCTTACAGGGAAGAGTTACTACTACCACTACCAGTCTTTATTATACATTTTACTTCTCTCGCCACATTGTCTTAAAACCAACGACTTCTCTTCGCGCACATGTATTAGCTCATAGGTTTAGCTTCTTTATCCTTCTTACTTCGTCAAAGCCTTTCTCTTTATTCTTTAATATTGGTTGTTGTTGTTATTTTTCTTTTTCTTTTTCTCTTTTTTGGTTAAAGAGTTATTTGCATGCTCACAAACCACATTCTCACACCGCAAACACTCACACTGCGACTTGCTTTTTGTTCTGTTCATAATTCCCCTGCATGTTACGACCCACTAGTGCCTTCGTCATAACTTCTTGATCGTTCTGTGCCTGTGGTAAGTATTTTTGTGTCTTCGATAATGGGTATTGGTTTTCATGTGGATTCTAATTGATTGTGGTTGCTTTGTGTTATGGGTCTTTCAGCTGGATTGATACTAGTCTTTGAAGCACTATGGGTCCTATTAGAGGTCAGAAGAAAAGAAAAAGAACTGAAAAAAGGATTGAAGAAAACGCTTCCGGTTCTGGGTCCACTGAGAAGGAAGCGTCTGTGGAGTGGTGGGATGATTTCTCTAAACGGATTAATGGTATGGTGTTCTCATAATTTTCACTTCTTTGCTGTCTGTATTTTCATTTTAAATTTACTTGTTTTTTGGTCTTCTATTAGATGTTTTTGTTCAAAATGCTCGTATCTCTGTGTTGATCACTCATTTCATGATGGAATATGCAGTTTATCATCTATGTCCGGCTGAATTTAGTTCACGATTTAAATTTAACACATTAATTTGACTGGCTTTAAGTTTCAGCAAATGTTCAAGGTCTAAGTTAATGCATTGCAAAAGGAGATCCCTAATCTGATACTTCAGTCTTCCTTGTTACCTAACTTTCTGGTGATCTCGTATTGAATACGAAAGAAGAAAAAAGTTACCAGTGTTACTTTTCCCTGCTCACGTATTTGAAATGATTAGCTTCGTTGAAATATGAGAACCATATTGCTATAGCTATATAATATATCAGTAAAACTGAATGATTAGCTTCGTTGAAATATGAGAATTCTATTGCTATAGCTATATAATATATCAGTAAAACTGGTTGGC
>JAOSBO010000008.1:35324684-35340263 GCA_027563915.1 Erythroxylum rotundifolium
GAATTTTGCTTGATTTTGGATCATCTGCACTTGGAATCTTGGTAAGATAGTGCATCAAGAAAGCTACCTCATGTTATCTCCTAAGCTGTTGTCTTTTTGTTACTAAAAGCATCCTAAGTTCACCTTGATATTAGATTGTGATGGTTGCTTGGAAGGGCCAGAATACTTGGTTCTTTGGAGTTGAATTTGGTAAGGGAATGCTAAACTTAACTTCACGTTATAATATGAAATGTTTGATACTTGAATTGATTAGAATATGTGTTAAGATAATGAGAATTGAATGCTAGAAAAATGATCCTTGTATGATAATTTTTGGTTTGGTTTTCATGTGTGGAAGATATTGATTTATAAGTTACTTAATAAAAGATTTTTGAATTGGTTTATAAGTTACTTAAATAAAAGATATTAAATAAATGATTTATATTTCTTTACTATATTTCCTATCACTATAGCTCCAGAAAAGCCCAGAAGGCGTGGACGAGGACAAGGACATGGCTGGGGTCATAAAGCAATCTAAACACTTAACAAGATATATGGATATTCTGCATCTCTCTTTCTTATCTAGTGGCAAGCATATGAGAGGAGAAAAATAAAAGAATTTCAAAGATTAACCATCAAAATGATGAAGTGTTTATTACAAACGTTTTAAGAAGGATAAAACTCCCCTTATATATTTACAAAGTCAAATGTGCTTATAGTGGTTGTGTATTAAAAAGTGAGGACTACACTATTTCATTATCCTATCTTGCTTTACTTTTGTTTATGGCGTGAAAGCTAATGGTCACATAAGTCCAATACTAATGGATGATATTGTCAGACCTTCTTAATAACCTTTGAAGCTTAATACAATTATTTTCATTCTTAAAAAAGAATGACTCAAATTAATAGGTATCTATACCTTTAAGCCACTTTATTGTACTATTTATTAGGTCCCCGTAAACAATTTTAATATAAATATTTAATACATGTATCATATACAATAATTGTGAATTAGCTTTTGTTATAAGAAAACTCTAAACATTATTCTTTTTTAAAAAATAATTTAAACCAAATATAACTTAAAATATAATAATTTCTTTTTAAGGATTCTTTAATCGTTTAAAATAATTTATATTATTTCCTTGTTTCTTATGAAGAGTTTTTCTCTCAAAATTTTTTTTTCAAGTTGTAATTCCATAAATTAAATTTACACTTTTCAATTTAAAATTCAAAACTATTGCATTCAAAGCCATTTAACATAGTCTAAGCTTATTTAAATGTTTTATTTAAGTAAACTCAAAAACTCTTAAGTATTCAACCATAATTTTTTTTCATTCTATTTTGTTTTATCGGAAGCAACTTCTCTATTATGGAAAGGTAAGGTTATGTATGATGAGACTTCCCCAAACTGATATTTTAATATGACTCTCACTTATTATTGTTGCATTCAATATATTTTATTTATTTCACACTCAGTTTATTTTTTAAAAAATCTTAAATTTGTAAAAAAGCCAAATTTAAAGTTAAGTAAAATAGGATAATTAACAATTTTTATGTTACAATTCAATTCAATATTTAATTTTTTTAATTATGATCCTTAATTTTTTAAGTTTTTTCTTTATCTTTTTAAAGAAAGTAGAGTAACGTTTCTAATAAATGAGTATTATTTGGATATTGGATCTTATCTTCTTATTTAAGAACACTCAACATGAATTTTGAAATACTTTCCGTATACACGGTCTTGGAGCAACTTAACTAGTTGGTATTTTTCTATTATAAAATCCGTCTTTAAAAGCATACGTTTCTATAGACCGTTCACACAAGTTTGCCATGCCCATCTTTGCTTTCTCGCAACACTCGATTATAATCAATTTATTTTTTAAAAAAGGCACACTCAATTATAATTTAAACAAGACTGAAAAGTAAGTATACAGGAAATTGAATGGTGAATATGCATTTGCACAAAGCTCAGCTTGATGGAAAGAGGATCAAGACAAATGATTGGGACACGAAGAAAATAGGATACTTACAAAATAATATTTCCTAAATTTACTCAATTTTTTAATTCTAACTTTAATTTAATAAATCTTTCATTTTTAAAAAAAGATAATAAGACATTAATTTTTCTGTTAATATAAAAATATACAGAACATAAATTTTAGATATAAACAAATCAAATGTTATTAATATAATAATCTAATTCAATTTTAAAAATTGACTTAAATTAATTAAATTTGAGTCAAGTTAATAATTTAAAATAATTAAATTCATTCAGTTGGTTCAATTTGAATTTAAAAGCTGAATTAAATTGTTATATAAATAATATTTGATTAATCATATTTGAAATTTATAATATATATGTTTCATTATTATTTTTTAACTAAAGTTCAAGAGCATTTTTTTAAAAATTGAAAATTAAAAGAGTTTTTTGAAAAAATTAACAATTTTAAACTTCTATACTTAATTCTTTATACGAGAAATATTAAAAATATAAATGTTATTAAAATAAAATCCAAAGACTAGGAACGTTACAGAAAAACTACCATTCAACGATCGAATTTCATAACAACTTTGTTGCCAGCGCAACCGAAGAACTACTTCAATACATTTATATAAAAAGAAATTATTATTAAAAGAACTACTTCAATACATTTATATAAAAAGAAATTATTATTGTTCAGATATATTAAAAGAACACTTTCAAGTTTCATCCACCACTACTGTCCACCCACGCGTTCTCATGTACTCTCTACCTTACGACCACCCGTCTCGGATCTGCTAATCAACGGCTGAAAATTCTTCAGCCTCGTACTCTCATTAAAATTATAGCCTGCCCATTGTCAAGAGCAAAATTCCAGTACATCTCACACACACAACATCAACTCCGACCTTTTTCACGATTTTTTCTAAATTTTCGCCGCCGGCGGCACTTCCCACTATTATTCGCCCGGCTGTTTTCTAGCAGGCTAGGGTTTGGGGAAACGTCAAGTGTATGGTCAACTGAGCTTTCCGTTTTCAACCTCCATTCTAGGTTTGAAACGCCAACTTTCCATTTTTCTGTTAGTCGCCACCTCATAATCGCTTAAGTTGCATAATCTCGAAATTAGCTCCTTATTTCTGTCGAAATTAGTTCTTGATCGATGGAAATGTGTGTTTTATGGGTATAATTTTGGTGGTTTGCTTGAGTTTGGGGTTAAGTTGAGTGTAAACTAGAAAGTGTGTAGTTAATTAATTAACTTTCTGTTCTTCCAAGATAGTAGCTTTTCTTAATATAGTACGGAGGAGATCAGAAGTACAATTTCTTTCATAAAAGCAAAGTGAAAGCCTTGGAGAATCAAAATGGTACGTTCTACATTGAAGTAATCCCTTATATATTTCCTTTTTCCTTTTCTTATTTATTTAGTGTGATTCTGAGTTCAAATGTGCGTACTTTTTCTTCCATCTTTAAAGATTAATGGGATTCTTGGAAAAAGTTGTTTACTGACTGAATCAGAACTCACTTAGAAGACTTGTGGTTTTAAAGAGGGGAAAGTGTTTTGTTGAATTTCATATCGTCGTTATTTCGTTGTTTTCACCATTGACAAAAAGTAATGTTTGAGGGCATTAAAGTTTAATTAAGCTAGTGCTCTAAGTTGCATACGGGAAGTGTCATTTGATCCCAATACGAATTCATTGGAGTAGTCTGTCAGCCATTATTTGCATCACAAACGATTTGGTTGAATTGACATTTGGAGTCATATCCCCAGCTTATGCCTTATACCAGAGCTCACAATTACGCTTAAAGTAAAATAGTTCATGCACTTCTTCACGACTGGAAATTTTTGTCTTATGCTAGTTGTTGAAGATCATTAAATATCTTTGTTTGGTGAAATATTTTTTAGTTCGCATTCAGCTGTGTGCTCGTATTTGAATACAGTTAGCCAGTTTCCTAGTTTGAGCAGATATTAGAAGTTAATATTTCAGGTGATATCTGGAGATGGTTATTACGGGGTAAAAGAATGTTGTGCGGAGTAGGGAATTATGTACCTCACAGAGTCACTTTTGCACCATCTGCTGTCTTCTTACTTTTCCTTTTCTTTCTTTTGTTTTTGATTACCGGAGTTGTTTTTTCCTTGCACAGGCAACAACATATGTATTTTAGAAACCTTCATTTCTGAGTTAATCTCTTTCAATCTTTCCAGAGCAAGAGTTTTTGGATGGCTAAGGGTGCTGATGGTGATCCAGTATTTGATAATTCTTCAAGAATTGAATTGAAAAGATCGCATCAGTGGTTTTTGGATTCTACTGAGCCTGAGTTGTTCCCCAACAAGAAGCAAGCTGCACAAACTCCAAATAGTTCATCTTTAGGAATATCAAATACAGATGTAGCTTCTTGGGATAACACCTCCAGTTTTCAGCCAGTTGCAAACCAGTTTATTCACAGATTATTTGGATCTGAAACATCGAAACCTGTCAATTTCATGGAGAGAAATGTATGTGACACTGGAACTGCCAACTCAAATTCTTCTGTTAGTCGGTCTATATCAGATACTGTGGAAGATCTTGAAGCCTGTATCAACTACAGTGGTTTTAGAAAAGTCAAAGTCAATCAGGTCAAGGACTCTGAAGATGGTATGCCTATTCAAAAAGGGCACAGTTTTGGTGCTGAAAGTGCCACTAACCTTTCCCAAGCACATGCTTTCAATAGGGAAAGTGAAAGTAGTTTTGATTCAATGGGAAATGCTTATATTAAGGAGAATGACAATGTGCCATTAATGTGTCACATGTATGATGGAGGAGATACAGATGTTCGATCTGCAAGTCCTGCATATATAAAAGGCAATGATAGTGCTATTACAATGAATGATGCCTATGCTAAAGAAGATGGGAACATGATATCTTTTGCAGGATTTCCTGATGCACATGATATTATACCTGTTGGTAGGCCCGTCAGCACTTATGAACAGTCATACAGTCAGCCTTCAGTTCTAACACCAGAACTGGCTTCTGGAAAACAGTCAAATGCCAATGCAGTTTTTAACAATGGCGGGACAGGTAAACTGAAACCCGAATCTGTTTACAAGAACAAACTGGAGATCAAAACTACCAAGAAAGAAGCTCCAAACAGCTTCCCCTCTAATGTTAGAAGCTTGATATCAACTGGTATGCTTGATGGTGTCCCTGTAAAGTATGTCTCCTTGTCACGGGAGGTAAATCTCTTACATTGTTAGGCGTCGATTTATTTGTTGGATTTGCTGGTTAGTGACATTCTCTGTTTGCAATAAGGAATTACGTGGCACTATTAAAGGTTCGGGCTATCTTTGCGGCTGTCACTCATGTAACTATTCAAAGGTAAGTCGTTTGTTACTTCCTATTTGTTTTAGGGTAGTTTCCTCAGATCAACTTCATCTCCCTTTTGTTATTTGCATGTAAGGTGCTCAATGCATATGAGTTTGAGCGTCATGCTGGTTGCAAAACTAAACACCCAAACAATCATATATACTTCGAGAATGGAAAGACTATCTACCAGATAGTTCAAGAATTAAGGAGCACTCCTGAAAGCATGTTGTTTGATGTTATCCAAACTGTGTTTGGTGCACCAATTAATCAGAAATCCTTCCGTATTTGGAAAGGTAAGGACAATTGATCTATTTGGAGACTGTATTTTGATTTATATGAGTTTGTTTTGGTTAAACGCTTTCATTTGTGGGGTTTACAAATACGAATACGAACTCTAACAAGAATTAACTATCATTCTAAGAATGTGGGATTAAGTCTAGACTCATAGCTTTAAAACTTGTGTAAAATCATAAACCTTCCCGTGGTTTTTAAGCCTTGTGTATTTTATTTTCTTCAATGCTTGCTGGCAAAAGGTGGACCGATTTGTTTGTGGTTGAAACTTCACAGTTCTTCGTATATTAACTATGATATTCCATATATCATAATCTTATTAATTATGCCTTTCTCTTATCAGAGTCGTATCAAGCAGCAACTCGCGAGCTTCAACGCATTTATGGAAAGGAAGAGTTGAATCTGTAAATGGGTATGCTTGGCAATGTATATTCTGTAGGACGGGTATGTAGACAAACCTAGTGTTTCTTCTTGGTTAATTTGATGCGACTGTATTACTTGCTAATCATGTAAAAACTTGGTATTGTGAAGGGGAATGGTATATGGATACTGGGTCGAGTATAATTTATGATCACAGGGAAGAAATGTATTTGGAGGGTTGCTTAGGGGCGTAAGAGTAATGTTGTACATTTTGCTCCAAGTAGACTTTGTAATGCTTTGCGATTTTCATATATTTCAATGTAAACGGTTTTAAGCTAATTCCGTCTATTTTCATTACAAAAGCCATTAATGGTTTTTGCTTTGCTGGAAAATTATTTTGATTTAAATATCATTCATTAAAGAGGAAAGCAGTTTGTCTTCTTTACTGCCACTAATTATACCGAATTTATTGAATAAATGCATTATGGCAAAAGGCGTAAAATTTCTACACGATAAAGGGACGAAGGCAAGGAAAATTGTCAATTAAGGAACGGAATCGATTTTCTCTGCTGTCTCTCTATTTCCAGATTGTTGATCGCCATCATCAGTGTTTAATAATTTCTCCACATTCCCATATTTCCGTTGAATGCTCACCAGATTCCACAGTTTCTAACTCTTATAAGAATTTTGATTGACTGCCCTCTATTGAAAGTTGTATTCTTCATCTATGGTGATTGCTATAAGTTTATGAGTAGTCTGCTGTCGATGTTCCTCTTTCTGTTTTTGGGTACTCCAGAATAGGGAACACAAATCAGGATTATGTGTCTATGTGCCCTTATCAGGGATTTTTGGGTCTTATTAAATCTCCAAGAAACCACTAGTCTCCTACTACATTTCTTCTTCATCTGAGTTATTATCAGCTGCGCTCTTATGCTTGTAATTGCGAGTTCAATAAGAGAAGTTAAGCTTTTGTTTCTGTCTGCAAATCTCCTGTTGTTCTCTCCTTCCAAATCTCTTAGTACATGTTGCAATTGCAACCATGTAGACTTCCTTGTCATGTTTGGAATGATTAATTTGCAATTATCTCTTATAAGATATTAGGCTATCTTGACTATAGTGTGGTGTGCATAAAGAAGATATGCTCTGCCAAATCGTTTTAGAAAGAAAAACAGATGATCTCTATCATCTTCCTTCATATTCCATAAGCACATTGCTTAGAAACAGATAGAAACTTTAATCTTGTCATGGTGCTGAGTTTATTCAGTAGGGCTAACTAGAGCAAAAAACTAGAGTTTGGTTTGAAGATTTTGTTCCAGACAAGCTTACACCATCCCAAATTTGTGTTTGTCCCAACATTACTTCTTTTGCCTTCTGATTGGTTATTTCCAAAATTGATATACCATTCCATAAATAGATGTCCTCACCACCATAGCGCATGTATTGTGGGATTGACAAAATTCTAATCTCTGTAAGGATAGAGACCAACTGCCATTTGTAATTATCTCTTGAACCTTGGCTTTTTTTTGAGAATCTATCTAGGATATCCCTCGCTATCGGATTATGGATTAATGCCCCATGACCTATCCAGTAGTGAGATTCTATCTTCGGCCCCCAATCTACATGCGATCTGTTCTTGAATTTCTTCGCCCAATCTAAGGATTTGTTTGAAGAACCAGGAATGATCATCTTTAGGTGTAATTGCCCACAAACTACCACCCCTAAGGATGTAGCTATGTATCCATTTGATCCACAGGGATTCTTTTTCACTTAAAATTCTTAATAATCTTTTCAACATTAGGCATCTATTGCTTTTGCTGATAGGCTTTGATGTAGGACAAATAGAAGAATTATGAACTAGTAGGGATGACAATTTTGGCCCAGTTTGGCTGGGCTATGGGCGGGGCATGGTCTGCCCGGCCTGTGGCCCGCTGACTTTATTTGAAATGACATCGTTTTGATTAAAACGACGTTGTTTTGATATATTTTTTATAAAAAAATAATGGATGGGCTGACCGAGCCATTGGGTGGGCCACGGGTAGTCTTGCGGCCTGTCATAAACGAGGCTGAGCTGGGCAAGGCCGAGGGTGGCTGGAGCCCGGCCCTACCCATTGCCATTCCTATGAACTAGTAGTTAAAAGCATAAAATTAAAAAATGGATGATATTAAGCTGCTGAAATATTAGGTTTCAAGGTTCAATTTTGACTAGGAATGTAGAAATTTCAGATTTTGTAAAGTTGGGAATTTAAGGTTTGACTGTTGGAATTTTAGTCTAAAGATTTTAAGGTTTAAATGGTTGGAATATAGGTTTGAAATGGTTAGAATGTAGGTTTAAGAGGTTGAAATTTAGGTTAGTTCGAATTCCTATATCCCAGTCTTTTTTGCATCTTTTCAATAAGGTAAAGACATTCTCTAAATCGTAGTCTTCTCAAGGATATAGGAATTCGCAAGTATAGGATAGAAGGGTCTAGTTTGCCATTCTAGTAATAAGGGACAAATTGTGAGTATGATGTGCTGCACTTTTTGACAAGATAAAGAAGATTTTCTGAAAATTAATGCTCAAATCCGAAATCTCCTTAAAGATTTGTAAGGTATCCATCAGTCAAGAAACTGAGTGAATATCAGCCTTGCTTAGCAAGATGAGATTTATTGCAAAAAGTAATTTGTCAGTGAAAGCATCTTACACTTGGAGTGTTACTTGAACTGAGAGGATGAAGAGACTTTGTGTTTTAGCATTATGGTAAGAACTTCCATACAAATGAGAGATAGGTAAGGGGAAAGAGGATCCCTTTGCCTAAGTCTTCTTTTACCCTTGAAGATCTAAGTAGGACTCCCATTAATTAGAATTTTGAATTGAGGCTGTAGTGATGCACTTTTGAATCCATTCGATAAACACCTGAGGAAAATTCATAACTTCCATAATCTGCAATATAAAACTCTAGTTGAAACTGTCAAGCTTTTTGAAAATCCACTTTAATGGTGTAGTTCTGTGGAGCATTTCCTCTCGTATGCCCTTTCAAAAGCTCCTACAAAATTAGAATATTATCAACAATATTCCTTTTGCTCAAGAAAGCTCCTTGGTTCTCGCTAATGATGAAATGCAATACAAATTTCAGCTATTCACTAGGATTTTCACAATGATCTTGTAAAAGAAGTTGGTATAGGAAGCGGGTCTATCATTAGGCCACATTGTAAGGTTATAGATTTTAGGGATCAAATAGAAAGAGGTTTTATTATTCTCTTTAAGTAAAATGTCATTTTTGAAGAATTCCTGCACAACTTCTTTAATATATTTTCCTATTTTATCCTAAGTTTTTTTTATAACAAACCAAATCAAATCGTCTGGTCCTAGAGTTTTTGAGCCATTCATTTTAAAAACTGCTTCCTTTATCTCTTGATCAGTAATAAGCCTGGTGAGGTTTTGAGTTGCATCTTTAAGAATCTTAGCAAAAACAAAGGTCATGAGTTTTTCTTTATGAATTCTAACAAGCCCTTTGGTTCATAGAAACTTTTGAAAGTAAACTATAGCATCATTAGCAATCCCAACTTACTCATAAATGAACTCCCCTTAATTAGCTTTAGTGAATGTGAACTTATTTATATTCCTTCTTGTTGATATTGTATTAAAGAAAAATTTGGTGCAGCGATCCCCCTCCTTAATCCAATTAATTCTAGATCTTTGTCTTAACAATTAACAATGGTTGTCCACTACTTGCATGTAGTATTTAAGAGCTTGCTTCTCATCATTAGCAATATTCTCATCAGTCGGGTTAATTGCTAGCAATTTCCAGGTGAATGAGAGTCATATTCTAGCATCTTCTACCTCATTTTTTTGTGTTTTGCCCCCTACGTGCATTTAAACTCTTCAATTCTTGCTTAATCGCCTTTAGTTTTTGTATGCAAATAAACTGTTTTGTATTATGGACCTCAAACTCTAAACCTTTGGATATGGCTTCTTGAAAGCCCTCCACATTAGTATGAAAGTTATTAAACCTCAAAGGATGTTTAATATTAACCCTTTAAAAAAGGTTATCCACCTTGATAGGGGTGTGATATGATAACCTTAGATCCAAAAAATATAGCTTTGCTTTCTAGAAAATTTGTTAACCTATCAACATTCAGCAAGGCCCTATCTAACTTTTTCGAATGAACCACTTTGAACTTTGTTTGTTGCTTTATGTGAATCGACGACCTTCAGATTTTAAATACAAAAGTTCCACATCTTTGGTATAATCAAATAGATCCGAATTATAGTTGAGCATATTACAATTTCCTTCAGCTTCAAATCGATTAACAGTGGAATTTAAATCACTACTAATAATCCATGGTTCTTTAGCCGACCCTTTTAGTCTTCTTAGTGAGTTCCACAAATCTGATCTATAGAAAGTAGTTTTAAAATCATAAACAAAAGTAGCAAAAACTATTGAATTCTCTAGTTTGAATATCAATTTTGTGTTAATGAACTACTCCCTAGCTTCTAATGCTTCCACTTCCATTTGTTCCTCATCGTACATAATAATGATTCTACCATAACCATGTTACTAGTGATTAGTCAATATCTTCCAATTACTCATAAAACAACTCAATTTATTCAATTTTCCTACTTTAATTTTTGTTTCCTATAAGCAAAATAATCAAGGCTTCTCATACTAAACAAAATCCCTTAAAGGTTGGAGCTGCAAAGGGTTGTTTATTCCTTGTACATTTCATACTAAAACAATCATGTGGTAATGCTTTTAACTTTGCAGCCTTTCTTATTGCTCTGGTTACTCTTTCTTGATATCACTTCTTCAAAATTTTCATCTTGAACTTCCTCTTTCTATTGGTATATCAACTGTTGTGGCATTTTTACAGGTTGTTAGGCAATATTTTGTTGTAAACCTCAATCCGCCCGGCCTCTTTTCCTTGATGATGAGGACTGTTCATCAAATCTTCTTCAATCCTCTGGTTCATTGCCAAGTTTCCTACTTCTAGTCACATATGCTGGTGATCTTCCAATGATTGTGTGGGATCGATTATGGGTTCATTTTGTTCACTCCTATTTTCATTATTTAGGCTTCTATCCATTGTATCTAAGATCCATTGATCCTCCAAAGTCCTTTTCATAGGTGTAGCTGTGATCAGCTTTTTGGTTCCTTTAGTGGAGGCTGTGTTTAGCCCTAGTAACTCCCATGTTGGGCCTAAGTCTCAGTACTTATTTTGAGAATTGGCGATTTGTGGTTTGGTGATTGATGGAGGTTCCTAGGATTTAGAGCCTTTTTTTATGTTAAGGGAAGGGTCAAACCACTTAAAAGCTCGTGTTTAACCTTATTTTGGCAAGTTTCACCTATTACCTTCATGCACAAGCATGATTGTGCACCCTAGATGAGTGAAGGATTCTGTCACGATAGTGCATGATTGTGCAACCTTGAAGAGTGAAGGGTTCTGTCACGATCGCGTACCCCCTGATGAGTGAAGTGCTCTGCCATGATTGTGTCGTGCACCCCTGATGAGTGAAGGGTTCTGTCACTCAAACTTGCGAAAATCGTACCTCTCAATTTATGTTGTCCAAAAAATTCAAACTTTATACCATTAGAAAGCTAAGAGGATAAGCTATAACTTCTATTAAGATAACTTTGTTTGATCAGCCTATGTCAATACAATTTAATCGTTGAAAGTTAGAGTCACTAATTCTATTCAGGGTTGTGTTGCAGCTGTGTCCCACTTTTCTTCTTTTGCCTATTATAAGCTTTTACATGTTCCAAAAAGGCCCAGATCCAACAAACATTAGATGTATATACATAACTTCCAGCATAATAATTTATTTTAAATCTAACTAGGGTCATCTAACAACATACTATTCCATTTCCAACAACAATTAACAACCCAACAAAGAAGATAGCTTTAAACATGTACAAAGGGAACTTCTTCAACTCTTACTTTCAATTCTTAATCAAAACAAAGTTTGCACATAGCTTTAATTACATATCAAGGTCACATCAATAGCATAATACAAAACATAAATGAATGCTCGTGCTTATAAAGCTACCAAATATAGTTGAACTAACTTAGTTACGAAAGATAGATATCTTGGAGTTTGCTAAAGCTTGCAAGGATCAATTATCTTCTCATTTTGCACCTGAGGAGTGAAAAATAATAAGTTGAGTTGCGAAGCTCATATATATATATAATAGCAATTAAATTATCTACAGTTCTAACTTAAAGAACTTATAGTTAAAAAAAAAGTTATCACATAAATCATATCATGTATATTTAACCATCAAAACATAACACTTAATTGTTTATCATGCTCAATAAATCAAAATGAAATGCACAAACATAATGGCTTAAGAGAGTCCCATGGATCAAAATGGAGAAACCGAAGTTTACACCATGAACTCAATGAGTCCATTTCTTGGGAGCTCATATGTCACAAGCGAGCAACAAGGAGAAGGCTTTAAGTTAATGTGCACGTGACAAACGAAATGATATCTCTCTTGCCCAAATATAAGCAAATTTTGATGCTCAATTCATTTCATTACATATTCATACTTTCATGTTTCTTGTGATTTTTCCTCTTTTCATTAATACGTAATGCCATTACCTCTTTCAAGGCATAACATGATAATAAATCATAGTGCATTTTCTAACAATCACAATAATTCAAAGTCTAGCAATTAAGCTTGTAAGGAAGCAAGAAATCAGCCCATCATCTACGATAATTATAAACATATTACCTACCTAATTGATTATAAGTCTAAACTCAAGTTTGTCTTTTCCCTTGCTCTTGCTTTGGATTTTCTTGGTTTCCTTTAAACAAACAAATTTTTATTCAAATATACAATTATCAAATACCAATAATTAAACCCTAGGTTTCATAGCTAATAAAACCCATTTTACAACCATGAACAAAAGTTAGGTTTCTAGCTTAATTTCTCAAAACCAAAGTCATTTCTAACCCAAAGGGATCATTTTCTTACCTTAACAAATTTCGAAGCCCTTGTTATTTCCCTCCAAATGGGATCAATCGTGGCTCATTCCCTAGCTCTCTTCATTTCCCACATTTTTCTCTTCTTGCACTAAGTCTAAATCTCACTAGATTTTGCCAAAAATCCTAGTAAATCTTTCTCTCTTTCAAGCTCCCATATCTGAAGCTTCAAGCTTTTCTCTCTCCCTCTTTTCCTCTTTCTCTCTACTGAAATGAAGAATGGAGAAGCAAGCATATAGCTTTCTTACTTTTTCTTATCAATCTCACCTAAAGTGCCACATGTCACCATTTCACTAGTCCATATCAAGATTTTTGTCTCCCACTAACTCTCATCTTTCCTTACACTACAATCTCTTATTTAGTTATACAATTAACTCCTTCCATGAATTGGGCCACTATTTACACAACTTCCAATTTATTTCAATTACATCGTTTCAATGTACTATTCACTTAATTTCTTCATGTCACACTTGAATTCTATTCCAATTGCATCTAAAATAAATCATTACACTCCAAGGTGCTTATAAAATAGTTATATTGGATCCTTGATCATAGATTTTGAAATTTACTAAGTTGCCCTTAAGCTTTCATAAATTACGATTTTACCTAAATAATTTTTCTTACTTTTTCAATTTAGTCCTTTTTTCCAAATTTTAACTCACTTCATACATGTCCTCGACTCCATAATTGCATTCTATATCATTAATCACCCAAAAAATTTTAATTCACCCTCAATTTCAATTAATAATCCTGTATAAATGATGGAAAAAGATTTGGTGTAAAATTTGGGGTCAAACATCCCAATAGTCTCTCCTTGCAAATTCTTTCCCCTTTGTTTGCCAGCTTTTACCTTGTGCTTGTAGGAATGGTTTCCATTAATAAGTAACCATTACCTTGTCTTCTTTAAGACACTCTCCATCTGCCAACCTCATTATAAGGATACTATCTTTCATGTCATAGAAATGTCCATACTCACATATAATCTAGCATAGTCAACATGTTTCCTTATAGTTGTATTTTCATCCATGCGTATTGGCTTCCCTAAATAGCTTGTCAGCGTGTTTAAACCTTTTGTTGTCCAATATTCCAAAGGAATATTATGTATATTCACCCATAATCACAGAGAAAGTAGGAGTTTTTCCTTGAAGAAGTTGATAATTACCATATCCCAAGTTCCTGCACGTTGCTTTAGTATGTTGATGCTGGGGGCCACCATAGTTTTCCATTAAGTTCAATAGGGGGACTATAAAACATATAAGAGTTCGAGTTGTCACCCACCACCTATTTCTAGGTTTTCCTAGTTTCAACATGAGTTTTGTTCTGAATTGATTCTTAGTTTGAATGGGTGGGGGTTATGGATGTGGAGTGCTGGCTTGCTGGATTGAGAGTATGTGTTGAGAGGGTAGGAGTTTGAGAAGGTTGTTTTGTTGAAAGGGAGGGAGAGTGAGCATTGGTTGCCATGTTAGGGTTTTAGAGATATTAGAAAAAATGAAATATTAGAAAGAATGCATTTCATATTTAAGCATAATGTTAGCATACACTCACATGAATTTGAATTTTCACACATTACAATGATTGTTCATGCACTCATTTGACATTTTTCGGGTATAAATGAATATTTTATTAAAGTGGTTATGATGTGGTTAAATAATAAAATGTCTTGAAAATTGATTTGGAAAGTACAAATAGTGATTTAGAATTTTTGGTGAAAATTTGGGGAATTTATGATATTTATGAGTAATTTGGGATTAGGAAATATGTCAAATGACAGAATAATTGATAAATGGAAGTGGACGTAAGTGATGAGTGGCAAAAGAAATAATTGATATATGATATTAGGATTTAATGACAAATGTCATGAAAAATTGGGAGATAATTAGAGTAGAAATTGAAATTAAATGGACTAGTTATTAGAAATGAGGCTAAGTAAAGCTATACAAATTAGATATGTGACAAGTGAAGTGACAAGTGTCATACCACTCGCCACATACCCATTTCCACGAAAATACCTGAGTGAAAGATGGTGTTTCACTGATCTTTTTTGTTGCTTATGTTTTTTCTTCATTTTTTCATTCTTCTTCTCCATCATCTTCGATACTCACTCTCACCTTCATCATATTGAGTTTTTCTCAATTCCTTTCCCTTGTTTTTTCAAGCTTCTTATTGTCTTCTTCCTCTTTGCTACCAAAAACCTAGCTCATTCCTCCCTACCATGGTGATGATCGTGTGGTTCAAGGAAAGCTAGGGCTGAGTGTGGGTTGAAGATCTTGAAGCTTAATAAAGTAAGTAGCCCTCTATTCTTTTTGGGTTATTATAAAAGAGATAAATATGGTGATTAGTTTGAGATTTATGATCATGATCATGAAGAAATATATATATGTGTGTGCTGAAACGTGGATGTGAAAAATGGATGTATAAATGTCTTGTGTTTTGTGTATATTGTGTATATTGTGAGTGATATTTCATAAGTTGCTGTAAAGGTAAGGTTGGAATTGGAAGAAAACTAAAACGGTGTAATGAATGTGTAGAAAAAATTTGACTAGTAAATGAATGTTTCATGCTCTGTTTTAAATGTATATAACATGTATCTATTTGGTGGTTTTAGAAATGAAACAAAAATGAGTTTTGAGCTAAATAAAGGGGAGCAACGTGATGTCTTGAAATGA
>JAOSBO010000008.1:35354446-35375764 GCA_027563915.1 Erythroxylum rotundifolium
TTTTTCAAAACAATGTTATTTTAAAATTTTTTTTATTTAAAAAATCAAATGACCCATCAGGCTATAGGGTGGACCAAAATGAACTGCAGGCCGGCCCATGCTAACCCGCTAGTCACCGTAATAAAGGGCAACCCGGGCTCAAGTCGGCCGTTGACATGCCTAATGACTATACTCCACATTTTTTAGGACGGTTTACCTGATATATATTTAAAAAATATTGATTAGGACTCTCCTTGCCATTTAATTGAAAAAAATTGTAATGAAATCGTTTATAGGCGTTCAAGAACGTGTTTAAACTTCGAGCAAATACGGAGATGTTGGGTCGGAAGGCATTTCTGTAGATGATGTTATTTGTTTGAGTTCAATATTTTCAAAAAGCAATTTATCCAATGCCCAGTTAGATAAAAGCCTGAGCGTAAATTTCCTTCGAATCCCTCGTGTGCGAGTCTACTTTGATCGATTGTTTGGGGATGGAGCAGTTGGAGAAGGAAGCCATTAGAGATGCTTCGGAAGAGGTGTCTCGAGAGTTCAAAACCATCGTCAAAGATAGCGATTTGGAGACTCTCAAGCAATTACAGCATACCATGTACGCTCTCTCCACCCCCAAAGTTTCAGATTTTCTCTCTCTTAAGAACTAATTGCATTGGTAATTATCTTCGAATAGATGTTTATTGCTATTGTCCGATTCATGGAATGGTAACAAAGAAAACTTCATAGTCGACGAAAAACCGTTGAATTGCATTGAAGTGCTATAGGAAGGAAATAATTGAACAATAAAACAAAATGTCAGTTGAACCAAATGCAAATCATCATTATCCCAAACCCTTTCATTTTGCACGTGATGGAGGATGGAACTCTCCATCCAATTACAATATCATACGCAAAGTGAAAGGTGTATATGAGCCTAAACCTTGAACGAACTTTCACCGTTTAATGCTTAATTTGGGTTTAGGTCCATGTGTCATTTATAAGAAAATTTTAAATTGAATTTTCTATACGTATATATGTGTTATGTGGATATTAGAAAATATGGAGTATAGTCATCCTTCAATTTCAATAGATGACTATGACAAGAATTTGAGCAAGATCACTGTTAATATATATGTATCCAAATAAAACTTTTCTCTTTAACACATGACTACTAGTTTTTTTGGGATGACTATGACAAGAATTTGAGCAAGAGGGTACCTCACTGTTAATGACCATGAAGCACATATTTGCCACCCTATTTCATAGTTCTCCCTCTTCGAACTAGTAGTTTCATCCATGTACCCTTGAGTCATTTGTCAAGACTTTGGTAATTTTCTGACCTATTCAAGATTTTGCAACTCTTATTTAGACCTTTAAGATAATTAATAATTTTAATGAAGTGAGCATATATGTCAGATATTCATTTATCATTCTGCATATGAAACAATTTATACTGATACACAAAATGCTCACTTTTCTCTCTTTCAATTGAATGGTTTTCTAATATGTGATTTCAAATGTAGGTTGATGGAAATCAAGGCTATAATTAAGCAAAAATTGTATCTTGGTTATAAATAAGGAATATCTAGGATCACACTATCCTTAAATTTAGCAATTTTGATAGAGTTAAATCTCTAACTAAAGGGCAGAACATGTATATGTATTTGGTTGTATTAGCTGTATAGAAATGAGAGAATATTATTCCTTTTTTCATGGTATCAGAGCTTTAGGGTTTTTAGCTCCTGGATTCTTATTCTTTTTCTTGATAATTATTTGGCCTTCATTGCCAAGGGTGGTTCCTAAAAAGGGAAGACTCTTTCTACTCGAAGCCAAAAACCATAAGATATTGACCTCCTCCGGAATCTCTTCTTCTATTGATAGTTCTAAAGATTCTCCTCCTTTCTTTAACGCCACCAAATATGTGGGTTGCTTCTTCTTTACATCTTTAGAGAATTGCATGGCAGATAGTTACAAGGACAAAACTACCTTCACACAATAAACGTATTGTACGTGTATTTCCTTCCTCCAAAGTACATATGGTATTTGCAAAAGGAATAGGTATAACTTTATGCGGTCCTTGAATTTCATACCAAGCACTATAGGATAATCATCCATAGGAACTATAGAGAAATCTATTAAACCACACCATTCTCCAAGACATTCCTTGACATTCTTAGCAACTCCAAAAGTAGCTTTTGGCTCTGAATTTATGGCTTTGAGCCACCCTTACTTCTTGCGATAGTTGATGTTTAACCGATTTGTTTCTTTTACTTGTATGAAGTTGCCGGAAGCTCCAATATCCACCAATAGACTTTTGTTATTTGGCCTCCAACCTTCACCTCGGCATATAAATGCCCCTTCTTGTTATTTTAAGCACTTAAACCTTTGCTTTAATGGCGCTAAGGAAATTTAAAGAACCTGTCTTTGCCTCTTCTCTTTGTTTCTCTTATACCTCCCTTTTGTCTAGTAAGGCAGAGAACTTTTCTTTTTTGGGGCAATCTCTTGCCTTGTGTGGTCCCTCACAAAAGAAACATTTGAGAGTAGACTTATTTTTATCATCTTTGGAGTTCTTGAATTTGGACTTACCAAATTTATGAAGACTTTCTTTACTTTGGTGGCTATCTCCCCCGCTCTTCCCCTTGTTACTTTTGTCCTTGTAGAATTTGGGCTTCTTAGAATTCTTGAACTCAGTCAAGGACTCGATAGTGGAGATAACAGTAGCAAGATCTTGGGTACCATGTCTTTGAATCTCCATCTTTTCCCAATTTTGTAAGCCATCCTTAAATGCAAATAAAGCTTCTTTATCCGAATAGTCGGGAATTTTCAGAAGTATCTCAGAAAACTCTTTCACGTACTCTTGAATGCTTCCTTTTTGTTGGAGATGCTTTAACCTAGCTCCTGCCTCTTTTTCAACATTCTCGGGATAGAATTGGCGCTTGAGTTCTTTCTTGAACTCACTCCATGTCTCAATGTTGCAATACCCCTTTCAATGTCATTATGTCGCCTCCACCATACCAATAAGACATCTTCAAGGTAGAGAGTAGCATTGCTAATCTCATCAGCATCCTCTTCTATGCTAAGAACCTTGAAATATTGCTCCAAGCTCTATATGAAATTGTCCATATCCTTCGCATTCTTCAACTCACAGTACATCTTTGATTTAGGAATGTCTACCCTCAAAAGAGTGGAGACCACCATGGGCACAACATTGTTTCCACCTTGAGCAATTGTCTTTTGACAAAGGACCAACTCATTTGTTTCTTTGAGATGTACAACAACCTTTGCAGGCTCTCCCTTAAGATTTACTATCTCGAGTTGGAGAGTCTCTTCCAATACCATCACATGGTTATGACACCATGGAACTCCTCATTCCCATTTTTGAGTTCCTTGATGCTTTGGTTTATTTCCTCGAACTTCTCGTCACTCGACTATTGCAAGCTCTACCTTATCGAGCCTTGCATTCATGTCATCCATGATGTTTCTGGGCATTGACCTCATTTTTATTGATTGCTTGGAACCTTTAACATCGGTGATCTGACTTTGTGCTCCTAACATCCTCAACCAGTGCTCTAATACCAATTGTTATGGACTTGGACTTCTTACCAATGAACCTTGTGGTACTTTATTGTTATTTTACTACTTCAAGTCAGCCTTAATTGAAAATGCTAGGTATAACACTATCACAATTAGAAAATAACTTGAGAGATTAAAAGAAAGCTTGCAGAGTATTTGTAAAGAAATCTTCTTCTTGAATGTTGGATGTATGATGTAAGATATGAGATGATTACAAATGAAGCCTTTAAGGCTATTTATAGTTTTCCATCCTCTAAATAGTTGGCTATGATCTATTTGATCTAATGACATGCATTGATTCTGTATAATATTTTATACTATGCTACGTATATCTACATTATTTACAACATTCTTCATTCTTCCATAATGCTCTATAAGCTTCCATAAGTTTCCACCACATTCTAGAAGCTTCTATAATCTTTCATATGACTCCACAAGATTCTAGAAGTTTGTAAATTCTTCTTTCCTCCTCTAGAATTTTGAGGAGAATTCTAGGAGACTCTTTAAGTCAAACCTCTTCTTGTGGGTTTTGAAACATGCAGAATGTGACAAATATTTCCATAGATGGGGGTCATCCTACACATAGTATTTGGCTTCACTTGTCAACTTGTCCCTTTAACCCTTCAACAAACCTACAAGAAATTTATTAGTCACTAAAAAATTCACTGTATTTTTATACCTTGGAGGTGTCAAATTGGTGGAAAACAAATGTTCATCTAGAAATGTTTCTCTAAAAGGAATATCATTTTTTTTCAATCAAGCAGTTAAAGTGATCAGTAACCACGTTCTCTACCCCTTCTTATCTCTTATTTTCAAATCAACTCTTGGAGGAGAATTCATTTGATTAATCTTGGCTTTGCTCCCTTCTTGGTAAGCAAGTGTTTCAAAGCTACATGATTAGAGTAAACAATAACTTTAGTGCTCAACAAGTATGAAAATTTTCTGAAGCAAACACAATAGATAAAAGCTTTTTTTCGATTGTGGAATAATTTAGTTGGGTTGGACTCAAAAGTTTCCAAAGTGTAGTAGATGGCATGTGTAATTTTGCCCATGTTTTGTTCTAGAATCGCCTCTACTATGTAATCACTTGCATCGCATATGATTTTAAAGGGAAGGTTCTAGCTTTGAAGCCTGAATCACTAGTGAAGATGTCAAGAGCTCCTTAAGTTTGTCAAATTCCTCCTTCCACTTATCGTTGAACTCAAAAGAGATATTTTGTTGTAATAGCTTGCACAAGGAGAGGCCATATTCAAGACATTTTAGATGAACTTGTAGTGAAAACCTACATTGCCAAGAAAAGAACAAACTTTCCGCTCATTTGAGAGGTAAGATAGAACAAAAATGAGATCAATTTTAGACTTATTCACCCCTATACCCCTAAAAGATACAACATGCGCTAAAACTATAATTTCTACCATAAAATGACTTTTTTTCTAATAAGTACAATAATATTTTTGATACATGTTTCTAAAATAAATGTAAGATTCTGTAAGCAATCATCAAAAGAAGAGCCATAAACACTAAAATCATCCATAAATACCTATATGATCTTTTCAACATAGTCAGAGAAAATGTTCACTCTGCATCTTTAGAAAGTGGTAGGTGCATTGCACGAATCAAACGACATTCTTTGTTAAGTAAATGTACCAAATGGGCATGTGAAGATTATCTTTTCTTAGTCTTCTAGTGCAATAGGGCTCTGAAGATAACCGGAAGATCCATTTACAAAACAATAATGTTCATATCCAACGATTCTTTCAAGCATTTATCAATCAATGAAAGGAAAAATGCTATTTACAAGTTGCAAAATTCAAATTTCTATAGTCAATACATACTTTTTACCTGTTTTCAACGCGGGTGAGAACCAACTCACCTTGATTAGTCACAGAATCACCTGTATCGGGCTTACCCATTTATTGTCGGAGGTAGGATAAATAACTTAAGTGTTAAGAAGCTTCAATACTTCCTTCTTCACAACTTCTATTATTGGAGGATCCAACTTACATTTTGCTTGTCTAGTGGACTTGCATTCTCCTAAAGCAAAATGCGATGCATGCATATAAAAGAGCTTATTCTTCAATTATTTGCAATTGTCTATCCAAGGACCTTTTTGTGCTCTCTTAACACACAAACCAGTTTAATTTCTTGATTAGAAGTCAAAACTACAGATATAATAAGAGCCTAATTATCTCTTAAACATGCATACTTTAAGTTGGTGGGTTGTGGTTTCAACTCTATATCAAGTATGTATACATTAGAAGGTAATAGTCTCTGGTAAGATTTCTGTAACTTCATGAAGGCAAGTTGTAAGATCTTGTAAGAGAGGTTTCCAAAGAACGTAAGGTAATTGTCATCTTAATAGCTCATCTCCCAACTCAACATTATCATTGGCTTTCAACTCTAGATGCTCAGTGAAAATTGCTTCTGGTTGATCTCTGCAATTTAATTTAAAATGTTTCTTGCACCAAGGGATCAATCACGTCAATAGAGAAAATAGAATATAATTATTTTGAGGATGTTTCATAGCATCAAAAATATTAAAATGAATTACTTCCCCATTGAATTGCATTGTAATGGTCTCCTAACAAACATCTATCTTAGTTTGAGCCACGTTAAGAACGGTCTCCCTAGTAAGATAAGCATATGATTATATGAGGTTTCATCATTTCTATCTACCACATACAAATTTGTAGGGGCCATCAAATTTCATTGTAATGGTCTCCTAACAAACATCTATCTTAGTTTGAGCCATGTTAAGAATAGTCTCCCTAGTAAGATAAGTATGTGATTATATGAGGTTTCATCATTTCTATCTACCACATAAAAATTTGCAGGAGGCACTAATTTATTCATTTGCAATAAAATATCCTCAATCTCTCCATTAAAGTCAGCATTAGTATGGTTAACTAATTGTATGGTAACATTGTTTTTTTTTAAAGGACTTAAGTTTAAGGAGCGAGACATATTGTTCATTGATGCTCTTAAATCTATCATAGCTATCTTAATTATAGTGTTACCAATTTTATAGGAAATGGTAAAACATACATAGATCTTTGCATTTCAGAGGTTTTTTTTTTTTGAAGACTATAGGAACAATCTCACCCATTATGACCTTCTCATTACCTCTCAACTTTCTCTTATTGGTACACAATTCTTTAAAGAATTTCGCATACTTGGGCTCTTGTTTGATTGCATCTAACAAAGGTATATTTATTTCCATCTTTTCAAAAGTCTCCAATATCTCTTTATCTTTTTTCCCCCTGTTTGATTTTGCTAACCTACTAGGAAAAGGTGGAGGATTAGTCTTAACCACATTAAGACGTTCAAAATTTACCTTTAAGCTAGGCGAGGGATTTCCTTTTTCTCCTATCTGCTTCTCAATCTCATTTTCGTTGGCCATCCAAGGGTCCTCTTATAATCCTCAAGCTCCCTACTACTCCTTAAGGCCATTGCACTAACGTTCTTAGGATTCACCTCAAGTTGAGATAGCAACTTCCTTCTGCTTTGTGCTTCTAAGTAGTTGATAGCCACTGCCATCTAACTTATCTGGCTATCTAAATTTTGGATGCTAGATTTTGTATCTTGAAATTGAGATCTTGTCTCTTGTTAAAATTGCTTTACTTCCTATTGGAATTACGAAGTATTAGTGAAAAGAGACTTAAATATATCTTCTGGAGATGTACCTGAGTTGGAAGAAGAGGCTTGTGGTCTAGTTTGGAATTGTTACACTCCCTGTGGCCTATTTGGGTAGTAGTTCTGCTATCTTTTCCCTCCATAACTCATGTTTGGGTAATTTCTCCTTGTAGTATTGGCATACTATATTTTCCCATCCTACAATGTTAGATACCATCTGTCGAATGGTTCATATTAACACATATACCGCAAGTTTTAACTCGTGCCTGCCCTACAACAATTTGTTTAACAAAAGATGTTAGTTCATCTAAATGATATTTTATGCATGAACTGTTTACCTTACGAACATTATTGCGAATGCCAAATTGTTAACTGTTTGCCTCCATGTGCTTGATTAAAGTTTTGACCTTCACGAAAGTCTTTTCACATGGTGCTTCACCATTTAATGCATCAACTAGGCTCCTATCCGTAAGCAATAGTCATTCGCAAAAGTACTAGATAAGGAATTAGTCGTGATATTGTGATGAGGGCAACTGATACATAACTTCTTGAAGCGTTCCCAATAGTTATAAAGGAATTCTCCATGATGATGCTTTATCCCAGAAATTTCTTTTCTTATGTTGGATGTCTTTGATGCTGAAAAGTATTTATTCAAAAACACTCTCTTCATTTCAATCCATGTGCTCACCCTCCCTGTAGGTAGATTAAAAAGTTGGTCTTTTGTTGTATCCTTAAGTGAAAATGGGAAGGCTCTCAATATAATTTGCTCATTTATCACCCCCGAAGACTTCATACTAAGACATACCTCATCAAGCGCCTTGAGATGCTCGTGAACATCTTCACCTGTAAGACCATGAAAGTTAGGCAAAAGATGGTTAAATTGAATGTAAGCTCAAAAGTAATACGTTCAGAAAAATTAGGAAAAATAATTCATAAGGGTCTTCAAGTCAAGTTTGGCGCAGTCAGTTTTCTTAGAGTTCTTGAATTGACCTTGGTTTCTTCAAATTCAATTCCTTGTATTTCTAGAGTTCTGTTTCTCAAACCACTAAACCTTAGGTTACTTTATTTGTGGATGAATATACTCACCTGACACAACTGCTTCAGTCTCATAGTCCAGACAGGTAATCCTACAACTTGCCTTTCCACCAGTTCTTGCAACTGGATCATTGATTCAAGGGCAACTGATCATATGACTGGTGATGCAGGTATTCTTTCCTCCTTCACTCCTTCCACCTCCTCACCTAGTGTGACGTTAGCTGATGGATCTACTGCTCGTGTTAGTGGCAATGATTCTGTCCTCTCTACTGACACCTTTAAATTATCCTCTTTCCTATATTTACCAAGGTTTCCATTTAATTTATTATCTGTTAGTAAACTTATCCATCCTCATAATTGTCCCATTCAGTTCCACCCTACTCATTGTTACTTTCAGGATCTTGGGATGAAGAAGATTATAGGTAGAGGTCGTCAGTCTGGCGACTTATATATCTTGGAGCCGTCGCAGCCAGTACCACATTCCGTTGCTTGCACCAGTGCTCTTGATCCTTCCATGCTACAACTTCACTCTCGTTTTGGTCATCCCTCTTTGTCAACCTTGAAGAAGTTGTGCCCGTCCTTACATTCTGTATCTAGTCTAGAATGTATGGTTGCTCTGCCACTTTAGCTAATACTGTAGTCCCTACCTCTTATCCTCAAGCAACTAAACATGCATGTTTGGTTACTATAGAAGAAGAACTTCAGGCTCTGTTGGAGAATCATGCTTGGGACATTGTTCCCTGTTCGAGTGTTGTTAAGCCATTAGTTGTAAATGGGTCTATTCAATTATGCTACGGTCTAATGGCTCACTTGATAGATATAAAGCAAGGTTGGTGGCACTCGGCAGTAGACAGGAATATGGAGTAAACTATTAGACATTTGCACTTGTACCAAAGATGACAGTGGTGCGACTTGTTCCAGCTATTGTTGCTTCTAAGGGTGGTTGTTTAGGCAAATGAATGTTGAGAATGCCTTCTTATATGAAGATCTTAAAGAAGAAATTTATATGACTGTACTATCAGGGTTATTTTCGACACCATTTGATGTTTGTAAATTGAACCAATAACTCAATGGTTTGAACTAGATCCCTATGTACTTGGTTTGATAAGTTTCGTTCTACACTTATTAATTTATCATTCGTCTAAAGGTGGTATGATTCTTCCTTGTTTCTTTGCAAGATATCTAAAGGAATTGTCATGCCTCTAGTATATGTTGATGATATTGTTATTAGAAGGATTGATTCTAAATTGATTTCTCAACTTCAAGACCACCTTCAAAATTCTTTTCATATGAAAGACTTGGATCCTCTATAGTATTTTTTAGGTCTTGAGGTGCTCTACTACTACTGGTATTTTCTTAAACCAGCATAAATACATTCAGGAGTTAATTGCTTTGGCTAGTCTTCAAGATGGTCGATCAGTTGATACTCCATTAGAAGTAAATGTTAAATATCGTCATGATGACGGTGATTTTCTATCTAATCCCTCTTTATATTGACACTGGTGGGCAGCCTAAACTATTTGATCATTACTCAGCCTGATATTTCATTTGTTGTTCAACAAGTTAGTCAATTTGTGCAAGCACCTAGGCACCTTCACCTGGCAGCTATTCATCGCATTATTTGCTATTTAAAAGGCAAGTCTACCTGGTGTCTTTTCTTTTCAGTAGACTCTCCTATTTGTCTGGTTGCATACAACGATACTGATTGGGCTGCTTGTGTTGATACTAGACGTTTAGTTATTGGTTGGTGCATGTTTCCTGGTAACTCCCTCGTTTCTTGGGAAAGCAAGAAGGAAGATCGGTGTCTAAGTCTTCTACCGAGTTTTAAGTATCGTGCTATGTCCTCTGCATGTTCTCAAATTGTTTGGCTTTGTGGATTGTTAGGATAGCTTGGGTTCCCTCAAATTGAGCCTGCTCCACTCCATGCGGATAACATTAGTTCTATTCAAATTGCTATTAACTTAAGTGTTTAATGAGCGAACCAAACACATTGAAGTGGATTGTTACTCTATTCATGCGCATATGATGCTCGTGTCATCTCTCTTCCAAATATCACTACTAATCTCCAATCAGCTAATATATTTATTAAAGCTCTTCCCAAACATTGACATCACTTTCTTGTTGACAAATTGATGCTAGTTGGTCACTCAACATCAATTTGATGGGGATATTAATGGCAAAGATTGTGGTAGAATTGTGCAAAGATTATGGCAGAAATTATGCCTAAGATCTATGTATATATTCTTACCTAGAATAGAATTATCAGTAATTAGTGCATTAGCTTTACATTAGAGTAATTAGTTGTATATAGATTGTGACCAAAAATAGATTGTACAGAAATTCTTATTTATAGAGAGGATCAAGGAAAAGAAATTAAGCCGATTTACTAAAATATTTGTCACCTCTAAGTGAAAATAAATCTTGATTACCTTTCATTTTAATTCATTATGATATATAGAGACCATCAAGTATAATTGATGTGTGAGGGGCTAAGTGATTTGATAGTTTTATTGTTAATTGCACTAGGGTAACAGGATCTTTCTCATTTAGAAGTCAGACAAATCTTCCTTAATTTTTTCCAAATGATAACAGACTAGTTTGGGGTGAGCATAAAAGGGGTAAGGAGCAATAATGTTTGAGATACTTACAACCAAACCTTACCTTCATTCTTTCAGAAGGAAGAAGTTGGTCATTATTCATCCTGTGTTGACACCCCTCCAAAAAATGGGGTAGTTTAGTGTAAGAATCAACATTTAATTGAAGTGATTAGAACCTTATTGTATCAAGCGAATGTTCCTAAAGCTAATGGGGGACCATTTAATAAAAAGATCACCTTTCGGACCTTTTGGAGTTTAAAAAACCATTGGAAGCTCTTTATAGCCTTTTCCTACCTTAAAACATAAAGAACATCCTACCTCCAAAATTGTTTGGGTGTGTCATTTTTGTTCATATTCATGCTCATAATAGGATAAAACTTGACCCAGGGGCCCTAAAGTGCATCTTTGTCTGCTGTTTTCTCATATAAAAGGGGTATAAGTGCTATCGTCCTTTCTCACAAAATTTTCATTTCCAGGGATGTGTCCTTTATTGAGTATGAGCCTTTTTTTATTACTATATATGGGTAGGGTGTGAGAGACCATTGTAGGGAAGATAAGTATATTTTGCTTGATTTCTCTTTCCTATAAACTAAGGAAAAAGTTGCCCAAGTTGAGCCAAGCATTGTCTGACCTAACACCTTAGAAGATCATGTTTCTCTTGAACCAACATCTACTAGTAACAAGCCATTCTTGGTCAACTTGTGAAGGAATGTAGTCCGTACCTTACTCATGCCGAATAATCTAATTCAGAATCAGGTACTAAAATCCAAAAGCTTGAATATGATGATTCAAGTAATTATATAGCTATCAGGAAGGAAATACAAACATGCATCAGACGCTTAATTACACATTTTATTTCCCTGAAAATTGCTCCTCAAGCCATAAATTCTTCTTATCAAAATAAATTCAATTCTCATACTGCAAACACCTTATGAGACACTTAGGGATAGAGTTAAAAAATTCCATGGATGACTTAGAGAAAGTTATAAGAAGAGTTATAATCATTTGTTAAATCTTGACGTGTTTGATTCTTTCTTTTGATTCTTCTCTTGAATTTCCTTGCAACTCCTTTAATTTGTATCTATGCTCCACTTCACTCATCTTCTCCATCTTTTGATTACTTAAGTTTTTTTAATTAGCTCATTTGCTTATTTTACCCTTCTATTAAACTTTGTCTTTCATATCTTGTTTAATTTTGTTACAATGGAATTTACTAATATTATTGCCATAATTAAATTCATTAATAACAATAAGTTTTGTTATCGTCAAAACTATAGGTTAGGATTTTAATTTAGTCCAATAAGTAGGGTTGCAAAACTAACTTGAATAGACTAAAACAACCAATAAGTAGAAGAATTAGTGTTGCAAGAAGAAGAAGCAGTGCTTCATCAGCACGAAGGTAATATGATACAAAAGAGTTAATGGTTTACAAAAGAAATAAAAGAGGGTAACTCACTCAATCACAAATTTTAATTTGGTAGAATTAAAGTATGAGTTGGTGTGATACCGAGGACTTTAGGGAGGAAATTTTATTTTATATTAAGTTTTGCTTGATAGATAAGAACAAAGAATTCTTATTAATGTTGGATTCAATTTTATCTTAGATTTTTGTTAGGCTTTCTTTACTAGTAGAATAAAGATTCCAAGAACTTTTATATATGTGTATGTGTGTGTGTGTGAACCCTTTTATATAAACTTCGAGTTTTCAGTTAACAGGTGTGATGTTTTCTTCTAGGAGTGATTTTTAGACTCTAGGAGCAATTCTTAGTTCCTTACCCTCCATTACTTGTTACTTTTCATATGAATTTTCAGCAACCAAAACTCCTGAACTAACGATCCACATTGCTATCTTTCTTTGCTACATTTGCTTTTCATGGATGTTAATTGCGGTCTTTGACTGATTTCTTTTATGCTACCCTTTTTCCCTTTTTGTGCACAATATAGATTGGGAAGGTTGCAGGACAGTAATGCCGTCTTATCTCATTTTAATGAATATTCAGAGAATTGCTTTGGAGAGGTTTCCCCTGATTTCTCCAGAAATACCCGTCTGTTAAGGTCTATGAAGTCTGACCTTGATTACATCTTCCAGAAGCTAAGGTAAGTGAACCGTTCTCCATGCCTGTCATTTCATGTGAATGCTTCATTCTTAATTATATATCAATGTGTAATACAAATGGGGAAAGAATAGTATGAAACTTGTCCGATATTCCTACTTTTTGTGCATTTATTACTATTTGATGACTAAGTCTTTTGGGACCACCACTTGATGATTGCAAGAAAGTGAAGAATGGAGTGAACTAGATTGCACATTTTAACGACCTTATCAATATGTTTAGTCGGGAAACTTGTGACCTAATTTCAGTGCCTCTAGTGAAATCCCATAAACATGAAAATTGGTAGGATTAGTTTTAGAATTGCTCTCATTTTGTGAAAAGAGGTCTGATGCAGTCAAAAATATTCCTAAACAAATTGTTTGTTGATGGAAGAAGATGATGCTGTGTTGTGTGGTATTCTCTCAGGATGCCTCCTGCTTGTAGGTGTAATCAATCCTAGAAAGTAAAATGACATGTTTGTTGATTATGAATGTAGTCCCAGTTCTGATTTACTACTACAGTTTTTTCCACCGTATTTCCGTTTCGACTTCGATTGTTTTGTCAGTCTCCATTTTTTTTCCACCAGGAATACGAAGGCAAAAATTTTGGCAGCCTATCCAGATGCATTTCCAGATGAAGGGACGCAGGAAGCACTTGACAGAAGGCCGGACCTGGAGACGGGTTAAGAAGTGGCTATAACATTATTTATGGATTTCATTTATCGCGAGGGAGATGTGTGGATAATGGTTGCTTGTACCAACTATGGTTATGCTGATTGCTTTAACATATCACGATAAATACTTGGTATCTATACAGTGTAGTCGTCAGTAAAAGTTGTAAACAGGATGTAATGGTACGATCTGGAGTGGTAGCCTCCATAGCCTTTGCTTGTTCTCTTTCAATGTCCTTTACACAATGGGAAGAAGAAGTTCTATCGATCGCGTATATTACCCAAAAAAACAACTTTTGTTCTAAAGTTAGGGCTAGCTACTGAGAGAGAGAGAAACACCCTGAAGAAGCACAAAGCATCTGTTTTAAAAAAAGGAGAGGATCATAATCATCCCCATAGCTCTCGGTCACGTTGAAACATTGAGATCAACTCGAGAACAAGTATTTGTAACTTGAGAGAGAGCAAACGCATAATTTTGGAAATTTCAACTATCTATATTATAAAATCTTTTGAATTTATTAAATTATGAATACGAAGATGATGACTAGGGGAGTTTTTTTCTAGATGATATTTTTTTTAGTTTTTCTCTTGATTACATTCTTTATTCTATCATTAGTGATTGCTTACTTTACCTAGGTGTAATTTTAGTTTTAGAATCTAATTTTCATCATTAAATTCAATCCTTTTATTTTACATGTCTTGGTAATAGTAATAGAGTTTGTTGATTCCTACAGCTTCCTTGTTAGATAGATACTCTATTCTCCATTTTATTACTACCAAATGAATGGGCACTTACCTTAATTTGTAATTATTATTTTATAATAAAGAAAACTTAAGTAGTAAAAAATGTTCGATCATATCAAGTCAATTTCTTCACCTTATAGAGTAATGATAGATTTTACAAAGGACAGTCCTAACAGTTATTTATTGATTACGAATAACTTAATTAAGGTCACTATAAAAATAAGTAGCCTATTTCTCACGTAAAAATTCAATTATTTTTAAGAAGTAATTTGAGATCAGGTTATGAAAATAAGATATATGTCTAAGAAATTATTTAAATTTCAACATAGACATTATAAAATTTTGGCAATATCTTTTAGGTTGACAAATACAACTGTAATTTTTATAAGTTTCATGATAAGTCTTTTTTTATTATTTTTATTATTTCCATTGATAATGTTTTGATATATTCTAATAGTAAGCAAGAGAATATGGAATACTTGATACTGGTCATTTAAATTCTCGGTGAACATCAATTATATGTTAAAATTTGAAATTGTTAATTTTGTTAATCTAGTTAATCTTATTGACCATACAATACCTAATTATAAGATCATTGTTGATCTAAAGAAAAAGATTTAGATCATTAATTAAGGTTTTAACAAAATTTTACAAGAGATTTATTTAGAATCTTTTTAATAATTACTTATAAGATTCATTTAGTTAAGTAAATGGCTCAAACTCAACTTTGACATAAAGATAAAGAGTTAAGAAGGTTATTATATATATATATATATATAAGATTCATGTAGTTAAGTAAATGGCTCAAACTCAACTTTGACATAAAGATAAAGAGTTAAGAAGGTTATTATATATATATATCAAGATATGATGGATGGATGGATATATTGGAATGTTTCAAAAAAGTTACTTCACATTTTATAATTATTACAAACAAAAATATCAAGTTTGGTTAGAATGATACTTGTAAAAAAAACGTTTAGAAGTTGAAGGAAAGTCTTAATGCCAATTTTTATCTCTTCTTTATCTTTGATGCCTCTTGAATTAGTTTATAAGTGTCGATGTTGAATGATATATTAATTGCTTATATTTTAAGAAAACTTAAGCAATATGAAATAAATTGTACTTAAGCAATATGAAATAAATTGTCTTATTTGTGATGTAGTGATGGATATTTTAATCTTTTCATTGAAAATATAGTTTCATTAAGTTTATGAAATTATCTATATGATCATACAGGGAACAAAACTCTCAATCATATCTTACGATAAAAAAGATTTGAGTATTTAAAAAAAGGAGTACATAATTATGTAAGGATTATAATTGAGCCATTTATTATCATTTGAAAAATGGAAGAAGTCATTGTTTACTATGAATGATCAAGTGCTTAAACTATAAAAAATGGCCTATACTTTTATGATGATGAATTAAAGAAACTCATAATACTTCTGTTAGTCCCTAAATGGCACACAAGATTGGATGAATTATATGTGGTCATATATTAGCCTATTTGAAAATTAATTAATGGATTATCTACATTAATGAATGATTATTTAAAATATATAAAATAATCATACATTAATCACAACAATAAAAAATAAAAAGAGAGATAAAATTAAATTATAGAGATTCGAGAAAACCCCTTAGCCTACTTCCACTCCTAGATCTCTACTTGAGAATTCTCTATCTTCTTCTTTCAGTGGATGAAGAGGAACCCTCCATATAACATCTTTTTTACCACAGATAAAGAGTAAACTTTAAAAACATCTTACTTTGTCATGAGTGAAGAAAAATCCTTTGCAAATCTTATTAAAGGTTAAGAACATCTATCACAAAGTATACCTGAAGAAATTTTACTAATTTTAATAATTACACAACCACAAAACTCATATATCCCTCTCTTACTCATGTTAATGAACAAAGACTCAATATGGTTTGTGCAATGCTTATATGTACTCAAATGCACTTCTAGCCTCTCAAGGCTCTTAAGAACCTTCTAGTATGCTAAAAGTTCCTCTTGCAACTCATTTATGGTCTAATTATACCCAAAACTAACTTAAAGAATTGTTAGACAAACAAACTAATATTTATAACAATTAGTTTTTAGGCACAATAAGTTAGTTGGATTCCACTTTTAGCTAGTTGGACCCCCTAGTAAGGACAAAGTAACCTTTAATAACTTAAGAACGACACTACAAACTATCCAATCAAAATCCTTTGGCTAGATGATTGATCACTAGTTGGCCCATCAGTTATTTATGGTCTAATTAGTTATATCCTGCATATTCTATAACTTTTTAAAATTTTATTCGACTAGCCTATCCAAACTCTTAGGCTAACTAAACCCAAAAAGAAACATTTAAAACTAGAATTCCTAAGTATTTTTGAAGATAAATAACACCTTTTTGATAAAAAAATATGACTTAAAACCACTTGAAAACTTCTTTAAGTTTTATTTTGAAGATTAAGAGAGTTTCTTTAAAGACCAAAAAACTTTCATCTTGATTACGAAAGAATTTATGTATTAGGCATTTTAAGTAAATGATCATCCAAATTGAGCCTGTAATTCATTGAAATGTCCAATATAAGGTTGGAAGAAGGATTATAATGATTTTTTAAGGCTTGATGTGCTTGATTCGTCCTTGTTCTTAGTTCTTTACTTGAATTTCCTTGAAACTATCTTAAGCTGCATATATACTCCACTTTTCACATTTTATTCATCCTTTGATATCTCAATTTATTCAATTGACTCATTTTCTCACTTTTTACCTCTATTAAAAATCATCTTTCACATATTGCTTAATTTTATTATAACAAAGTCACTAATTTTACCAAAAGTAAATTCATTAATAGCAATATGTTTTAAATATCATTAAAATCATATGTTAAGACCTTATTTGGTCCAATAATTTTCTCATTTTTATCATAAAAAATATTTGGTCATATTAGAGAAAATAAATGATATTGAGTAAGCTCCCCCTGTATTAAAGTGATATGTAATGCATATTCCTCATGAATTTATGTATTATAAGAGATCAAGTTTCAATACCATCACCCCTTTTTTTCAATATTAAAAATTGTATACCTCCCCCATTTTTCAGAAAATCTATCTTATAGGCAAAGAGTTTATGCAAAGTTATTATCAAGTACATAAAAATTTTCAAAAAACTTATATAACAATTTAATATTAATATATCTTTCTTGTACTAGGTACCACACAAAATTAGGTTTTTAAGGTTAGTTTTTAAACCTTTTTCAACCCATAATTACTATGAAAGTGACAACTCATATAACATGATTTGGAAGTCTATAAATTATGTGTTTGACATGTAAGAATGTGACATATATGCATTTATAGATCTTTTTTTAGTGTGATGGTAATTGGGAGTCTAATTTGGATATAAAAGGGATAAGAAGCTCTTCTCGTGCCATAATAAGGATTAACAAATAGTTTAGCATATAAAATGCTCTTTTAATGTAAATATTGCCTAAGAAAGTTGTGAACAAGTACTAAATGCTTGTATAGTGACCTACGGTGATTGTGAGCTTATTTTATATCGTTTTGATGATAAAGATCCGTAGATAAAACAGAAAAATGTCACATGATTTTTTGTTGTGTCTTTGTATTAAAAATATACCTATTTTTCCTTATATGTTAGGCCCTTTAGGTTTAGAATGTGAACTCTATATGAATGCACAATAATTTTTTTTGCAGGATATAGAAAATGATTCATAAGCAATAAAGTTTTCAAGTATAAAATTAGAATATGCTTTTGTGATCATTTAGGTATAAATTCATCATTTAAATGCTTTTCCCACAAAAAAGATTATCTTAATTGGATGATGCACATAAGTTAAATCAATTTCATACCTATCATTAGAGCTCTTTTAGGCTTCAAACATGCTATTCAATTTTTACTATCCATATTTAATAAATCACGCCTATAATCATTAGAAACAACCACACTTAAATCTTACCATGCCATGCATATCACATTTCAATATCTCATTCTTAATCATGCATTCGTCTAAAAGCATTGAAGTTTCTTTATGCTTAGACGATATTTCCTTTTTTGCAAGTTCATGACTTCTAAGCATTCATCTAACTTATTATATGAAGGATCAATATTATAATTATCATTATTATCGTGAGAATTTAAGAGAAAGCATACACTTTTTACAATTTTTTTGAAATTCTGATCCTTTGAGCTATTAATCTTATTCCATGTAACCTTAAAGGGGTGCTTGATTAATGGGTATGAAAAGGGAGAGATCGGTAAGAAGTGAAAATCACCTGCATTGTAAGGAATTATGATTGAATGAATACTAATTTCATTCCGACCTTTTGGGCATTACTCTATATCTCTCATAATCTAGAAGAATGGAAGTCATTAATTGGTACATTTGGCACGATTCTTGTTGGAGGCTTTTAACTCACAGTCCAAACTCTTCCTTCCTTTCCCACAGTCTCCTATTTCCTGGTATGGTTCTTCATCAATCAATCGCTTTCTTGATTGGGGCTTTCTAGGTTTCTTTGGGTTTTCTTCAGTCTTTACAAGTTTAGACTTTAGGGACTTCCTCCTCCATTCCAACTCTCGATTCCTATAAAAGGTAAGGATTATATTTGCATTACTAAATCGTAAGTATCCATTTTGCTACGTTCAAGTAATTGTTTTTGTCTGAATTTTTATTCTTGTAGAACTCGATTATTTATGCCCATAAATTTACTTTTTGTTTTCATTCTCTAGCTTTCTGTTTCATTTGTTCTACAACAACGAATAACTATATTCTGGCTTATTGGAATACATTCATATGATGCGTGTGTGTGTAGATGATATGATTATCTTCTTCTACGTGTTCTGTTTTGGGCTCTTTTTGTCATGGGGAAGATGATATGATTGTCTTCTTTTTATTTGCAAACTTTGAAGTTTTATTATCTTCCAAGTTCTTGGTTTTAGTTGATTTAGTGATATAACAGAAATATTACCATAGTTTCAAGTTTTTCTATCCAATCAAGTTGAAACGAAACATTGATGGAGATGGGAATTCTTCTATTTCTTCCTTTATCTTTTTCTCACTGTTTTCCTTTAAGAATCATTAATAAACCTGGGTTGTTCAATCAATTGAAGGAAAAGAGTCATGGAGGTCAGTTTTGAATGGATTTGTTGAATCTTTGGATTGTTGTATGTGGCAAGTACTTTTTTGTGACATAATGTAATGGTCATTTTGTAAGCGAAAAGAATTTGATTTTAAGTGATTAATAAAGTTGCAGTATAAATCCTTGCAACATGGGTGTATCAGAATATTACGAGGCCCAAACATATGTAAAAGGTGTATTATTACGAGGCCTAAACACATGTAAAAGGGGTATTCATTTAAAGCTGATGCATTAAACTCAAATTTAGGCTAAGATGCCTAAAGGTAACTGGAGGTTTTTTTCCTTTGTTTATAATCTTGCCTAAGAATGTAATATTTGATCATGTTCCACTCCATCATATATATGATGACACGCTATGTCTCGTGTTCTGCGATCAGAAACTTTCTCCAGCTGATATATCAGCTTTTTTTCTAGTGTCTTTGTTTATTTCATTTCCTCTTATCTATGCCTCAGAAAAAACTAGTAACTTGTTCATCTGGAACTCCTTTAGAGTTAACTATCTTATATAAAAAACCACAACCATAATTATGTATAGTAACTAATAATTATGTATAGTAACTAATTTGACTCAGGACTAGCACGTTATTGTATGTAGGATAGTTGGACCAAATGATGGTTAAAGGATTAAATTCTAATTCTGTGTACATTTACTGCAATGTTCTTTGCTTTTTGGGTTTTAGGAATCCCTTCAAGTTCAAGTAAGTATAGTAGAAAAAGAGTGAAAAGTAGAAATTTTTCTTAAGGCTTGGGCTTGCATTTTATACCATGCACGTGCTTCTAGTTGCGGTATAATATGAAGAAAGAAAGTTCATTGTCTTAGATTTTATAGTTTGGTTTTACTAAATATAGGTTTTCTTAGATTTTACAGTTTGGTTTTACTAAATATGGTTTAATCTATGACATGTATTTTGGGTTTTCTTTTTCTTTTTGTTTCATGTTTTCCTATTTTTCATCACTTCTTTTGAGTTTTTGGTTTGAGTCTTCTCTTGATACTGATGAACACGGAGAAGAAATGGAGAAAAGTGCGATCATTTTATCTTGTTAATGCAAGTAAGGTTTCGTACACAACAATCTTTGTTTTCTTTTTACCGAGTTCTTCACATAAAAGTTCTGGCTGTGAGGTTTAGGTGAATGGGTTGATTATTGTGTAATTTATGTGGGCAAATTGGGTTGGCTTGTAAGTATCTAAATGTAACTTTGTTTCAACCTAATTGTGGTAGCAAGATTTAGTAAATTGTTGGTTAACCATAATGCCTGACAATTCCAAATTTGGTTTATAGTGGCACAGATTCAAGGATAATGTTTCAATTATCGTAAAAATTATTCCCTTTAAATTTTGTTTGAACTTGGTAGCCCTAAGCTCCAATTTTAGAAAAAGCCGATATCTTTAATAACTGAAGCTCATTTTGCATATAGTTCTGCAACATCTTTCTCTTTGATTTAAAGATTTTATTGTTTTGCTCATAATTCACCAATTAGGGAATTGACTATTCTTTAGGCTGTTTTTGGTCTACCGCTTAATTCTTGTTACACACATCAATAACAACTAGCAGTGGTTAGTTGAATCCTTTCGACTATTACAAAACTATATAGTGGAAGTAAATTGGGATTTTATTCGCGTACATGAAGGAAAAATTACTACTTTGGAGTTTGAACTTGTGCAAATGATAAGGTACTTAGTTGGTCTTAGAAGAATGTATGGAAAATGTGAATAACTCAACATCGGTTGCTATTTAATCTGTCAAATGTTTTCAATTTAGCTCTGTCCCAAGTCATCATTGCATCATTCAAGTTTACATTTGTGAGAAATTCCATATGTTGGACATTGACTTTCTGGATTTTTTT
>JAOSBO010000008.1:35379186-35390143 GCA_027563915.1 Erythroxylum rotundifolium
AAAAATTTTAGGGACTATTTTATAAATTTTAAAAATTACCCGAAACGGTATCCGGTACTGACCGGTACCGGTACAGTCCCGTTCCAGAACTCAATCCGATATCGAGTCCGGTATGGTATTCATAACATTGATTATTTGTCCCTCTTCTTCTTTGAAGAAGTTCTTAATTTCTTTGTAATGAGCTTTATATCATTCTAATCACTATCACTTTTAAAGATATCCTCATCTTTATTTTTCTCATATTTTAAGACTTTAAAGGTTACACATTTTCTTGTTAGATAGACTTCCTCTTCATCTAATTAATTCATCCGCATTTTATAGGTTAGGAATGATTTAATTAGCTCTTCAAATGGTAAGGCATTCAAATCTTTTACTTCATATATAGTCTTCATCTTTGCTTCCTAAACATTTAATAAAGATCTAAGAAATTTGCTCATCAATTTAAGACAAGTAAAAGTTTTTCTAAGACCTTTAAGGGCATTAATGATAAGGATAATGAATTAAAAAGTGCCAATTTGTTTTTTTTTTCATTTCATTGCCCCAATTTTATAAAATTTTCAATTAAATATTCAAACTTTTAAAAATCCAACAACTTAGTTTAAAAGATTGTTTATATTAACATTTGACTAATGTGGCTAAGAGCATATATATGTAAAAACTAACCTTTGGAAGGCTACAAGCAGTGGCAAAGCTTGGCTAACTTTTAAGGGGGAACGAATCAAAACAATTTTTTTTTATATACTAGTATATATATGTGTGTGTGTGTGTGTATAGCTATATATCTTAAATGTATTTACTTATTTAATGTTCAAATTAAAAATATGTAGGAAGGAAGATATCAAATAACCCTTCTAAGTACCAATCTTCACACGCTTCATTAGTCACGTCATCAAAACGTTAATAAAAACAAAATTTTAACTCGAGTTATTTGATTATTTAAAAATTTAGATAATTAAAAGTTTTAAAAACTAAACATTAAAGTAAGAAAAATTAACACTTTGTAATTCTCTATTCTTCACTTATATAAATAGAAAGACAATACATATTGGAAATGGATTCAAGACAATATGTTGATGCACGAAAACGCAAGAAAGCACTCTTATAAGTGGAACTTAGAAGATAGTTCCTTTCTTTGCAAGCTCATGACCTCTAACCATTTATCTAAGTCATCATAAGATATACTCATCATGATTGCCACAAGAGTTTGGGTAAGATGGTGCCTCATCACTAATGACCATAAAACACGTAATTCCCACCATATTTTCGTATTTCTATCCTTTTACACTAGTAATCTCATTTCGTATAGCCATTAGTGCTTGTTCCTTATTGTGCTTTAATTGTTTGTCTCTCTTCTCCTTTGAAAAACTTCTTAAATTTCTTTATATCATTCTCGTCATTGTCACTTTTAAAAGTCACCTCATCTTCATTTTTCTCATCTTGAGAGGCTTCAAAAATCACTCATCTGCTTGTTAGATCCACTTTCTCTTCATCCAATTAATTTATTCACATCTAATAGTTGAAGAGTGATCCAATTAGCTCTTCAAATGGCAAGGTGTTCAAATCTTTTGCTACTGATCCTCATCTTTGTTTCCCAAATCTTTGATAAAGACTTAAGAAATTTTATCACCGATTCAAGTTAAGTACAAGTTTTACCAACATCTTTAAGGATAATGATAACGAATTAAAAAATGTGAAATATTTTTTTATTTCGCTGTCTAACTTTCAAAATTTTTCGACTAAAACTTTTTACTATCGAACAAAAGGTTGTTTATATTAACAGTTTATTGATGTGGCTAAAGGAACACGTGAAGACTGATATTTGAAGGGATTACATGCCTTTTGATCTTTAGCGACATAGTTGTTGATCCTGTTGTGACAAATGTATCAATGGCTATATATTTAAAATATATTCACTTATTAGACGCTCAAAAATAGGAATGTAAAAATAAGCCCAGCCTATCTCGTTTTTGGCATGAGTTGGGCGAGTCACGGGCCGATTATGATCCACCCTTCAAATCGACGTTGTTTTAGAAATTTTTTATTTAAAAAACAAATGACGGGTCAAGCCATAGCCCGGACCACGGGTCACCGTGATCCAGATTAGCCCAAATCTGGCTCGACCCATTGACATCGCTGCTCAAGAACCATTCGGAAAAGAAGATATCAAGTTGCCACTCTCAGTGTCAGTCTTCAAATGCTTCGTCAGTATTCACATGCTTCGTCAATTACATCATCAAAACATTTATAAGACAACGTTTTGAATTAAATTATTCAATTTCTAAAAACTTAAATTATTTAATTTAAATTTAAAAAAAATAGATACTGAAGTTTTTATTAAAAATTTTTAACATTTTGTAACTCACCATTCCCTTGGTGATGTAAATAAAGCCAATATACATAATAGAAATGAACTCAAAACTTATTTTCATCACCGGTACAAATGCAGCTTAAAACATATGGATACTTTCTACACTCCGACAAGCTAATTGTTGTAGCCTTATCGTGCTGAAATCAGCATTACCAATACAAATCTCAAACAAATTAGCGACTCACATTGAAAATTGGTAGTAGATAAGTTGGTCGTTGCACTTACGCGTCAAAATTCGATTCAAGTATATAATAAATTGAGATCTAACTTTTCAAAAGATTTTAATCTAGTATCTGCAAGTGTGATTTAACACCCACATAATGATAAAAAATAACGAAGTACATCCTAACATTATTATTTTAGCATTTTGGAAAATAATGCAGTATTCGAAATATATTTTAATCATGTTCTTTTCTATCATGGTGTGTGGTACTGTAATGTCACATTGATAAAGTTTTTCTTTTCCTGAAATACAAAACGTAGTCATGTAACACCTGTTCTGTTAATTCAGGTAATAAACCGCAGTGTTATATTGTCATTTGAATAATTCTGTCAAATTATACAAGTTAAAGTATCATATTGAACGTGTTTAATTTTGAGCACTCAATTCAGAAATTAGTAGTTTAGACATCCAATATGGTTCTGACAACATCAAGAATTAATATTTTTCTTATTGCAGGAAATAACGCTACGAATGAACCACCAATATTTAGCGATAAACTACCTTTTAACACACTAAAACAAGAATGAGAAGACAAATTACAAAGAACCTTCTTCTTGCCATCAAAACAAACACAGGCAATGTTGAGCCTCGAGAAAAAAGAAAATAAAACTAGATGCTCTTAACCGCAGCAAGCTGATTTTTGGGCAACTTGAGCAGCCCCAACTGCTTGGTCCGCTTGATTGATCTTAATTGTAGTAGGCTGCAAATAAAATGGAGCAAAAAGTTCTTAAGAAAATCGAATTCAATGGTGTTGTAGGGAAAGTGAAAAATGTCACAAATGCACCCAAAACCACAATCAATCCCGCTCCCAAACTCATCCAAAATTGAAAAGCTTTCCTCTAGGGTTTCACTTGCTTTGCTTCCATATATTCCATGAAATTCCCATATAAAGAATGCAAAGCATGAGAGTTCAGTACCTCAGCCCTTGAATCGGTGTCTGTCAGCCTTTGCTTTATGTCCCTCGCAATTGAAAAGAAAACTTGTTCCACATTTAGGTTCGTTTTAGCACTCTGCAATACATTGGTTTTGATATAAATACCAATAGAAGTCTATTCAAGGTCAAACTTGGACAGCTTTACTCACAGTCTCAAAGAATTTGATCCCATACTCATCAGCAAGTGCTTGGCCCTTTGACGTCGGCACTGCCTGAGACAAGAGGCAAAGAATTATTTGAGATATAAAAATAGAGGGAAGAGAAAGTTACTTGTAAATTTGACAATATATGCATTAACATACAACAATATATGCAACATACCCTTTTACTTTCATCCATGTCAGCCTTGTTCCCTACCAATATCTTGTTGACATTGTCAGAAGCATGTTGTTCAATGTTGCGGATCCAATTCCTAATATCTGAAGATAGTGAAAGGCGATATTCATAAGAAAATTGCAGGAAGCCAAAAGGTGGAAAGCAAAATAATGACCAAAAGTGAAGTATACCAATAATCTAAATTTGACAGCTATTTGAATTTTTTGAGGTGATGAATAGTATGAACTTACTATTGAAAGATGACTCATCAGTAACATCATAGACAAGCAAAATACCCATGGCTCCACGGTAGTAAGCTGTAAATGTGATCATAAGAAGAATGGATTACTAGGATCAAACACAGAAACAAGCTACACGGAACAAAAATCAGAAATGTGAAGTGAAACTGATTTGATAAACAACAATCAAAACATGAAGAAAAAACCACCCAAATCATTATCAAAATGAACAACAGAAATCAATGGGAGATAATTCACTTCATCATGTCACATATTGGAATGAACCAATAACCCCACCCAAGGAATTAAAGTGAAAACGATATATTTTAGTTAGTGGCATTTGTTCAACCAGCTTTTATAACTCTTTTTGTTATATAAAAACAGGAGGATTCATTTTAGGCTTTCTGAATGCCTGTCTTGGCATTCACTTCAGTCATGAGTAATCTTAATTGTAGAAGGCTTGTCTAAATAATTTGTTTCTTGGTCTATAGCTTTTAACAACCACAGCAACAAGACATGAAACAAAAGTAGAAATAACTATGGAGACCAGATTATGGACATGCCATCTCTGCTCATGAAATCAAGTAAGAGGAGTGTAAGGACAGGAGAACTGACCAGTTGTAATAGTTCGGAACCGCTCTTGACCAGCTGTATCCCAAATTTGGAGCTTAATTCTTTTGCCATCAAGTTCAATGGTTCTTATCTTAAAATCAATGCTGCAGACAGAAGAAGAGCCTTAGAAGGGTCTATGAATCATCAAAGTTAAATCAATGAAACCTGAAACTTGAGCAGGTAAAAAGCGAATAGGTACCCGATAGTGGTGATAAAACTGGTGGTAAAGGAACCATCGGAGAAACGTAACAGAAGGCAACTCTTGCCCACACCTAAGAACAAATAACATTCACAATGAAAAAAGGTTTTTATCAATTGCATGGATGTCGATTAAACAGACTTGGGTAAAATGGAGAAATCTAAAGGAGCTATCTTAAGGAATAGCCCATCCTTGATTCAAGCCGCAACAAAATATTTCTTCAATTCGTAGAACCTTTCTTTCTGCCAGATAACATCTAAGAGAACTGGATAACTAGATTAAATCGAAAAGCAGAAAGACAATTGCAAACGAAAAAATGTACCACTATCGCCTATGAGGAGAAGTTTTATGAGGTAATCGTAATCAGCGCGAGCCCTCGCCGGTGGAGCAGCCATAGTGAACCACACAAGAAAAAGAGACGAAAACCACCAGCTCCTCTCCACAAAGAAACAACAGAATCAGAAGCAAAAGGGCATTGGAGAAATTGGATTTCTCTTTTGGAATAATGTTGTTCGGATGATTTGTGTTTAATTTAGGAAATAAGGAGGAATCGAATAGAGCCTCCGAGTCTGGTGATTTTTGCTAATTTTTTCACTCCCCCCTCTCTCTCTTCCCCTTATTCCTTCCCTTGCGTCCGTCCTTGTAGCATCAGTCGCTTTTTGCCATTTTCTAAAAAATAGGGGTTTTACTTATTGCGATTGCCAGATTGGTTACCTCATACATCATACATGTGTGTGTTGTGTGTGTGGGGTGGAAACAAGCTAAACTCAGCTGTCTCCACCAAATATGCCATGCTGCTTCTGTTTTCTATCACAAAATACATGATTAGTTGGCAATTTCATCAAATGTGACGGCAAGGGATACCATTCACCCACCTATGACACGAACGTGGCTCATCCAATTAAGCATCAAAATGCACGATGAAGTGGCAAGCAAATGGATTTCATACCCTAATATCACTAAAAATGAAATGAACTAAAGAATGAAATGGAACATCAAATGCTGAAGATGAGAAAGTTCCCTTGTGAAGTCTTCAAATGCTTGATTTTAATTTGATAATTGATGTAATTTAGAATTGCTTGAATCTCAATTGTCAGCTTTACAATGCATCTATAAAATGCTAATTCCCACAAGCATTGATGAGCTCTATTCTTCAACTATTTGGTGGCTTTTGTTTTGAGAAGGATTTGCTAACTTATGTGAATAAGGCAAGAAATCAGCTGAAACATGTGAGAGGTGACTCTAGCTTTTTCAAAATTATACTAAGTTGCTGCATATATACTATACGGAGAGAAAGGCAAGAAAAATCTCTCGATGGTGCCATTTTTATTTCTAATACTTTATGTTAGACCAGAAAATTGACGGTGGTTTCTAAAAACTTTGATAAAGAAAGTACCAAGTCAAAATCCAGCTGTCGAATCCCCAACTGAAGTGGCTAACTAAGTTCATTGCATATGTAGCTTAAGCTTAGCTTCCTCTTTTAATATTTTCTAGTTGCTCTTACTAGTTAGTGAAGGTTTGCTTCTCACTTTGGTGTTTTTCCTTTCCAGGAGCTGAACATTGTAACAATCAAGGTAAGGTTATAATAAAGAGTACGATGATTTGTTACATATGTGATACTAGTAACACATATGTAACAAATCTTGCATAAACATGTTTCAATGTGTACAAAATGCACAAATCTTTTCATAATCAAAAGAAATTCAATTTGACTGTAAAGAAGACTCTCTTGATGCAACAAAATACTTTTGAAGAAATTTTTGAAACGGCTTTAAATTTAGTTTGGTGAAATATTTGGAATTTATCTTTCACATAAGAAAATATAAGAGATCTAGGTTGACCAATGTTAGGGTTTAAAAGTATTTTGTATAGTCTAGATACATATGGATAGACTAATGTTGATACACAGAACAATTAATTACTATCTAGTTAGTACGTTAGTTAAGCAATGGTTGATTGACTAGTATCACAAATTGGGAACGTTTTGAGTGAGTTTTATTGCATTTATTTATTTGTGAGCATGACATGAACCCTACCAGTGTGTTATGTGATCAAGAAATGATGTGTTGAAATGTATTTGAGCATTTGCGAGCTGAGCAATTGATGTTATAAAGGGTTATTATTCAATTGTGATAAAGGAAGACTATAAAGAAGGTATTTTTCTATTGTAGTTGCTTCTATTATCCTAGAACAAGAGTATAGGGAAGTTGACCTATCATATAATAGTAAAGTAATAAGTATATTTTAACCCTAATAAAAAATGAAACACCATTAGAAACAATCAAATAAGCGAACAACAAATCGATAGAAATCAGGTAATAATATCTAGAGTAGAATTTTTCCTAACATTATGTTGTACTTTTGGTTAAGTTGCTTAGAAGTTATATTGTTTAGATTGGTAAAGTATTCTTGTTTAATGAACTGTAACCTTTTAACGTAACTATCCTTCAGTTGAGTAATTGATATATCTATATGGTCAACACATCAAAGGAGGCACTAACTCATTCAATAATGAATACAAGTGATGATAAGTCACATTTTACATGTTTATAGAGACAAAAGTTATTTATGATTAGCATTTTTATAATATATTTTATATGGTGCTAATGAAAGGTAGAGAAGGGAAATAAGGGACACCGAAGCAAAGAGATGTGAGCAGGAAACAAGAACTAAAAAGGAACAAGATATAAGAAGCTTTAGATTCTAAGAGGAGAGTAGAATCTAAAAGAAGCATACAAACAAAAGTCTCAAAACTGGACAAATTGAAGAAAGTTATGAGAAACGTGAATAGAATAGTGAGAAATGGTAGCTTCTCTCTCTAGAGCGAATGATTTATTTTTTTGAAATTAAAATGAATGTACTTCTATTGTTCTAGCCCTTTCATTTCCTCTTCTCCATACTCCAACTAACTTGTCTGAGGTGAGTTCTACCCCCTGACTTTATTTTCCTGACTTGTTCCTTACTAATTTATGTTTCATCTTCCTATTTTGAGGATCCACGTATTGAGCAGTGGGGCTATCTTCATCTTCTTCTTCCTTTTCCCAGAAACAATTCATCTGATGCAATCAATGGAGCCTCCTAGCCTCCCTCTCAAACTCAAGAAGAGTGAGTATGTCCCAATCTCTCACCGATTCCTTCAGGTTTCTTATGATAAACCGATTCTAGTCATCAACAAATTTGACTCTAACCTATGTAACTTATGACCTATGATCTTCACAACCAAAGCATGTTTAATTTGAGAATCCATCCTGCGAGAAGAATAGACGGAAAGGAAACACACAGGACACAACCACACTTTCTTTATATGTTCCTTTGTCTCATATTTTCCTTATTCATTCTCCTATCCTGTTGTATGTTTATCCTTTTGGCTTTTGAGCCTGTATTTTTTCATCTAGGTCATATTCCAGTTTAGTCTAAATTGAAAACTACAATTATGGTTTAGGTTTTTCATTATCACCGTTTCCTTTATTCCTTGAATGTTGGATCCTGCTTGTGGAATCCAACGCTTAATTGGAATATCATAAGACTCTCAAATCTTTACTTCATCATTCTCCTTAGTACATTACTTACAACTAATTTTCATCATTCACATTTCAATACCCTCAAAACAAAGGATTTTACAAAGCTATAATGGCCTTTCAAGCCACATTACAACATAATCTGAAATCTCAAAATTTCAAAAGTTGTATGAAACTACAATTTCTTAAAATGTGACTAAAGCCTTGTGTTTTCCAAAACTAACTCAAAATACAACATAAACAAACTTGGAGTGATGCCTTGACTCTGTTTCACTCCATCTCTTGCTCATCACTTAGAGGTGGGGACAGGAAGGAGGTGAGCTTGAAAGCTCATGGGTAACAGTTTATAATAAAACGATAAGTAAAAACTTTTGAAACAATTTCTCTTGCCAAAGAAAACTTTCATTGAGTCTATAAAACACATGTTTCTCAAAATTTTGAACCATATTCCCAATAAAACAATTCATGTATGCATCAATCTTGTCAAGCATATCAAGAGCACATAAGCATATCAGAATGGTCTGGAAGGTCCATAAACAGAACGAACTAACACATTTCCATATAATGGTCCTGTGAAGTCGTGAACAGAACGAACTAGCACAATCCCACTTAGTGGTTTTGTGTAGTCGTAAACATGAGGGAGTCCATAAAGAAGCTCCATGCCACTAGCGGGCAGGCGGGAGAAGCCTTTAGTCAAAGTGCACTTGACAACAAAATGAACCAAACCAAACCCACATAACATGTATTTCATAATCTTGTAAACTTGTTGCCCAAATGGCAAATTTTCTTGAAAACTTGCATTTTCAAATGCTTGCTATATTTATCTTGAAAATCTATTTTTGAAAACATGATTTCATAGACATGTATCTTTCCCAAAAAGAATCATTTTGAATGTCTTTTCATAAATCAATAACCCAAATCATAAACAAAACATGTAGCAAACATATAACAATTTCTCCTTTCATTTAAGTAGCAATAAATGCAATACTTATGATGCAATTTAAAATCATTAAACTTTCTTGATTCAAAGAACACATTTAGTGGCTTGTATACTCTATTATAAACATGTACCCATCTTGATTTCCTTGCTTATAGCCTTGCTCAAGCATGTCTCTTCTCTTGTTCCTCTTGCCTCTTTGATCCTTTTATACAATAACAAAAATCCCACTCAATAGGGTTTTCAATTGAAAATCCCTCAAGCACAATCACTAAAATTGGTTCTAGAATACTTAAACCCAAGCATTTTCCAAACTCCACGGACTAAAATCCTTTCAAAAATACAAAAGTCTCAAAATGGTTTTACCTTCATTCTTCACCAAATAAAGGGATCCTTAGCTCAAATGGAAGCTCTTTTCTTCCTTTTCCTTTTTCTCTTCTTGGATATCTTCAAAATCTTTCTTGAGGACTAAGAAAAGTCAAACCCTAGCTTATTTTCTCTTCTTTTCCCTCAAATCATCAAACTCTCTTTCTCTTTCTCTCTCTTTTCCATGACACTTCTTGTTTTTTTCTTCAATTTTCATTCTTGTTTCTTCTTAAAATGCAAGACAATACTTATTCTTCCAATTATGCCCTTAATGATTGAGGAATGTCCAGTTTGTCCTTCCATTTATGCCTTATGTCTGTTATACTTAAGTGTCTTGCCAAAAACACCGTTGAACATTCTAACCTAACACTTTATTCTATAAAAATCTTCTCTATTTTCTTATGTGTTCAAAGGTTCAAGAATCAAGTCATTTGAGTGTCTAGAGAAGAAGTTATGGCCAAAAGAATCAAACATGTTTTTGTTCTCAATCATACTGAACTTGTCTTGGGACAAATGACATAACTTTCACTAGAGATGTTGGATTAAGATCATCTTAACATGATTTCAAAGAGGACTTATAGGTCTATAACTTTCTTGAAGACCTTATTAACAAATCCTATCATCTAAAGGGTCAAAGATGGACCAGACGATACAAAATGAACAGTATACAGAAAAAGAAGTCTCGGTCACTTGGGCAGAAAGCATACGAATGCAATAAGTAGAAGAAGTAATAAGCAGACAAATGCAAAAGAAGACGAATGCCAAAAGTAGGCAAAGTAATAAGTAGACGAATGCAAAAGTAGACAAAGTAAAAAGGTAGACGGAATTTGTTAGAAGGTAGACGAAGCAGAAAGGCAGACGGAATTCGTCAGAAGGTAGACGAAGCAGAAAGGCAGACGAAATTCGTGAGAAGGTAGATGAAGTAGAAAGGCAGATGAAATGGAAAAAGACAGACAAAATATCAAAAGACTGATGAAATGCCAAAAGACAGACGAAGGGCCAAAAGACAGACGAAGTGCCAAAAGATAGACGATAGGCGGTCAACTTAAGACGAAGCAATGTCAACTTAAGACGATGCAACTCTTAAGATAATATGACGTCATCAAAGATGATGTGAAATCATCACAAACGATACAAAAACATAAAAGAAGCAAAACATAGAAGGAGTGGAAAGATAGAAGATACATCTTCCTTTATAAGGACCATAACTTTCAGCTCAGATGTCCAAAAATTTCATGCTATATAT
>JAOSBO010000008.1:35436598-35448223 GCA_027563915.1 Erythroxylum rotundifolium
TCATTTTTCATGTGCAAAATTTATTATTCACGTGCATATATGAATGCATAAGCACAGCCAAACAATTTTAAACACTCTTAGCCCATTCCAAATTATTATCTTACCCTTCCCATCGATGTCGGGATGTTACAGTAGCAAACCTTAAACTCAATTTTCAAAAATGAGACAAGAGTTATCAGGGTATATGAAGAATTTCTTTTGAACCTTAAGGGTCTCACACAATGTAAGATATGATCTAGAAACTTACATTATGGTCAGTTTTGCACACTTGGTATAAGTCATGTGCTACAGTATTTACCTACTTCGTTTAACTTGAACATATTTCATTTAAGAAATACCATACAGATGATAGTTCAAATATACTTAACGTTTAACTTAAGTTCACTTATCTACTCAAAACCTGTTCAGAACTCATATTTGGCAGCGTAAGATAGATTTAGTGATCATTATGTCACTTTGAACCAATTTCCTTATAAAGTTTATGGTTTAAGTTTCTCGCTCTCAATTTTCACCTAGATAATAAACTTTAAACAAGTCTTGTCTCTAGTGAGCATAAACACTAAAGGTGATTTACCGTGTGAGAGGGTCAATCTCTAATTTGTCTCATATACTTATGATTCATCCAAAAATATGTTTATGCAAAACATAGATATTCATGAATCAAATGATACACAATGTATAATCTTCATCATATATTATATCCAAAATATGATAATATTATGAGTGAACCTACACAGAGAAATGTTTATAGGTACATGTCAACATCAACGTAGTCCTAGTGACTTTACATGCCCAATGTATACATCTCTGGAAATTGTCTTTGACATTGGGTCTGTGTTCATATCTCATGTAGATATATATTTCACGTTCACTTCTCTTCGTGCTACTATATCTTTCACATAATTATACTTGGTATCTATATGCTTTGTCTTACAATGAAATTTGGGGTCTTTAGTATAAGTGATTGCAGCTTGACTATCACAGTTAATGGTCACTAGATCAATTTTGCTTTTAGTGATTCCCAAATGCACTAAGAATCGATGAAGCCACACAGCCTCTTTTATTGCAGTTGAGAATGCTATAAATTCAGCTTCCATTGTGGATAATGCAACGTAAGATTATTTCTTACTTTTCCATGATATTGCTCCATGTTTTAGTAAGAATACATATCCTAAGGTAGATTTTCTTTCATCTAAACCTCCTCCCTAGTCTGCATATGTATACCCTTGTATACGTAGATCATTGCCTTGATAACATAATGTATATTATTTTGTCTTGTACGTATCATTGTGTGCATAAGACTTCCAACTGCGTTGATATAGGGAACATTCTTCATTTGTTCCCATTCATGTGGCGTTGTCGGGCAATTTCTCTTACTAAGGCCTTCACCTTTAGCAATAGGATTATCAATTGGTTTGGAATCTTGCATATAGAATTGTTTAAGAATTCTTTGAATGTAATCTCTTGTGAAAGCTATAACAATCTCTTCGAACAATCTCTTGAAATCTTGACTTCAAGAATGTATATCGCTTTACCCATATCTTTTATTTCAAATTTTGATGATAACCAATCTTTGATTTACTTAAGGAATACACAGTCATTACAAGTAATTAATATATCATCCACAAATAAAGATAAAATTGTGAATTTATCTTTGGATCTCTTAATGTACACACAATGGTCTTCATCGATCATTTGAAAATCATATGAAATGATTATGTTATGAAAATGAGTATACAATTTTCTTGAAGAATTCTTTGAATATATATCGCTTGTGAAAGCGATAACAATATCTTCAAACGATCTTTTAAAATCTTGACTCTAAGAATGTATGTCGCTTCACCCATATCTTTCATTTCAAATTTAAATGATAACTAATCTTTGATTTGCTTAAGGAACACACAGTCATTACAAGCAATCAATATATTATCCACAAATAAAGATGAAATCATGAATTTATCTTTGGATCTCCTAACATACACACAATGGTCTTCATCAATCATTTGAAAATCATACGAAATGATAACATTATGAAAACGAATGTACCACTGTCTTGAAGACTGTTTTAGGCCATAAATCAATTTAATAACCGACATATCTTATTTTCTTGACTTGCCTTAATGAAACCTTCAGGTTGTTCCATATAGATTTCTTCTTCTAATTCCCTATTGAGAAAAGCAGTTTTTACATCCATTTGATGTAATTCAAGATCCATACTGACTACTATAGCTAGAATAAGACGAATTGAAGCAAACTTTACAATAAATTAAAAAGTTTCCTCATATTCAATTCCCTCCTATTGTGTATATACTTTTGCTACAAGGCGTGCCTTGTATCTTTCGATACTGCCATCAACTTTTCACTTGATTTTGAGAACTCACTTGTTCTCAATTGCTTTGCAACCTTCAGGGAAGTCAACCAAGTCCCATACTTGATTGGAGCTTAAAGAAGTCATTTCTTCTTTCATTGCTTTCATTCATTTTTCTTTAGCTGGGCCAGTAAGAGACTCATTTACATTCCTTGGCTCTTCTTTCTCTTGCAGAACAATCATATTAAATTCTCCTTCAATCTCAAAACGAAGTTGGGGAATTATTCCTCAATTACTACGTCTTAAACTAGGTCCATTATAAAATGATTCATGATGGATCTGATTGCTCCCACTCAGATCAGTCCTTATAGAGAACCTTTATGTGGAATTGCTCCCATTTAGTGGAAGTTCCTTATCTTGATTCTTCATAACAAAATCATTCTGATTAAGCGTCTTATATAACAATAAGTCTTTACCTATTTCACTTTGCTTGAGAAAATCATTCTCTAAGAATGTTACATCTCATGATTCAAATTCAGTTACAACTTCATTACCTTGTTCACCGATGAACATGTATCCTTTTGAGTATTCTGAGTATCTAATAAAAATACTTTTTCTCCCTCTTGGGCCTAATTTCCCATATTTGAGAGAGAAAGATCATGAATATAGGTTGCACACCCCAAGGTTTGAGACTTGACATGTCAGGTCTCCTACTAGTTCACAACTCATATGATGTGCTAATAATTGATTTTGTAGGCACATGATTAAGTACATAGGTGGCTGTTAGCAACACATCACCCCAAAAGGTGATTGGCAAAATTGCTTGGGTCATCATGGACCTAATCATTTCTAATAGCATCCTATTTCGTCTTTCAGCGACATCATTTTGTTGTGGGGTTCTAAGAATTGTTAACTACCTTGCTATTTCTTCATTATCACATAAAGCCTTGAACTTGTCTGACAAGTATTCTTGTCCACGATCAGTTCGTAATGCTTTTATTTTCTTATCTAATTGATTCTCAACCAAGTTCATATATTTTGTAAAACAATCGAATGCTTCCGATTTATGAGAAATCAAATAGACATTACTATACCGATTATAGTCATCTATGAAGGTGATGAAATAAACTGCCCCACGTCTAGCCCTTACATTCATTGGACCACAGATGTCATAATGAATTAATTGCAATGGATATAAACCTTGAGTTCTATCTCCAAATGGCTTTCTCTCCATTTTACCAGCTAAACAATGCTCACATGTAGGTAGATCTACTTGACTTAGATTACCTAAAGCCCTTCTTTAGCTACTGATTTGATTTTGACCAATATGACATAGTCTAGCATGCCTCAAACTTACATCATTTTTGGAATTACTAGATGTAAATAATGAATAAATAATATTATTATTTTCCTTTAACATATCCAGTACTATAAAACCATCACATAAAAAACCATGACCATAATAAATAGATCCAAGACACAAATTCATTCCACCATCGTGGAATTTATATTGAAATCATGTCTAACCACTGTCAAAACAGATAAAAGATTCCTATGAATTTGAGAAGCATATAATACTTCATATAGGAAAAGGGGTTGCTCTCTACGCATATCCAATTTACATGTACCAATTCCTTGTACAACAACTCTAGAATTGTCACCTATATAAAGCCATCAACTACCATATGGGAGTTTACGAAACCTAACGAAGGCATCTCAATCCTTCCCTACATGGTTGGTTGCTCCTGAGTCTACAATCTACAAAGGATGTGATTCAGTTAGAAAAACGAAACAAGAAACATTTACAGAACAAATGTTTGTACCATAAAGTTATGCCTTCTTAGGCTCAGTACAATCTTGGGCAAAGTGGCTCTTATTACCACAATTATAACACTTCACATGTTTCATGTTGTTTTTCTCGAAGGGACGCTTTCCCTTAGCATGTTGGTTCCATTTTTTCTTCTTGGATTCCTAAGAAGAGTGGTTGAATTTCTTATTCTTCTTCCACTTGTGTCCATCATGACGCTTGTGTTTCTTGTTCTTAGCTCGATGTGAGCTATAACTAACTGCATATGCCTCAGAAGAAATCTTTGAGGCTTCAAGACGCTCTTCCTCCAAGATGAGATGCCTTGTAGCATCTTCCATTGTCTTGATGTTCTTATTGTGAGTTAGGTACATCTTCATATGCTCCCAATTCTGAGGCAGTGAATGAATCACAACCTGTACTTTTTGCTCATCAGAAAGCTTATGACCAACATAACGTAACTCACTTACCATATTAGTCATTTGCCTTAGATGCTTTTGCATTTTATCATCTGGGTACTTCTTATAAGTATCAAACTTAATTGTATGTGACCTCACTTTGATCACTGAAGCACTTCCAAAACGAGCAGCCAATGCGGACCACATATCCTTTGCAGTTTTGAATTTACGGAACTCTCACATAATATCATTATTCATGCTACTCAGCAACGTGATGCGAGCTAAAGAGTTCTTCTTTTTCTACAATTCATATGCATCACGATCCCTCCTATGTTGGGCCATCGTGCCCTCCTCAGGAACTTCCATAGTTAGGTTTAATGGTTTAAGAGCCTCTTATTCCTCCAACACATATTGGATTTTCATACTCCATATTTCATAATTGTCACCATTGAGTTTCTCACCCCTATTAAGATTAGCAACAATATTTTTTGAAGCAGTATAGCCATTTTGAAACGCTAAGTTTTTATAATAAGAAAGAAATATATATACACATTAATGTCATATTAATCGTTCATAGAGTAAATAATTCGATCACAATTGCTTATGAAATCAAAAGTCCACTAATGTATTCAATCATCATTCATACAACAATTGAATCCTAATTACTTTACTCTAGACGAATTCCTACTTGATATACATGTAAACATATTACATACATATCAAGACTTTGTTCTTATAAAACTACATATTGTATGTCAATGTACTATAACCTACGAATAGTCTACAGGTAACGAATCCTACACGGAAATGAATTCACGAGTTCATGCGACACAGTTCGCAAAGCTTGATGTACAATAGCTCTTACTTTTTCCATTGGAAGACTTATAGGATACAAAGTACTAATGAATTTCCTTCTACTCTTCTCTTTAATAAATGTCATCACTAACAAATTATAAGTCTTCTTGTTAGGCATATTTTTCCAGAGCATTCATAATAGTCGGCCTTGAGGTTAAGGTAATGTTGCAAGCAAAGTCATGTACTTTACTTCAACATCGGCATAAGCTTGACAACCTCAAAGTATAACTGTTACATCATGTTATTAACTGAAATAACATGTTGTGTTAGATCATCTTCAGGCATTAAACGCATGTTAACTAATTGTACATATATGTTTCCAATACATCTCTTCTATGTATCCATTGAATAAGCTTAGGCGTCCACTTAATAATAGACATCTTCCTGAAAAAAAAAATTCAGGAATAAAAAATATGCACAAAATAAACAAATTATTTTGTTTAACACATAGTAAACTCATGCTCATATAATGGGAATAATTTAATTCTATTAGCAATTTATTGAACTAATCAAATTATGCTATTAATATCTAATCAATTAGAAACTTATTTCTAATCTAATCATATTCAAATATGAATAAGTCAAATTGAATTAGAAAATTATTTCTAATTTAAATTATAATTGAACTAATCAATTTATCTTGGTTTAATTAGAAACTAATTTCTAATGAAACTCCTATCTAGTTTCAACTAAACAAATTAGTATTGATTTAATTAGAAAATAAACTAATGAAATTAGTTTATTTCTAAGTTTAATCTAATTTCAACTAAACAAATTAGTATTGATTTTAATTAGAAAATAAACCAATGAGATTAGTTTATTTCTATGTTTAATCTAATTTCAACTAAACAAATTAGTATTGTAAACCCACGAAATTAGTTTATCTAAGTTTATTTTAACTAAACAAATTAGTTTATTTTAATTATAAACTAATTTAACTAAATTAATTAGTTTATGTAAGCCAAAAGCTATCACATTTGACATGTTAGTCCTCTTTGTTTGGACCTTGAATGATGGTAGATTTGTTCACATGGGACAAAACATAAAAGACATTTGTTTAAGTTATTCTTTAACAAAACATTTAACTTTTAAAAGGCCATGTGCCTTTTGTTTGGTTTGAAGAAGAGTTGTTTTCTTCCTTCTCTTCTCTTCTCTATGTTTTGTTCTCTTTTTTTTTTTTAACCAATTGAAGTGAGTATATAACCACTTAAATTAGATCAAACAGATTAGAAGCCAACCCAAGACAGATTAAATCACTACTTTCATCAATAATGCAACAACCAAAAAAATCTCAAAAACAGAGAGTATTGATGTATAGAAAACCGATGGACTACCAATGAAACATAAAAATCGATGGTCTACAAACAGAGTCTTGTATGATACGAAATGATACAAAGTCTAATAGTGGAAGAGTAATTCAGAGATTTTAGAGTAAGTAATATGTTTTTATACCAAGTATGAACTTTGATATACCAGAATCCACAAAAACAATCACAAGTCTAGAAACAGTATATCTAAAACCAACATGAAGCATATGATGGGTTTGTTTAAAATTGTAAGCATGCATATATAAAAACATATCTATGCTCTGATACCAGTGTTAGACTAAATTAATCAAGAACATCATCACATAGATCATGTTAAAACAGGATCTTTGCATATGCATAAATAACAAATAATCACATACTTAGATTATTGTTGTATTTCCACCGTTTAAAAAACTTTTTTGTAGATCTTTTACTCTTCTTGTTCTTCGTATGAGAAAGCAATGAAGAAGAAGAAACACACGTAGATAGCTTCTTCTTATACAAAAAAAAGTTAAAGAAGAAACTTACGTTCTTTGGTTTTTACATTAAAAAAAGTTAACTACCTTTGGTAGTTATTTAAAGAGTAATAACCAAAATACCCCTCATGAGTGTATAATGATTCATTATAGACCACTACAAAATCATCCAAAAATTCATTCAACACTTCATTTATTAGGTTATAAAATATTGTACTGGTATTTGTTAAACTAAATGACATGTCGTATTTTGCTTGTCACCCTTGGTAATCTACAATTTCTAGTACCCATTCTGCAAGTCTAATTTTGTGAACACTTGAACACTCGATAATCTACCCATTAAATCTTAAACTAAAAAAACAAGACATTTGTTTTTAATAATTACTTTGTTCAAGGCTCAATAATCCACATAAATGTGTAAGGCTCAATATTGCGTTTTTTGGAACAATGCGGGAGCTTTATGTTGGGTAGGTTGAATATGACTTACTTCTAATAGTTCACCAATTCTTTGGTAACTCCCCAATTCCAATATTGACATTTTATAAGGGGCGTGGGCTTGAGGATTTACACCTGGTATTGACTTGATTTTATGATCGACTTCCTAATGAGAAGGAAGAGTTTTTGATAGCTTTTTAGGCATCACATCCTTGAATTCCCTAAATATCTTTGCAACAACATTAGGAACTTCTACCATATAGTCTTTAGCAGTCTCTCACATGGTTGGAAGTATGACATTATACCTTTCTTGAGGTTTTTCTTGATGCTAATATCATAAACATGTGCTACCATTGTTATTTTGTCCATCTTTCTTCTATTGTATCTATAACAATTAATAGAACATAACTTTTTCTCATTTATTAGCATAATACCTTTAAAATGTTATAACATCACTTTCGTCACTTAATAAAGTCAATGCCTAAAAACAAGTCAAAATCATCAAGTGACATCAACATTATGTTACACTTCTCACACTAGCTTCCTATGCTTAATGGAATAATGTATGCAACTTTAACCATTGCTTGTGCTTTTGTCGTAAGCATTTTCATTCTTGTAGAGGTCTTTCTGAATTTTTGACTGAACTTGTACTCCATCCATTCTGCAATAAAGGAATGATTGGCACCCACACCTAACATGATCGTGAACTCTTTTTTGTCATCTTGTATCTTCATATACATCAAACATTCAAAAGGACTCACCTTGGTACTGATCTCATTTTACAAGCAAACGTGATTAAGTCCTACTTCCAAGTGATCACTTTCACCTTTTACATTAACTATCAAAGTATTTAACTTTTCCTTTCTCAGACAATTTTAGACATTGTGAGGGCCACCGTGTAAGCAATAACCATGAATTTTCTTAGAAAATTTCTCACCTTGCTTAAGTTACCCATTTTGTTTGGAATTTTGATCATTCTTCTTATTGTCACCTTGGTCTTTCTTTTTCTTTCCCTCACACTTCTCTTGGTGATTGGATTTTGACTTAAGACAAGAGAAGGAGGCCTTAGTCCCTTTTTTCGGATCGAAGTCTACCAAAGCATCTATAATCACAAAAGTTCCCACAACGTCATTGATGTTTTGCTGTCACAACTCCATTTGTGGCTAAGGTTGTAACTTAGATATGAAGTTATATAGCTTGTCCTCATTTAACATATTTTAAATATCAAGCATTAAATAACATAATTGCTTAATGTAATCCCTTACTGAGCCATCTCACTTCAATTGCTTCAAGGCATTTCTAACAAGCCAAAAAGTTTTGTTCGAAGGAAAAGATCCTTTTACTCCATCTTCTTTCATGTGTCCACGTGAGGACAAATATCATTGATTTCGATAAAGGCCCATGTTCTCCACCATAATTTTGCATTTCTATGAAGATACATTATACATTCACCTTTTTTGTATCCATCACCTTAGTAGCTACAAATTCACTACAAGAAAATTGCAAATTATTGACAAAATTACCAACAAAAAAAATTCTGCAGTCACAGAAATTGATTTCTATAGGTAAATTTGTCGAGAAAAAAGATAATTTGAGACAAAAAAATATGTCGTTAAAGGAGGAGACCAAACATTAATGACTGAATTTAGTAACAGAATAGTGAAAGTTGTTGTAAAAGTAGGCGCAAATGGTTCCCAACAAAAATTTTATACAAAATTTACCAACGAAAATAAATTTTTGTAGGGAATTTCTTGACGAAAAGAGAGTTTCGTAGGTAAATTATTATGGAGGGAAGTTTTCGTAGGGAATTTACCTACAAAAACACCATTCCGTAGGTAAATTCCCTGCGAAAACACTATTATGTAAGGAAATTACCTACGGAGTAGTTTTTCCATCGATAATTTACCTATGAAATATCATTTCGTAAGTAAATTCAATGATGTGAAGATTTTGGTTTTAACTGAAAGAAAAATGATGTTGTTTGTTCAGCCACAAAGGACAATGTTTCCTTATCTGTTTATACATTGACAGCCTCTTCTCGCCCACCCTTACTGTCGAATGTCTTTGTATCTTGGAAATTTTTTTCCTCTTCCCTCACCGTTGTGGTCTTTAATTCCATACACCGTCATCATCTTGATCTTTAGTTAATCGTACATAGCGGTTAGTTATTCCTCCTTTGCGTTTGGTTTTTTATTTTTCTACTTCTTGTTGCTAGGAAACCTTTTATTTAAGTCAGTTTTGGTTAATGTGGTTTGTATTGTCTATGCCCATTTCTGCTGTTAATAGTTTATTGTGCGTCTGAATATGTTCCTATTGGTGAAGAATATACCTATGTTTTTGTTGTTAGGGATGAATTTCTTATGCCTACAACAAGTTCAATGAAAGTTCTATCATATATATATGATATGTTACTTGCGTTTATTGCTGTCTTTTATTGTTGGAAAATAAGAACAACTAATTTAATCTTTCACTTGATGAATGTTACACTCTAATAATCTCCAAGATTGTTTATTTTGTTTAAGAATGCATATCACATTTTTTTTCTTAACCTCTATTTTGTGTGTTTTATGAAGCATGTCCTACTTAATGGCTCTCTCAATTGGCATTAATTTTGTTCACATAATCTTGTTGAGTGTTTTTTTCTAGTTTTTTTTTATAGATTTAGTTATCACTCATTTGTTTACGATTCATACCATGTTTTTAGAAATGAGAATGACTTGATTTTTTAAAAATTAGGGTTGTTTCTTGTTTTCATCTAGCTCTAGGTGTAATAAACTTTTTTCTTCTTTACAAATGTTTAGAGTCTTTTTAGGCGTAGCACCTCACTCTTATAAGGCATATCCCGACCATATTATCAGTATTCGTAAACATGCTCTACAAGGATGACATGCTAAACCAGTTATACATTACATGTATTTTATAAAAACCAATAATCATTAATAGCTCATTTTATTCATAACCATGCTCGACTACAAGTATTTCAAACAATAACATATCATCAAAATTCCAGTAATCATTTAAACCTACTACAACTACAAAACTCTTTCAATCATACAGTCACTAAATTTTACCATTTGTATTAAATTACTTTTTTGTTGCGACATATATGCCTTATTTTTCTACCTGTCATTTTTGTATCTAAGAAAATGTGTGTCGAATGCATCAATTTTCTCCCGTGCTTTTTTTTTAAGGATCAAATCTTCTCTTATTTTTAATTTGTTCCTATCCTGTGCCATGACTTTTTATCCACAAATGGGATCACTATGTCCCATTTATTTACTGTAAAATTAAATTTGTAGCACAGGATAGGAAGAGAATAAATGATACAGAAGATCGGGTGCCCTTTTCTGGACCTTTTGCGTGAGGAACAAAGGATATTTTGATTACGATTAATATCAGTTTCCAAACGCTGGCCTGTTACAATGGCAACGAAAACAAGACCATCTTCTCTTAATGCTCTTCCTGAATATATTCTTCCTTCTTAAACCCCTAGGAGCATCTTTTTTCCTTTACCCTACGTGCTATCAAATATTCCGAGCATTCTTTTAAGAAACGGTGCTCTAACTTCACCATTGATCGTTTTGGGCTATTAGGACTTTTTTTAATAACAATTTTAACTAAATAAATCATATTCCTCTTTCGTAACAAGATAAAAAGATTTGCACCAAGCATGTGATCCCCTCATATGACATGAATTTGTTCGAGCACATACATCAAACACCAATGCTGCATTAAAAAGTCCAAGTTATGATACCATCCAACCAACACAGTCATACCTATATTCTAGCGCTTCCATTACACCCAAGTCAACCTACTTAATCGTTCAAGACCCGTTATCGTATCTGACAATACCATAAACATGAATGAACACTTCTGAAACAACAAAAAAGGATATCTTATGTTTCAATCATCCATTACAAACATCTGAATCTTCACTTGCAAAACACTCAATTAACCTTTACCATCGATTAGTAGCTAATGCACAAGGCCAATCGCATACACCCCAGAAAATCCCTAGCCAACAAGAGTAAGCCTAAATTTT
>JAOSBO010000008.1:35579210-35608765 GCA_027563915.1 Erythroxylum rotundifolium
GTGGGGGGTGGGGGAACTAGTTCAATTTTCCCTCTTCAGCATTGATACAATGGGCTATACCAAATGTATATCCATTATGAAACTTAACTGATTTAAGAAACTGACGAAAAGTTTGTTTATCTTTTTTGGCATATTGTAACATGTAGGTGGAATAATGTATAAGATAGGATGATTAATTTTCATTATTTTTATTTCTAATTTCCTTTTGTTGAGTGCAAATTGAGTTTAACTTAATGGACTTACTCACCTTTTGTTATTATGGAGTCTTGAGCATTCTTAGAGTTGATTATGAAATAAAATTGATGTGAAATAGATAGAATAGGAAATAGATACAAGTTGGTAGAAAAAAAGATGACTGAGAGTGGGCACATACAAGGAAAAGAAAAGGCCATTTGCAGAATTTGTGTTCAAATCAGATTTGATCTATCAAGATCTTTATCATTTTGGGAATCAAGTACTGCCTTATTGAAGGGAATCTATAACCTGAATATGGGGGGGATGATATTTACTGAAGATTACGATAGCATGGAAAAGAGAGAGGATCGAAAATCATTAAAGTACTATTCACGTGAATCACTGTTCACGTGTAGCTTGAGCTTTTGTTTTTCACATTTCTCGAGATAGCTGCTTTTCTTTTCTAGTTTTTTCTAGTTTTAGGCAAAAATTTTTGAATTTTTTTGAAAAGACCAGGAATGGAGAATTTGTACTTTTTTATTCTTCTATTTGTTCTTACTTTTGTTATAAGTAGCTAAACTTTTCTTCTTGGTTGAAGGGAACCGTGTTATCATCTAGTATGGTGAGATTCTAAATAAAGTTTATTTCATTAATGAATATTAAATGTCTTTTGAATTACTTTTTATGATTGAATTGATTGATTTTTAGGGCAACTATGAATTGATTTGTTTATTTTACAGCTAGATTGGTAGGATATGAAATTCAGTTTTGCTAATTATAAGTGGTAATTAGGATTATCATCTTTATGTTAGAGTTAGAAATTCTAAGAAGATGCTTAACTAGAAAGAACGCAAGTCATACATGTGTTGTCTTGTTCATTGGTTTCCTCAATCATAAAGCAATTAATCAATTAAATTTAAGATCATATTTAAGTTGTTGACTAATAAGAATGTTTAGAAGACATGTTCCTATTCATTTTATTAAGAGAAAACACCCACCAATGAATGTCTATTAATGGAATGAGTTTTATATCAAGGATCCCTATTAGTTTGATAACATCTATAACCCTAAACCAAGGTTTGTTTACTGAATTTCCATATTTGAATATTTTTTATATTTTCGATTTTAGTCAATTTTAATCTCTTTCAATTACATTAATTCAAACCCCCCACTTTGTTTTAGTTTTCAACTCGTATAACAATTGCTGTTAGAATTCCTCGTAGGAATAATCTTAACTCTCCACTATCTAAATTTTCTTTTATTGCTAGAGTTGGTATTAATTTGGTTACCAGCGACAGTAGTACCAAAATTTGGCGCCATTGCTAGGGAATTTCTTGATAGTTGTTCTAGTGTTGTTGTTGTTTTTATTTTTAGTTTCATTACTCTTGGTTACCTTGTCTTCTGTTTGTTTTAGTTTCACAACTTTATCTCATTATTCAATCTTTTAGTGACATGGCTTACTATCAGTATGCTTTTGATTTTATTTTTTCATATTATCCTTATTATGATGATGAGTTTCCATCTGTTCCTACTTCTAAGTTTGACCATCAAGTGGCAGATTTTACATCCTTATCTGCTAAAATACGAAGGGATGACCATCAAGCTAAAGTATATGAAGTTTGCTCATTTTTGGGTTATCATTTTATACGTGTCTTGTTTTGTAGGATACATAGTATAGGTTCACTTCTCTACTAAGCTACTATTAAAAGCAGTCCTACTTCCAACTAAAGGCTCCATCACTACCACAAGTTGATAAGATGTCGTTAGAGGAGATCGTAATGAGTTTGGTGACAAGCACTCTTCAGTTCCAATAGGAAACAAGAAGTAGCTTGAAGACCTTGGAAGATCAATTGAGCCACTTAGTGAATATGGTAATGAGTATGGAAGCCTAAGTGTCTGCAAGTGTTCTTAGCTAATAGGAGAGAGATGCTAAGGAGTTGTGCGTTCCTTCAAAGAGTGGAGATCATTTGTAGAATCCATAAGCAATAAAGGAAGAGAAAGAAATGTTAAGAGAGGAAGAGGTTATGGTTCAAGAAAAGATGGAGGATGTGCAAACTCCTAAGGTAAGGATGTAGTTCATGTTATCGCTAGCCAAATTTCATTTCCTTTTCCTATTTGTTTACAAGTAAAAGCAGAAGAAAACCAAGAAGAAGAAAAGTTGCTAAGCAAATATGAGTTAAATGAGCCATGGGCAAGTGAGATGAAGATCAAATGTGGTAAGTAGGATGTCAAGTCTCCACACCCATTGGCATTACTCTTACAGAGAACATCCTCATGTGAGAAGGGCGATGCCCAAAAACACGAGTGGACATTAGAGATTGAAGGCGAAACAATGAAGTTCCACTCATCAGAAGTCTTGACGCATCGTGTTAAGAAGGAGCTGACTTTGAGGGAATTTGCTCCAGGCTCCTCACAAAGCCTGAACATGCTACCTGTTGGGCTTAAGCATCCATTCAATAATAGATGATGTACATATTCCAAGAGTTAAGCTTATGACCTTAAATAAGTAATTGATGGGAGGCAGCCCATCCGTATCTATTTCTTTTGTGTGTTTTTCTCTTTTATGCATATCTTTTGGGTGTTTGCTTTGAGTGTTTTACTTGTTTTCTTTGGTTTGTTTATTTATAGTCATTTGAAAAGGAAGCTACAATCTTTCACTTCAACACTACTATCTGTGTTTTCAAAGCTGCAATCATTCATTTCAAAGTTGCATATGGCGTCTTCAATTTAGGGGAGTACTTCTGTTCCCACCCCTCTTTTGTGATTTTATTATATTTGGACCATGAGGACAATGCCCATTCCAAATGTGGGGATGGGGTAAGTGTGAAATTTTTGCACACTTAGATTGTCGTGAGTTTGATGGTGATGATGAGAATGTAATAACTTGAATAATTTCAGTCTTTAGTTAACAGTTAATTATGGTACAAGAATGATGTTGATGCATTTGATATAAGGAACGTCGACTGACTCTTGAAATATGGAATACATATGTGTGACTATGTCGTTTTTCCTTTCTTTGATTCTCTTTTCTTTTAATTTTTATGTTCTTTGCATGCTTGTGTTGTGTGTTGAGTCATGAAGCTTTGTCATATTAGTTTGGATGAGATCGAGGGTATACATGAAATTAAACTGGGCTATGTTAGTCTAAGGTGGACCATGCTAATTAATTGCAATAATTGATCTTATACACTTAGTCAAAGTTTAATATTTGAGTGATTAGGTGATATGTGGAATTAAGGTAAATTCTTGAATTAAACCTCTTGTGAGCAAATTTGAGCCCTAATGACATCATCTTTATGTCATTCTATTTCTTGATGTGTGATTGTCTTCTAAGGTGAATTTTTCTTTAGAACTTGCTTGTAATCGACTTGAGACCACATTTATACATACATGTACAAAAATGATAAAGGTCATCTTTGTTTTAACCCATTAGCTTAAAAAGCCAACCTAATTCAATATCCTTTGTCAAACATTTTTAGTTGAACCTTTTTTTTTGATAAAGTCACAACAAGAAACTTAAACCTCTCACATCTTGACCCATCATAAATGTAAGTAGGCATTCTAACCACAAATCATGTCACACTTATTTGAAGAGATCTGGAAATTAAGGAAAAGAAAAAGATGAAGGAAATTGAAGAGGTTTAGTTTTGAATTGTGTGTGTATTGTTTTCATAAAAAGAAGAAAAGATAAAAAACAAAAGAAAAAGAGAAAAATATATAGCAGTGGAAAAAATATTTGAAGTAATTTTCCTCTATATAATGATGTTGTTAACTCCTTTGCAATTGAAATTGTGTCTAAACAATTGGTTTGGTGCTTTACCAATGTTTATGATTTTTTCCCTTTTCCATTTATCAATCCTTACCTTGAACTATAACAATACAACCTTGAAAAAATCCTTTTCATTTGTGCATGTTTATATTTCAAGTGGTGAATAGTTGGTGAAAAAGCAAGCATATGGTATAATATTTGCATTAGAAGTTTCTGAGCAAAACACTTTAGCTTTAAACACTTGAGTCTAAAAAGAAGATTTTGTTAGAAGAATTCACCTTAGTTTCATACTTGCCTTTGAAAAAGAATGTTTTAATTTGACTTTGTTTATTTGTATCGATGAAAAGTGATTATCACGTGTGTTGCAACCTAAGTCTTACTAGCCCAAGTTTAGTAGATTGTGTGCACTTAATCTTACTAAGGACGAATTGATAAAGTGTAGTGGTTTGAGATATTTATTCAAGGGCAAGCAAAGGTCTGGTATGGGAGAATTTGATAGGATGATTAATTTTCACTAGTTTGATTTTTAATTTCCTTTTGTTGAGTGCAAATTGAGTTCAACCTAATGAACTTACTCTTCTTTTGTTATTAAGGAGTCTTGAGCAATCTTGGAGCTGATTATGATGTAAAAAAGAGATGAAATGGACATATTAGGAAATAGATACAAGCTGGCAGAAAAATAGATGACTAAGCATGGGCACATTAAAGGGAAAGAAAAGCCTATCCGTAAAATCAGTGTTCAAATCAGATTCGATCCATCAAAATCTTTATGATTTTAGGAATCAAGTGCTGCCTTATTGAAGGGGATCTATAACTTGAATATGGAGGGATGATATCTGCTAAAGATTACGAAAGGATAGAAGAGAGAGAGGATTAAAAAACATTAAAATGTGTACTGGTCATGCGAATCACTATTCACGTATAGCTTGAGTTTTTGTTTTTCACATTTCTACAGATAGCTTATTTTCTTTTCTTGTTTTTCTGGTTTTAGGATAGAATGTTTGTATTAAAAAAAAAAGACTAGGGATGGAGACTTTGTATTTTTTTATTCTTCTATTTGTTGTTACTTTTGTTATGAGTAGCTAAACTTTTCTTCTTTGTTGAAGGGAACTGTGTTGGCATCTAGTATGGTGAGATTCTAAATAAAGTTTATTTCATTGATAAATATTAAGTGTCTTTTGAATAGCTTTTCATGATTTAATTGATTGATTTCCAAGATGTACATTTAGAAATCAATTTCTTTAACTTACAGCTAGATTGGTAGGATATGACATTCAGTCTTGCTAATCACAAATGACAATTAGGATTATCATCTTTACGTTAGAGTTGGAAATTCTAAGAAGATGCTGAACTAGAATAAATGTATGTTGTACATTTGTTTTCCTATTCATTGGTTTCTTAGTCCTTAAAGCAATTAATCAATTAAACTTAAGATCGTATACAAGTTGCTAACTAATAAGAATGTTTAGAATATATGTTTCCATTCATTTATTCTTAAGAGAAAACACTCCCCAATGAATGTTTGTTAATGGATTGAGTTTTATAGTACAGATCCATATTAGTTCGATGACCTAAAACTAATGTTTGTTTACTGAAGTTCCAAATTTAAAATTTTTTATATTTTTCAATTTCAGCCAATTTTAATCTCTTTCAGTTATGTTAATTCAAACCCCCTCACTTTGTTTTAGTTTTCAACTCGTATAACAATTGTTGTTAGAATTACTCGTGGGAACAATCTCAACTCTCCACTAACTACATTTTCTTTTATTGCCAAAGTTGGTATTAATTTGGTTGCAGACGACAGCAGTACCAGTATAACTCATCATCTCTTCTTTTCAAATGCAATCTTTGCTTATATTCATATCTTCTATGTTTAATCTAGCCTTAATTGTGTCTTTCGATTTGTCATTGGTTCCCATCCAAGTACCTAAAATATTCTCACAAGTGTTTTTTTTTGATATACATCACATCAAGATTATGCCTCAATAGAAAATTTTTTTAATAAGACAAATTAAAAATTCTTCCTTTTCTATTACAATTAAAATCAAGAAAACTTTGTTGTTGCTTTTTATTACTTGTGTTTTCCAAGTGTAAACTTTTGCAAATGTGATAATTGATCAACCATATCATTACTAGATAAGTGAAAAAGAGCTTCTCTATGTTTTACTTCACAATTAAGCAATTTACTTCTTTGCCATCTACGCCCAAGTTTCACGTAATGATCTTATATAACATATTTTACTTCGTAGCCTCATTGAATGAATTTAATAGTTACATATAGGATAAGCCATATACCTTTTGTACTCTATCCAGGAAAATTGCTATAAGTTGGAAAATCATTTATAGTTCACATACAACCGCATGCATTTTAAAAATTTCACCTTTAACAACATCATAAATTTATAATCCAACCTCTGAACGATATCTTAAATCGTTAATTAGCGGTTGCACATATGCATTGATATCTTTAAAAGGAGCATTAGGTCTTATAACAAGTAAAGACAATAACGAAAAAGACTCCTTCATATATTTTCATGGGGGTGAATTTTATGGTATAAGAATTACCAACCACATGTTGTAACAAGTACTCGTATTACCAAATGGATTAAATTAATCATAGGATAACCCAAGTGAAACATTACGATAATTCTTTACAAACCATGGAAGCTTTCCATCAAAGTCTTTACATGCCTTTGAGTCTATTGAATGACTAATAATATTATCATCAATTTGTTTCTTTTTATGTCACCTTATATCTATGACTATTTTTATTGTCATAAAAATATTTTTTAGTTGTGGTATAATAGGGAAGTTTCTCAAGATTTTATGGGGTTTTTTTTCCTTTTCCATCATCTATTTGCTACCGTGATGTACCATAAATGGGACATTCTTAAAGATCTTTGATGTCTTTCCAAAATATAGTACGATTATACTAACAAGCATGTATTGATACATTTCCTAATCCACATTCCCTTAACAATTCATTTACTTCAAAGTAAAATTTAGGAAATTTATGGCCAACAGGTAATCCATCATTGAGGAACTCAATAAACATGTTAAAATATTTGTTACTATACCTACTAAATACCTTCAAGTGTAGTAACTTGACAATGAAAGATAGTTGTGAGAAATTCGAGTACCCTAAGTATAATTCTTCTAGAGCAACTTTTAATAACTTCTCAAAATTATCTTTTGTAATTCTACCAAATGTATTAGGAATACTAGTATCATTAATGGTCTCTATATAACTTCCCCCCTCCTATAACATCTCTCCAGTTTCATCATCTATGTCGTTATTAATATCATTATTAGCTACATCATTATTGTTACCACCATCATCACCTATATTAACACTTCTAGTATTACACGCTTTAAGATGTTCTTTATGATAAATCCATGGATTATAGAATTTATCTATGCCATAGATTACCAACTGATTATATACCACATCTTGACTTAGAATGTTGAAATTTAAGCAAGGTATGTATGGACAACAAATTCGGATTCGAAACCTTTTTGATATTTTACAAATTTTATGAAAGTCTTCACTCTTTTCAAGTATTAAGTGGACCATTTCCAATGAAACATCCAAAATTTTTCCATGTAGCTATATAACTAAACGTAAATTACTAAATTGATAATATAACATGGTGGTAAATCAATTTAAGTCGACATACCAAGTTTGAATTCTACCATGTAATGCAATTGAACTAACTTAGAATAGGAAGCTTGAACCCATCTCAAAAGCCACATATACATTTATTTTTATAAACCAATAACACAAAAGCCACTTCTAGTCACATCCTACGAAAGCAATTTTTAGTCACATCCTAACTAGTTTGCAACGAGCTTAATAAAGAGCTCAAGCATGTATCTACAATCTATGTATCTAATATTTTATTTATACTTTTACAAGAATTCAACAGTAAGTTTTAAACACACTCTAAATTCTGAAGCAAGAACTATAAGATTTGATTTAATGTGTGATTTCCCTATTGTGAACTTTGCAACCTCCTATTGATTGAATTTGTAATTAAAGTATTAATATCATCATTATTAATAAACATATTAGAGAAATCTTAAGAGAGAATCAATTATAACTCTTTGTTATCAACTTGAAAGCCTTGACCATCTATTTTTTAATTGCTCTTATTTTGCAAGAACCTAGAAATCTATACTTTAACTATGTAATACTCATTGTAACTATAATAATTGGGCAAAAATAATTAATAAGGCTTCAAAATTCAAAATAGGAAACAAGTATAAAACAGGGTTATTGAGAACCATCTTCACATGCTTCACTTATTCTATATAGCAGGGAAGGAACAAGAGACTTTTCTCTAGTAGTTCCATTAACCCTATTTCTTTCAAAAGATAGAATCTAATGGATAAGGGTGATTCTCTTTAATAAAATTCCTACCTCATACATTAACTAAACTCTTGTACTTAACTAGAAGCTTTAATCCTTAAAAATATTAGTTATTGCACATCTTAATTACCTTATCTTCTACATCAAACACAACGTAAGAATAATTGCACAAAATGTGCAATTATTTGCTAAAATTTATGCATTGCATGAAATTCCCATTCTAAAAGTCCATAATTCAACACTTTTTCATATTTTTGTAATGTAAATGCTTGAGTTGAATTATGCATTACTAGCTTATTACTTTAAGGTTGCTTAGAGATATTGCTATATATAAATCAAGGAATTACATTATATGCTATGCACTTACTCCTTGTACCCATTTCATTTTGCTTGTTTATTTTCCTAATCACTACTTTCATTAATTATGTATGCTCTAAAGCTTACAAAAACTTGTAATTAAAAACAAACTATTACAATGAACTAAAACCAAAAGTACTAAAGAAGAATAACCCTTATATGGACAAAGACAAACATGGACGAAAATCAAAGATGAAGAAAGCATGTGGACAAAGACAATGAGGGACCACTACAGCTATTAGAATGCTAGGAGGAAGATGAAGCTAAGTTAATCAAATGCTACTTCATGACTAGGTTTTCAATATGTAGAAAACCAAGTCATTTTAGTGGACAAAATGATGTCGTTTTTTAAACTAAAGCTTTAGATTTTGTCCTTCATTTAGGAAAATTATTTTGTAGCTAAAATCTTTTACCTACAGAAATAAGAAAATAAAAGATATTTTTGAAAACACTTTTAGCTATAAAAATTGTTTTGTAGAAAAAATAAATTGGCTACGAAAATATATTCATAGTCAAAAGTTTTGGCTACAAAAATCAATTTGTAGCTAAAGACATTTGACTATGAAAATATATTCGTAGCTAGAAGAAGAATGGAATATTTGGTTACGAATATATTTTTTATAGCTAAATGTTTTTAATTGAAATTATAGGACCTATCATTAGGAATGAAATTCATTTCACAACTAAAGCCATTTGGTTATAGAAATATATTCCTAGCCAAAAGAAGAAGAATGGAAACATAGCCAAAAGGCTACTTTGCTGTAATGTTGAGCTGCGAGTTGGAAATCGTGGCCAAAGATCACCCATTGATGATGATTTTGAAAGTCATCGCAAAGGGTGACCTTTAACTATGATTCCCAATTGTAGCTAAACATTATAACGAAGTAGTTACCCTTTGGTGTTGATTTTGAAAATCATCACCAAAGAGTGACCTTTAGCTATGATTAAATCATAGACAAAGAAAAGTAGCCAAAAGGCTATTTTGTTGTAGCGAGATTTATATTACAATTATGTATTATCCTAAACTATTCTTAGATGTGCTCTAAGATCAAAAAAATAAAGTGAAAAAATTATTATATAGATATGTGTATGTTTTTTTATGGACTAAATTCATTCTCATAAACTAAAATATAGAGATATATAAACAAATATATGATTAATTTCTAGAAATTAAGTATACTTAAATTGAATTAACATGAGAATTTCATATGAAACATTATTTATATGTATGTAAAAATATTTTTTTGATGATTATATAAGTGATTCTTTATTTGGGATCATCAAAATATCTCATATAAAAATATCAATATTTTGATACTACTTAAAGCCTATCCTGTTTAAAAGACAATTTGATTGGTTATCAGTGAATATCACATGAGCTATATGGGGATAGTTAAGCTATTAATACATAATTCATCACTTGAAAGAAATTAGGGAGATTGTTTCTTTATTCTTGATTAATTTTGCTTTAAGAAATTTTTAGCCAGGGTGGAATGATAATTTGAAAATAGTTTTCAAATTTCATTAAAAAATCGAAAACTGTGGTTAGAGAATTAATATGGTTAAACTTAAATAAAATAAATTTTATTTTTATACTATGTATTTGATCATGAAATTGTATGATAAATAATTGAATTATACAAAAAAAAAGTCATACACAAAAATATTATTCAAAACTGTTTTTACATTCTTAATGTCATGATGCTTTGGAATGAAAATCTTAGTCTATCGATACAAATGATTTAAATAAAGAAAAATTTTTAATTTATCTAATCTTAAATATAATTTAAGATTGTAATATATATTCATAAGTAGCATATTTAAGAACTTAATGTATTATTATATAAAGACCAGGTGAAGAAAGGAAATGTGATTTAATAAAGTCAGTTCTTTTTAAAAAATTAATAGATTTCACCAATAAATAGTTATTTACAGCCAAGTATGCAACTATTCTAGTATAATACAAAAAAAAAATTACAAGGTCATATAGGTCCCTATGATAAGCTTAGTCCAATGCTCATCGCATGTTTATGGATAAGCTATCTACTATTTCCCTCACTAACAAGTTGAGTCAGGTTTAGAGCGTCACCTCCTAAAGAATCTGCTCTGCACTCCTACTTTGTTGTCTAAAAATCCTCTAATTCATTTCTTTCCAAATTTGGTAAGCCATTAAGTCCCAACTTATCTTATGTGCTTTGTAATGTGGTTGGTTTCCCATCCTTGCTTTCGATAACCAATTGATTGTTTCCTTCTATGAATAAGTTAAATTAGAGGTGTTTAGAGTTGCTTATAGTCCTCTCCAAATCTTCCTTGTGTAGCTACACATGATCATAATATGTTTTAAACTTTCCAATTCAAGAAAATATAGCTCACAACTCATAGAACTGATGTAAAACTTGAATATGTACGTCTAATATCTTTATCCCACACTAAAGCATCCCAATTCACTTTAGTTTGTTGATCATTCTACAGAAAGAGTTTACAAGTTCTGGTGTTAAACTAACCTGATCTTCCAGCTACCCACTTGATTTCGTGTTGTTCCCCTTGTTGACATCTTGGTGCTTGGTCTAAAATGAGCTCAGCCCCCCTGTTACTGTAATATATGCAAATCCACTAGTTGTTTCTTATAAAACTGCTCAATTTGGTTTCAAAATTCACCATCCTTTTTAGAAGCTATAACTCCATGACCTTATATAAAGGTCCCCTGTAATGCCAACAGCCAAACTAAAAAAGAGTTTGTTGCCATCCCTAATTTTATAAAGCACAAGGCTTTGCATCTACTATCTTATGCTTAGGATTTACTAAAGTATCCCCAACATGTCTTACTTTAACTTCAACATCCAAATGTTTTTATTTTTGATGATCACATTGTGAATCAATTTCACCCGTAAGTCCTCCTTTATGTTCCACAACCGCTATAGATTCCTAACTAACCAGGCTTTATTGAGCTCCTTTGAAGAGTGTAATCCCAAACCCCTGCTCCTTTAGTCTACGTATTTTTTCCAACTAATCTTCACTTTATATCTTCCTTAGTACAAGCCATTCTATAGAGACTCCTGCAGTTTTCTGTTCACTTCTCTTAACATATTTTTGAGCATTGGAAGATGACTAAGCTAATAATTTATGATGTTACTCAAGATTGATTGTATTAAAAGGAGCCTGTCTTCATAGCTAAGGAACCAATTTCTCCACTAGTTAATCCTTCCATGTGTAGAATCTAGCGCTAGTTTAAGTTGCAATAACTCTTTTTTAAGAGATTGGTACTCTAAGGTACTTAAGAGAAAAACTTCCTTGTTTTATTCCCATTTCTCTTAATTTGTTGGTTACTTTGTTGCTAGAATTGTTTGATAGATAATAGCAACACTTTTTTGTTGTTATACATCAGTCCAGACATATTCTGGAACTCCTCCAAGGAATGCATAAGTATGTCTATGAACTTTTTCTCTTCTATGAAAAAAATGCAGATCATCTATAAAAGTCAAGTGAGTTAGGTTTATATACCTTTAAATTTGTGATGGAATTGGAATTCAAGGTTTGTTCTTATCTTGCTTTCTAGGAGTATAGTTAAGGCTTCCATACAAAGAATAAACAAGAAAGGGGACAGAGGTTTTTCTCTTCCCTTTCTTATCCCTTTGCCCAAGGCCCCTCCTTATTTTTATCGGTTCAATTGGTTCACTGTTCCCTAGAATGGCCATTAAGGCCATGGTAACATATTCCTCTACCTAATCCCTGAACTGATATGGGAAATTTACAACTTGCATCATGTTAAAGAGGAAATTCTAGCTAACTGAATCATACACCTTGGCTAAATCTACTTGAACTATACAATTTTCCATTCTTTTCTTTAGGTCATACCCTTCTAATAACTCCTGGCATAGGAGAATGTTGGTTCTTACTAACCTCCCCTTAAAAAATGCATTTTGCCCACGACTGATTATTTTCACTAAACATGATCTCAACCTATTAGCTAAGATCTTTGTAATTATCATGTATAAGAAGTTGTAACAAGTGATGGATCTATATTGCTCAATTTTGGTACTAGAATTATATAAGTCTTGCTCCACTCCTTAAGTATTTCTTCTTTTAAGAACTCTTAAGCAGCTTATATAACCTTTTCTCCCCATATGTCCTAGTTGTTCTATAAAAAAATATTCCATTGTATTCATCAGGTCCTAAGGATTTATTGAGGTTTATAGAAAATACAACCTACCTTATCTCTTCTCGTATAACTTTCTTGACCAATTGCCTCTTACTATCTTCATCAAACTTCTTGATTCCGAAGATCACCTCATTAGGATTATCCCTAACTTCATTTTATTTTCCATATTACTTGTATAAGTAATCAAATATAGCCCTTTGCTTATCCTCTTAATCCTTCTGATTTCAAACTATATCATCTAACTAGTATCTTGATGGTATTATTATTACTTTTTAAAGTTATAAAACCCATATAATACTCGGTAAACCTTTTTTTCCTCCTCAAGCTAGGTCATTCTACAATTTTTATCTTAGGGGTGTATTTATATTCATCATAATTTGGTTGTATTTCAAAACCAACTTAGCTTCCTCCTTCCCAAGTTTCACTTCTTTAAGATTTGCAATTGGCCTCCTCTGATACTGCTTTAACTCCTTCAATACCTTGAATTTCTCCTTTTATTTTGGCGTAATTAAGTTCCTATCCAACTTTTTCAACTCCTCTCAAAATTTTTTTAGCTTTGTGCTCAGTATATAACACTTGGGTTCTTATAGCTCCCAGTTTCATTCCCTTTCTAAGAATACCCTAAACTCAGCTTTGTCCATTAGATGAATATATATTCTAAATAGAGCATTCCTTTTCCATTCACCTGCTACTAATTCTACCATTATAGGACTATGATCTAATACATTAGGTTCCTCAAAAGTAGCACTACTTAATGGAAATTGATCTATCCACTCACCATTCACCATACACTTGTCGAACTTCTAAATTAAGAACCAATCCCCAACTTGTTTGCTACTCTAGGTATAAATATTCCCATACGACATTAGACCAATCAGCCCTAAGTTTGCCACCAACTTTACAACCCCCTATTATCCTATTGTTTCTATCTTTTACCTCCTCTTAATTCTATAGATTTAAGTGTACAACTAAAATCCTTTAATACTGTCTAGGGAACTTTGGTGTAGTTAACACATTGCCTTTGGAATTTATGATTAGTAGCATACATAGTTGTAATAACAATCTTCTTGCCTATCTCTTTGTTACAAAATTCATATTGTATTAATTGGTCACTCATAACCAACTTCATCACATCTAGTTTCTAGGCATTAAATCTAATTATTACCCAACCATTCAAGTGTTGACCATGGTTGGTTATCACCTTCTAGTCCAGGAAATATAAGTCTCTTTCTAGTTTCTCCCTCTTTATCTTGGTTTCTAGTGAACCAAAAAAATCTACCTTCCTACTTTTAATCAATTCCCTAACTACACGTTACTTATTTAAGGCTATTAAACCCCCTAACATTCCATAATAGTATCTTCATCAATTCTTCTTTTTCCTAGACCTCTTTCTTTTATACTTTCTATTCAATTGAGGTGAGATTGATATTACATCCTAAGATCCTATTACCTCCCCTACCTTTACCAAATGAGTCCCATTCTGCTCTACATCTATCTACATTCTCTTTATATATGCATCGTCCCTTTTCTCTTTCTTTGGTAGACTCCTCTCCCACATGATTGTGTTCAATTGGTTTAGGTCCTCCTCCATCTACTACTTAATCCCTTCCTAATTGTTTTTCCCCTGAGTTGGTAGCCTTATTGGTCAGAACATTAATTTCTTCTACTATTGTCCCAGCCATGTTATTGTCTTTTGTATTATTTTATATGAAGGTTAGCCTCTCAACCTTTTGTGTTTCTGTCCCTACCTTATTATTTCCCTCCATGTTTGTGGCCTTGGTATTATGCTTAACATTACTCTAGGACCCTTTTTTTATCTATGATAAACTCCTCCAAATTCATATCTTGCCTAGGATATTCCTCCGTTGCTTGCTTCATTTTATCTATCAAGTTCACCCCTTCCTGAACCTTTCTCTTTCTAATTAGAATATCTAGCTATATTATTCTCCCTTTAATCTGAGGCATCCTTGAACCCCTACTATCCTTGTTGTTTTTCCTTTTTTCTCTATACTTGTTTTTCCTCTTTAGATTTAGGTTTCCATATATAGGTAAACTTTATAGAATCTTCTTCTATTTCTCCATTCTCTTTTAATCTTATAATTCTCAAAGAATGAGAGAGTTTCTTTGATATATCAATATCAATACACACCCTAGCATACCCAATACTCTTCATAAAAGTAGTACTCTCATCTAATCCTACGGGTTTCCTTATTTTACTCACAATATAGTTCATACCTTTTATGGACCAATATTCTAAGGGCACCTTGAGGGGAATGAAGTTCAACTTTCTTCTATCCAGTTTCTCCCTCAGCTACCACCTCTTAATCAGTATAGAGTGTCTCATCACGTGCTATGGCCTTACCTCTAGTACACTTTGTGCCTTCTCCTCTCTACTAAACTTAAATACAAAAAGTTCATCCTCATTCACCATGACATTCTCTAATCCCCTTTTACTCCAAGCAGTCATAGCCTATTTACTAACTAAGGGAAATGTCAGACACTTCTTAAAAAAAAACCCAAAAGTAAGCTTCATTTTTTCAAACCTTGATGTGGGACTTCTAACGGTTCCTGAATTAACCTCTCCTCAGTGGATTCCTTGAACCTTAGTTTTCCAAGACTCCTAGAGTCACCCACAATTATTCTTTATATCATCTTCCCATTTCCATTAGCCTGCCTACGATGTTGTCTACTTGATGAGCCTCCCAATAGGGAAAATTTTGAAGGGTTAATTAGGTTTATTATTGTGTTTTGGTGGTTTTCTGTGTCTAGGTGAGGTTTAGTTTTTAAGGTTTTTGAGTAATGTTGTTGAATGTCTCTTTCTCCATTCATAATAAAGGTGGTTGGGGTGTTTAAAGGATTAGGTGTTTGGTGAATGGAGACAAAGGGATCTTGTTAGAATGGGGTCGCATATTAGGGGGACAAGGGTGAGGGCGAGGTCAAGGGCAAAAGCTCCTTTCATTAAGGCTTTTCACTTTTTACCAAACAAATTTATTCAATAAAGTTAAATTTGATAGTAAAGTTTAAGAAACTTTGGTTTAAATATAATATACTTGATAACTAAGGACTAACGTTAGATATTGATCCTTATTGAGACCTAATTGACATCCTATTAGAACTAATTGTAATCTGAATTAGATTATAATTATACCTAAGTTAAATATACAAAAATTAAGCTTTATTATAGATAGTCGTAGACTCCAAAAGAGATAATACTATTGACTTATTGCTCTCTACACCACTTATCGAGTTCTCTCAACTTCTTAATGTGAATATTATTAAAGATTAGGTCTTTGTATTAAAAAATTATGAATTTTTTTACTTTATTATGTAACTTGTTTAATTGTTATCGATTCTAATTTTAAAATTGATTTGCAATTCATTGGATTTCTTTATGTATTAAAGTCTAAGAACTAGTAGCAAAGAGTTGCCACCAGTGAAGATACTAGAATCATTTCTTTTAATTAGACTTAGATTTCATCTAAATCTTTTTGGAAAAGTTAAATCTCGTGTTGTTGTTTAGATAACAAGGGTTAACTGGGTTTTAGAAACTTAACTGCACAAAACGCTCCAACAATAATTACACTTGCTTTAACGATGACCAATAAACCATCTACCTTATGATGAATTCAATGGTGAAATAACATAGGAATAATTTGAAAGGGATTTAATCTCTTTCTTTCTTGTGTTTCTATTTTTCACCTAATCCTATTGAAATTAAAGTTGTGAGTTCTTTATAACTATTTTGGTGTGAAAGCATGTAACAGTTTCTCTAAGCAGTCAGGTGGTGACGACATGTTGTTAGTGACATGAATATTAGGTCTCATTTGGTAACCAAGAATGAAAGAATTGGAATAAAAAAAATTAAGAATGGGAATATAAAGTAGGAATCAGATGAAATTACTGATTATGCGTGTTTGGAATAGTATTAAACAAAGTTAACACTTATGTCAATATTTGATATTAAATATTAAAATTGATAATGAAATTTTTTACTTATATTTAGTTACTATTTATTTGGTACATAATTAATTAAATATTTTTATAAATAAATAATTAAAAAATTAAAAAATTTATAAAATTATTAATTTTAAATAATTAGGAATCATTTTTATGTTAAGAATAAAAATATCAATGAAACAAAAAATTAATTACTAAAAAAATAAGTATAAAAGATAATTTTGATGATAATGTTTCGATAAGAATCAATATCTTGATAATGTCTTGATAATAACTTGATAATATTCTAACAATATCTTTTATCTCTTATTCATGATTTTTTTTCTAGCGTACAAACACACCCTTTAGGAATAAAAGTCCAGGATTGCATAGGATTCATTCCAATTTTGTCATTCCTTATTTTATCTATTACCAGTAACTAAACAACTAAAAATTAGGGAATACAGGTTGCATTCTCATTCTCACCTCTTTATTTCTAGTTACCAAACATGACCTTAGTGTTATAGATATATGCGTTGGTTTATGGGGCATGAACTCGATGATTTAGCAATGGTTATAACTAGCTATCGTTGATGACATATAGGTTAAAAAATCTAGATGATTGCATAATAAAGGCATACTACTCCTCAATACATGGTGATCGGTTGTTCTCTTGTCGTCAATGGTAGTCATTAGTAATACAACATAAGATGTTGATTGTTGCTTAGTTTATGTTGTAGATGATGGCTTAAGGGGCTCCTGGGGTTCTTAAAGAAGAAAAACGTTGTTTGGCTACTAGGCTATGTCAGTCTAAAGCTAGAAAATTAAGAGTATTTGATTGTTAGGTTAATGTAATCTAAAAGTGGTATGGCTTGTCTAGTTTTTGGGTTAAGTTGGTCTTAAGTCTGAATATAATTATTATATTATATTTCAAACTTGAATAGAGCAAACCTAATTGCCAGTCATAGTTTAAAACTTTAAATCAAATTTTAAATTAAAATAATTATTTAACTTAATTATATTAATATTAATAGTTAAATTAATTTTTAATTAAAATTAAAATTGCATTTCATAAAATTAGAAATAATTATATATTTCAATTTAAATGAAACGAATAATTAATTTGATAATGCAATCAAAAGTGAGCATAAAAATTCTATTTTGGACAAAGAAAAACTTATCCCCTTTCTCTAGTCTTGTTCAAATATGTTATATATTTTCTTCTCCCTTTAAGTTTCTATTCTATTAAAAGATATATTTGAGTTTCCTGTACTAGTTAATGATCTTAGGTCATTGTTTTGTCGCATATAACAATTTCTGGTTCCTTCCCCATTTGATAATCAAACCGAGCTCCTCAGGTTAAGTAATGCTTTTTTCACTTTTTTGCTTTCCTCCCCTCTCCTCTTTTAGTTCTCTAGCCTCTTTTCCTTACTCTCTTTCACACTTAATAAGCTTAAAACTCTCACTTGAACCTTATTTATAATCAACCTCCAACCTTTTCCATATTCTACCACTTTATTTCTTAATTTTTCTACTATAGCCTCTTTCCTACTAGTTAAAGCCTTTATTCATACCCTTATGTAGCCCTTATGAATCTTTTGTAGGCTCTATGTTCCTCTCTAAAGCAAGTAGCTTCTGTTTCAAAGTTTTGCTTTTAACCTTTCCTTTACCTCTACACTTTCTCATATAGCTTCAAATCTTGCTCCTATAATTACCAATAAAATATAGAACTAGATAGTTAATGATGTCTCCACTTTTGAAAAGCTAAGGTACATACACCCATCTCCTAAAGACAACCCTATTATTTCTCCTCCACTTGAACTTCTCAAGGATGGTGCACTTAAATGGTCAAGCATATTAATAAGACTATTTATTGATAATAGGCTTTCTTTTCCTTTTGTTCAATTGATGTGCTATAACTAACTAGAAGAAGCAATGTTTATATGAATAAAAACCCCGAATCATTGGCTTGTTGGAGATAAAAATAAAGGATAATAAATTTACTAAGGATTGTGATTCTTTAGAAGTCAACAAAAAACTATTTTAAACCATTCATCTCATTTCAGTGAAAAAATTATTATGGCTTTTAAGTATGAAATTTTCAGAATGCATAGTCATATCACTTTGGTTAGCTCTTGCACATGAGGCTTCAATTCCATTTATTGAAGGAAATAATCAATGTTACTTTCATATCTGCTTTAAAATTTTCTTTTCTAAGGAGAAAATCATATATGATCTAAAAATTTGGCTTTATCTACCTGTAGCCATTAGTTAGTGACCGATGACTTTAACAATATTTTTTTAAGGGGTAGAAGGCTCAAAGATACTCTTTAAGCTAGCTTATGAGGATTTTAGAACTTATCTAAGTAATATGAGTTTTAGAAACTTATTCTCAAAGTTAGTGACTGGTGACTTATTTTTTTAAGGGGTAGAAGGCTCAAAGATACTCTTTAAGCTAGCTTATGAGGATTTTAGAACTTATCTAAGTAATATGAGTTTCAGAAACTTATTCTCAAAGGTAATTACTTCATTTGAACAAAAAGAGAAGAAGGTAATTCCTTGAATAGGAATAGAGTGCTTGCTAATTCAGATTAGATGTTAGTTTTTCCTGATGTCTTTGTCCTTTTCAATGCTTCTCATGTATCTAATCATTGCCCTCTAGAAGTTACTATCCCTTTTTTTTAAAAAATATCAAAAACTACTTTTGTCTTTAAGTTCCTTTCTAAGCTTGGGGGATATGAAGTAAACTTGATTAAAGGTTTGTCTACTCTAGCTATAGGTGATGAAGCTTATAAACTTATGAGGAAGTTATAAGTGATAAGGAAAAAGCTAAAGGTGCTACACAATAAGCACTATAAGAATGACTTAATCTTTATAGTCCATTCCTCTTAAATTAAACTTCTGACTTTTTGAGAAAAAATGTATGTAAACCCTCATTATGTATATCTCAAGAAACTTGAGAAAAATAGGCTAAACAATAAAATTCTACCCTTGAAACTAACAACTTCCTGATCATACAAAAAGCTATAATCTTTTACTAAAAGAAAATGACTAAAATTCTATATATTTCTTTATATCCATACAAATTAGAAGAAAGAATTACAAAATTTATGGTATTATTAGTGTTAATTAGGTGCCTTATTAGCGTTAGGGTCTTTTTAAGACAATGGCATGTAATCACTTTAAGTTTGTTCTTAGCCTAAAGGCTGACTCTTCTTGTACACTTTAAAAATTGAAAAGTTTATTACTCCATACCTAGCACATGATCATTTCAATCATCTCATCTCTTTTATCTCCAATTTAGAAATTGATAAAGTTGTCTTTAGTATGCACCCTGATGGATTCAGAGCCTCCTTCTTTTAAAGTCTTGGAGCATACTAAAAGATCAAGTTTACATTGCCATTAAAGAACTTTTTTCTTCAGGTAGCTTGCTTAAAGAGTTCAATAAGACCTTCATTTGTCTTATGCCTAAATTTCTAAATTTCCTAACCTTTAGGCATTATCTCTAAAATGTTGAATTTGAGAATAAAAGCTTTATTAGTGGATTAATCAATTTGTCTTAGTGTGCTTTCATTCTAGGTCACAATATTTGTAAAAATACATTGATCGCTCAAGAGTTGTTCAAAACTTATCACATCAAGAAATCCGTTTAAAGTTTCTTTATGAAGATTGATTTATTCATCGCCGTTGATCCCAAAAGCTAGAAATTGATTCTCTACTACCTGAAAAACTTTTGTCTCCCCCCTTAGGTTTATTAATCAGATCTATTAATGTATTTCTACCATATCATACAGTGTTGTTATGAATGTATAAGCTATACTTATGTTTAGAGGTCGTAAAGGGATCGTAAAAAGTGATCCCAACTTACTTTAAATTTTTGCTAGATCTATTAAAGTATTAACTAAGCTTATCTCCTTAAACATTGCTTAAAGCATGTCTTTTACATATTATCATAAATGTAAGAACTTGAAGCTTTTCAACTTGTCAATTACTAATGATTTAATTATATTTTATAATGTTGATAAAGAAACAATAGAGACTCACATGAAATCCTTGAAAAGGTTCACTGATCTCTCTAGCCTTTCAGTCAATAGAATTAGAAGCCAACCTTTTATTTTATGTTATACAGATGATCCAAATAGGGAGTTAGCTATATTATCTAGGCTTTAGCTTGATAATGCCCTTTTTAAATATTTAGCCATTCCGATATCCACTTGCAAACCAAACTATAAGGAATTTTCCCCTTTCTTTGATTCCATATTAAAGAGATTATTAGCTAGAAGAACAAATTCTTCTCTTATGCTAGCTTTTTTAGTTTATAATACCAATTTTTAACAACATGCATGTTTATTAGAACTCACACCTATTCTTATCTCTCAATGTTATCAAGGTGATTGAAAAATCCTAAGAAATTTTCTATAGAATGGTTTAACTCGCTTTAAATTTGCTCCTAAAGTTAGATGGAAGGATGTTTGTCTCCCTAAAGACCAAGGTGGGTTAAGAATAAGATACATTATAAAATCAAGCAAGCTGATTATTTAATGATCATAAAAGTTTATGGGTCAAATGGATTCATAAGAAGTATTTAAATAGTAACAAATTTTGATTATAAAACCTAAATCTAACACCTTTTAGACTATTAGCCAATTGTTGAAACTTATAAAGCCTATTTATAAGGAGATGAAAGCTAAGATTGGAAATGGGAAATCTATTAGCTTCTGGTTTCATAATTTATCAAACTTCATTATTTTTACTTACTTCTAGTTTTCCCTCTATACAATTAGTAAACCTTACAAATGCTAAAATTAAAATAGTTATCAGGGAAGACAACTGGTGTTGTGTGTATAGGAGATTGACTTAAATCCTTAATGAGGTTCTTAACTATAGGCCTAACCCTCCAAAGATGATTTCATCATTTGGGTCAATCATAATTTGAAAATTTTAACCAACTCCTTATGTATCACTCTGTTCAAGCATCCCTAAAAGAAGTTTTTTACAGTAAGCTAGTTTGGATTAAAGGTAATGTACAGAAAACTTCCTTCATATTTTGGATGGCAATAAGACAACATCTCATAAATTTTGATAGAATTAATTGGAAATCTTTTATAAATGATTCGTGTGCTTTTTGTTAAGAGACTCCTAAGAGCATAGATCACCTACTCTTTGTATCCTTGTGCTTTATACATTTGGAGACAAATGCTATATTGGTGTAGTTACAAACTTAGGAACATTTATGGGAACATGTGATTAACATTTTAGGAGTCAATTATCACATCAAATGTGATATGAATATATTCAAATAGTGATTCAACTATAACATATATGAGGTATAGAGACAAAGAAACAATAAGGTGTTCCTTAATTAGAAAACCGAGCCTTCTAATTTATATAGATACATAAATTATAAGCTACGTGAGATAATATTATCAAATCACTTTACCATAAAAGCAATGAATGTTATAAAACTAGACCGAACCTTCCTTAATTTGTTTTTTCTAATTTGTGGATTAAAATAATCCTTAACATTGAATAAAGTTGTTTTAAATAAGGAATTGTGTATCCTTAACCTAAATTAAAATAATCCTAAGTGTTGAATAAAGTTGTTTTAAATAAGGAATTGTACATCCCTAATTTAGAGTTGTTTTAAAATTTAAACCTTTTTAATTAAGTTAACAATAATTTCTAACTAAATTTTATAATAATATTTTCTAGAATTATATTTAATTATATATCAATAAATTAGATTTTATTAATTAGACTCCTTTATGATAAAAATATTTTCTTAAATAATTAACAAATGTGTTTTCAGTTAAAATTATTAATTTCAATTTGATTGACATAATTTAAGCTTATTATGTTATTTAAAGAATTATTTTTCTATTTATTAAGAAATCATTTCTTTGTTAATTTGAATAGTGGGTTTTTAATTTACTAAAAAGGTATTCTTCTTGATTAAATTTTAAAATTTTATTTATTAATTAAGAAAATTGAATATAAGGAACTTTTAAATTAATTTTAGAATAATTTTATTTAATTTTGAAAGTAGTTTCCTTTTGATACTAGAAAAGTATTTTTAACTAAGAAAATTTTATTTTCTAATTAAATTATAAATGGTTTTATAGTTGGACTAGAAATGTTTTTCTAATTATATTAAAAGATCTTCTTAAGTTTGAAAAAAAGAGGTTTTTAACTTAATAATAAATAAGAAGAGTATTTTGTAGAAAATTATTTTTAATTAAAATGTGGTTAAGATGATTAGAAATAATTAATTTGAATTTGAAAATATTTTTCAATTAAAATCAAACTTCTACCATAAGTGTTTTATTTTAAATTATGAATATTATATCAATAACCAAAATGAATTAAAGCTTGATAATTTATGCGTATGGTTTGATTATATTTTCATAAATTGGATGTTTTATATCTACTTGATATATTGTAAATGCATATTGAATTGCTTACTTATATTTATCACATTTTACATGTATTTTGTGTATTTGATGAGACCAAAAAAATTAAATGCCTTATTAAAAGATTAGTGTATGTTTGGAGTATCATTATTACGTTTCATTATTTTAAGAATAAACCAATTAACCATTTCTTATTAGCTCGTTGAGCAAACTCAAGGTTGCTTTAACCTAAATATATTTAGTCTTACAATAATGGATCTTACATAACTAAATTTTGTGTTATTTTATTGAGCAAACTCATAATTACATGAATTTTAGAAGCATGGTTAGGAATAATATACAAGAAATGTTTCGATAAGAAGTTTTCAACTAATGGATTTAGAATTCATATGAGATATGGTTGATGAAGATGTTAGCAATCTAATTTAAGTTTAGTTAGTTTATTGAACAAACTCAAGACCAACAATTTTTAAATGAGATCTTGGTCTACTAGAGAGATTAGAGATTTTTAAATAGGATCCTAGTCTATTAGAGAGATTAGAGTAATATTTTCATAATAGCAGTGAGGGCTAATATTTCAAACAAAATAGTAAGAGTAGCCAATTATACAATTAAAGTTCTAATCTTATTTGGTTATTATGATATATAACCTATCACTTGCTTTCTTTACATTCATTTAGTTTTGAGTAGAAATTACCTTTGTTTAGTATTATTGCTACTAAATTTTAGTAACCAAAAGAATTAGATAAAGGTTAGGTTAAAGAAGAGTTCTCAAAGTCAGAAAGGAAATTTATATTCCCATTATGAAATATAGTTGTTAATCCCTGTTAAATATTTTGAAGCTAAATTTTTATAGATATGTAAATGAAATTTAAATGACAAAAAGTTTTGACATTTTAAAATCAACTAATGTTTCATAAGCCTTAGTAATATGTAAGATGGATGGTAACACCATTTATAGTATGAAGCAAATGGTATCATAAAGTATTGGTGAAAGGTATAGTACTTGACTAAATTATATTCAATTTAGTATATTAAAAGTATAAATAAGGACTATAATTGAAGGCCTTTATGTGAATTTTTCAAATGCTCATACAAGTATTTTCTTATAATAACAACTATTATCATATTTTTATGAGCATTTTCCACTAAATTTGTATTTAATACTGTGACACTGTCTATGGTATGATGAGAAATATAGAGTTGATTAAAAGTGGTTGATACAAGTTTATACAAAATATTTTTATGAATTAGATCAATAGTGACTTATACTTAAGATAAGTGGCAAGAATTTAAATTGTGATAACCAAGACTATTATTTTATTTTATGTCATAATGGTTAAATCAATATAATAAGAATCATAAAGTTAAATATAAGGATATAAGTATCTACTTGATTATAAATTTTATCAAACTTATGAAACTTACTAGGTTGAAGAATCACTATATCAAGTTTTATTGAAAGCAATAGGATGTAATGACAACTTATAATAGCATAGATTTATGTGAGAAGGAAAGATACAATATGAGATATTATACGATATAGTATTTATTTACTATAACTGTGCCTAATACAACAACTTGACTCTGATGGTTAAAATTGAATAAATTATCAAAATTCCTTATTAGATAAGGAATGGTAAAACTTTAAAAGATCAAAGTTAATGATTTTTATAATTAATTAACTATATTTTTATATTGTCCTTGTTTGTTTAGTTAACTAACATATAAGATAAATTCCTTTAAATGAATATATTTAACAAATAAAATTATAGTGACTTCATAATTATAAGATTCAATTGTATTTAAATATTATTCTTAAGTTTTTCTTGTCATTGTATTATTAGGACTGGACATTATCTAAAAGACTATCATACAAATGTTTTTTTTTCCTTATGAAAGTTGTTGATTATATATATATATATATAAGAAGGATATAGGTGTTTGATAAAGAATAAGTTTAGAAAACTGACCTAATGTGAAAATTTTATTTAGAACATTATTCATATATCTATGAAAATTCTCATTATGAAGATTGAATAAGGGTCGTTTATCTTGAGATTTGTAAAGTGTGTAAGATAGGAATGGCTATTTTTTAGTACCACTAAGGGCCTATCCTAGTCAAGGGTAACTCAATTGATATTGGATATTATATGAATTATATGAAGGGTGGTAATGCATCATAATACTAATCAAAATAAACTAGACTACTACTATAACAGTGGTGAGTCTAGGCAAATCACACAGAGAGTTTATATCAAGTTCATGAAACGAAATTAAATGGTGTTTTGGTTAGAGGGTTGGCTTATCAAACAAGAAAATAAAATGAAGTTGAAATAACAAAAGAAAATTAAAGAATAACCTAGGATACATGACAGGCCCCTATATTGTACTAACTAGGTGACCTACCCGGTACTCCATGGTGACTCTCCAGTCGATATCCGAGTTTGCTAGGAAGTTCCCAATATCCGAGTTGGCTAGAAAGTTCTCGTGAAGCTAAGTCTATTGCCCTTGTTAAGGAAAAGCTTCAATTCACAATAAGAAATGCAAACAGTGGAGTTTTGTTTTTCAGTTTAATAAACATTTTGGCAGCATGACGACCGTATTATGACATCCAAATATTTCAAAGTCTCTATAAAAATTCAAAACACTTCTATTATCACATCAATTTCTCAACTCCAAATTATGGACTTCAAATCCACTCACGTGCAATCTTAAATAGTTACATCAATAAACTTTGAAAAGCTAAAACAACGTCATGCTTTCCATTTAAAAACCTTTATACACATCCATTCTTTATAAAAATATACTTTCCAAAACATCTTTAAAGATATGCTGCAGTTCTTAAAAATATGTGCAAGGCAAAATAAAAATGCACACACAACAACACTTAATGAAGTTGACTATTCGCGAGGTAGAGTTCCTACTACCAAAGCTCTTGAGCATGCACTTGGGAGGTTTTATTTAAAAATAAAATAAAGGGTGAAATAAATGATCTCAGTGAGTGCTATTATTGTCCAATAAAAACATTTATACAAAAATTGACCTCTATAAAAGAAAACAATTTCTTTTCTTTTCAAGGAATAATTATCGTTCTTACAAAACATACTCTTTTCTTTTCACAAGATCAATGAATATGAAAAACAAAAAATATATATTTTTCTAAGATCAAGTTCCACTTTTTCTTGTAAAGTATACAATAATTGTAATCAATACTTTCATGAACTTTCTTTTAAAACTTAACCTCTCACTAATTTTTTTTGCCATATGGTACCCTTAGGTGTAAGACCATGGAGCTAGTTCTGCATTGCTTACCCATGCCTAATTAATCTTTATATATCGATTGTTATGAAGCTGGTTCTGTATCACTTATTCATAAAGACACTAGTGCTATATATAACTCAGTTTTTACGAAGCTGATTCTACATCACTTGCCTATAACAATGCTAGCACAACATATATTCCATACATATAGAGGGCAACTCATAAGACATACTGACAGACCTAATACCACCCATGCTAATGTCAGACACCAACCAATTAGTCCCATGTATGTTAGGACATACTCTGATTGATATAATTGTATATATAAATAATCACAATTAATACATGAGCGCACCTCATTTCAATTGCAATTAAAAAACATATTCAAAATCCATTTCTATGCCAATTCAAAGCACATGCAAATTTCAATTCAATGCCAATTCAAAGCATATACAAATTTCAATTCAATGCCAATTCAAACTATGCGTACATTTCATTAGTTTCCAAGTGTATCCAAGACTCAATTCAATGTTAAATCAAAGCATATGTAAACCTCCTGAAGATAAAATTTTAAATTCAAGTAGTAGCATTAATGGAAGTATTCATAAATATACTTTTCCTAGTAAGGTAAAAACCATCTTTACAAAATCAATTTAAAGGTACGCTCACTGTTTATCATTTATCATTTATCGTTAACCACCCTCCTATGTTTGGTGTTTTTCCTTAGTTAGTCCTGAGTCTACAGTGACGAGAAAACTTTATAGTCTTACTCAGCTATGAGGGAGACCCTTGAAAGGTTCTTAAAACTTACCAAGTACATCCATAACTTACTACCTTGTATTACAAATTTTTGGACTAATGGCTTAACCAAAATCTTAGCATTTTTTAAGATTAAAATTATGTTTTCTTTTCATTCAACCATTGAACAACTTCTATGATTTATACATGTTGTCTTCTTTCCATTTAAATAACGTATATAGTATATACCTGCTGTCTTCCTTACATTGAACCATTAAACTGTGTACAACATACATGCTGCCACTGAATAGTTAAACCATATATATAACATCTACATGCTGCCAATTAATACCCATTGATTAACATATACAGATATGGATGTACATGCTGTTTTCCCCTCCATTTACCATGATCTTTCTCTCTTCATTTAACCATGCCTCCACTTGTTCCTTAATTTTCACGTATCAAATGTTCAAATTAGGTTCTCAATTTTCCTCAAAATTTGTCCCCCCTATGTCTCTAGTTGCCATATCATTAAAAATCATGTCATTTCACCTTATAAATTATGAAACACATACAAAATATCATAAGCTACTTCAACACAGGGATAATATTAGATTACCGTAATCAATCACAATTTTTAATATGATTTAGCTAGAATTAGGTCTAGGTCTCTTCTAGATATTTTTAGTTCTATGGCTTATGTTGCATTTACGGTTGAAATCACCTAATTTGGAGTTTTGTAGACTAAGTTATGGCCAAAACACTAGGATGGTTCAAGGAAACTAATAATCTTAATACAGAATTTCACTAAACATATTTAGGAAAACTTACCACTTTTTTCAAATCATGCTCAAACGTTCACGTAATTCATAAGGAAATTCATGTTTGTAGCTTAAGAATTCATATAACCAACTAAAGATGATGGACAAGAGTGCTTTAACATACCTAAAATCATATGGTAGTTGTTGTCCACAGTTTCTAGCTTAAACACCATGCTGAATTTATTTCCTAAAGGCAGTTACTTGGAAGACCTATGCGTGAAGGGAACAGCTGTAGCTTTTTCATCGTCAATTCTAGCCCAATAGAGAGCTAAAGTTTTAGTGGAATGAAGGTGGAGCAGCTACCTTCATCTTTGTTTTATTGCTACACGTTGAAGAGGGTTGTCCACATGTTACAAGCTTAACTACCAATAGTTTTATCCCTCACCATCTTTTTTTAGTTAAGCCATTAATCCCTTGTAACATCCACAAAAATACTTCTCCCACATATAACAAAATTGTCTGATTTTGTCTCATCAAAATGACACATGTCCACAGCATGAATTGGTCTCTCCTATAAAGAATTTTATGTCCCTCACATCTGCTCCATAAATATGACATCATAAGATTTTTCATGCATTCTTACTCCAAAATATTAAGAACTTCTTCATGTACATGAAAAATACCACTTAAGGCTCATTCACATGTACATATATTATCTCTTGTCTAAAATAACTAAGTGGATTAAGAAAAACTTGTCCAATTTCAGTAGAAATGTCATGGCACTTAATAGTATGTTACACCTAAATATATCAACAAATAAGTTTGATCGATTTAATTTAAGTATCCATAACTATGACTGATTCTTATTTCTTTATTTTTTTGCCTAAGAATACTTCAAATTTACTCCACAATAATTTAAATCAAATTCAGTCCTGATTTATCATATATCCATGTGATTGAATTTATCTTTCGTTCATTTCCATACCAATCAACTCCAATACTTTTTGATTATCACTTAACTTTAATACTTGTCATTCAGGGTTGGGGTTCCTAATTCACCTTTTAGTGAAAATAAAATTTACAGTCACCCAAAAGCATCATTCACACAAAATAAAATTTTATAAACACGTGAAAAGAAAAGTTTGGAGTCTAATAATACAGTCTCTAGATTTAATTAGGCAACTGTATTATGAATTAGGAAAACTAATTCATTAAGGTAACAACCACATACAATGCATCATTTAACCTTGGTTATATTATCCCTAATGATTACGAACTATTATTCAGTACAACTAAATTTCAATATAACAATTACGGATTATATTGAATATTTTAGCAACGGGTTTATAACAAAACGATCGCATGAATGCATTAAAATCATCTTTTTACGATACTCAAATGCATAAACATCGGATAACATAATCAATTTCTAAAGAGAGAAAGAAATAACAAATATAAGGAAGGAATACTTAACCGGGTTGTTGACATCAATATGGCATTTGAACCAGCATCAGAAATCTAACCGTCCATGACTCTTTTATGTTAAGTCAGAATTTTGACTTCACGTATAAAGTGATTTTGATGACAAACAAAGATAAGACAGAATGAAAAGCAG
>JAOSBO010000008.1:35642778-35654225 GCA_027563915.1 Erythroxylum rotundifolium
AACAACACATTGGCAAGGTCGTTGGGCATGTATGGTGGAAAAAACAACACTTTGACACACCTTAGGTGGGAAAAATAGTCCCTTGGCATGGTCATTGGGCATTACATTTTTAAACAACCTCTTGGCTTACCTTCAGTAGGAAAAACAGGTCATTGGCACTGTCACTGAGCACTTCTAGTGGGAAAAGCAACCCTTTGGCAGACATTTAGTGGGAAAAACAATCGGTTGGGATGGTCACTAGGCATTTACATTGAGAAAACAGCATGGTGCCACACATTTATTGGGGGAAAGCAGTTCGTTGCCATGATATTTGGGCAGCTTTCCTGAGAAAATAGTTCGTTGGCATGCCTTCGGTCAGAAAAAGAGCTTGTTGGCAATGTTGCTGTCCACTTTTGTTAAGAAAACAACTCGATGGCACACCATTGGTAGGCAAAATAGCCTATTGACATAGTCCCTGGGCACTTTCAGTGGAAAAAAATAGCCAATTAGTGCACCTTCGTTGTGCAAAACAACCAATTGGCATGATCGATGGCCTTTTATAACATAAGCGCATAGGCCGTTTATATAATACCTAAGGTATCATTCCCATGAGGAGAGGTAATCTAGCAATAAAATTTAAGCTCAAAGACTATTAAATAGATATTTAACAGACAATGAATTGTAACACGAGAACAAACTAAATCAAAGAAACTAAATTAACTAGAAAAACAATATATGAAAACTAACACTTAATGAAAACAATCACGATAATGATTAAAAATTTTAAATTTAAATTGAGTAACATTTAATATAAATTGATTGATTTTGTTGAGCAATGATAACAAACCCTTAAATTCAACCTAATAAATTTACTGAAAGAGAGAAAGGGAAATTATATGTCCTTAATGTCAATCTAACGATTACGATTTATTGAATTAATGGTTTTAGAAAATCCTAAGGTAAATTACTCTCTCTTAAGTTATAATTGAACCCTAAAGCATAAAATGGGAAGTTGTAATCCCTTAATTTACAACCTATCCAAATCCTAATTAGTTCTTAAGTTCTCTAGTAAACAATTGGAAACCTAAATGTGATCTCCCTATATAAGATTTACCAACTTGAATTAACTTTGAATTTATTAATTTACCTAACTATCATTAGCCCAAATTAATCGTTTTTTTCTTAATTCACCCTCTTAGTTTATTATCGAGATATAAAGTGCATCATTAAATCAAAATTGACTCAATAAACACATAAAACAATCAGATTTCATTAAATCAAAAACAATATTCCAAAGGTGATTATAGAACATCAAACACAATTGAATTCTATCATCAAACTATATATCCCAATTCTATAATCAAATAAAATTGAAATATATAGGAAACAAAACTTGAATGAATGATAGGAGGCTGCAACTTTGTAAAGCTTCTTATTTCAAGAAAGCTTCATCCTCTTCTCTCTTCCTTGGTCTCTTTCTCGATCTCTCAAGGTTCTCTTATTTAGGGTTTCATTTTTAGTGGCTGATTAAAACTCCCTCTACTGTTGTTTAATGTTCTATTTATAGCTTAGAAGCCCTAGGGTTGATTCAAGGTTGAAAGGTTCTGGAAAGTCCTTTCAAACTTCACATTTTCAGTTATTTTTAAATCTACTCGACGCAGGCCACAATTGTCTCTCTCTATTAGGATCATGACCAAAGTGGCAAGATCGTGGCTTGGTTATAGTCTCGCTATCACGATTGTGACCTTACTGGCTCACATCTTTTTGTCACATTCATGGTCTGGTTTTGGTCTCTCTGTCATGATCGTGACCATACTGGCTCACATCTTTTTGTTACGATTGTGGCTTATTGTGCCACAATCTTGGGTCGTGCTTTTAGCCCAAAACGCTTCAAAACTTCTTCATCCTTCACTGTTTACCCTTAAACAATAACAAACACATCAAGGTACCTAAAAAACATAACATTTAAGCTAAAAATTGCTTACTAACTCATAAAAAACACTAAAACTGATAAACTCACACAATTAAAACCTAAACACACTCTCAATAACTCAGTGATCACTTGAGGGAGGAAAAAGAGTATTTCATTGCTACAAATATTAATTATTAAAAAAAGACATGTATTTGGACGCTAAAATTAACACTAAATACATAATAAATTAAAGCATAAAACATAATGAAAATCACAACCATTAACATCCACGCACTTAAACGTTTGCTTGTCCTTAAGCAAACAAAACAACAAACACATACTCAGAACATAACACACAATGCAATATTGAGGCAATGGCTTTAACTTCTTGAAATAAATTTAATCTTAAACACGGTAATACAAGTTATATGCAATCATTAACATGTAAAATCTATATGTAGGTTCTTTGAACTAAATATACAAATTAATCGAGATCTAAGTGTTAATTTATTTACCCCTTTCAATTGTACGCACACAAAAATAATTCTTTGGTCATTCAAACTTTGTAACTATTCCTACATATATTTTCATGAAAAGTCAAGCTTACTATAAGTCTGGTAGGTTATTATTAAGAAAACACATTTTTTTAATTAGTGAAAATATACTTAGTCTTTTTATGTGGAGGCAAACATTGGTAATGAATGTTGATTTGATTAGTCAACTAAGTCATGTTTTTATTAAACTGCTTGGTTGAAACGTCACTATAGCTTTTTGAAACATTCACACATTTGTGATGCTTGTTGATCCAATTACTCAACTATATCAAGTTTTTAACTGGATACTAGCTTTATTCATAACTTAAAGGCTAGAAAAATAGTGATTTATTTAACTTTTTTTGTTGCCTATCTTGTTATTTTAGTTTTATGTTTTCATGAAAAATATTAGTTAACCTACTTAAGTTGAATAGCCTCAAATTACGAATGGACGTTATAGCCTATAAGGTGCTAAATTTACACTAAATCCTAATTAAGTTGAATATTTATCCAAAGGCCCCTAATTCACTAATTTTGTGAGTTAATGATTATTCACAGCCTAATAGACTATGTTCAAAATTAAATAAAATTTACCCCATCTAAGCCATTGACACATTGAAACAATTTACACAATGCAACCTAATAACTATCATATAATATACAAAATCGCACATAAAAAGTAATTCACATAATCACTCTCCATACTTGAGTAACACAGTTTCCTCAATGTGAGAAGAGAGCAAACAACTTATAATAAAAAATAGAGCTGAAGGCTAATTTGAAAAAGAAAAATAAATGGGTTAGACATAAATCCTATGGAGATGGAGGTGGTGATGGTGTCGGAGGCAGCAATTGAACACCCTGAGCCTCAAAATATCTGTGGCTTCGATGGATATCCCAGCTCTGATGGCATTGAATTTGGGCTATCTCCTTCATCTTTTTAGTGTTCTCTGCAAGTGACTTATGATTTTCAGAGATTGCTTCCAAAACTTACTTCCAGCCATGTTCTTTCTCTTCCTCAGACACTTCACTGGTAAAGTCCTCCTTGGCTTGTTATGGCGAGCTAAGCTCGATATTGCTTGACTGGCCCTAATTCTGACATATGTCTTTTAGGTGATATCCCTAAGTTCCAAGTTATGGGACTTAAGGATTTTAGCTCTCCATAAGTGGTGATGGGTTAGGAATTCAAGGAGATGAATAATTAATCCACATCAAAAATATTTCATAATGGCAGACACTATGTACCCCATTCCTAGCCTCTTGCATAGAGTCACAAAAATGACATTTAGCACATGTGTGGATGTGCAGATTGGAATACTGTAGTCCATGCACCACAACATAAAGAGTTCCTTTATAGAACATTTGTTGATTTCTGTTTTGTCAAAAACTAGCTAACACATAAATTTGTGCAGCAATAAGTGTTTGTGGGGCCTTATAATGTTGTTATGAGCATTCTTGGCAAGAAATTATACAATTCCAGTAAGTTTGTTCCAATATTTAGAAAGATGAAAATCTTTATGATGATCTATAATGGAGGATTCGGGGAATCCACACGTATCACATATGATTTTTACATTCAATTCATAAGCCCTTCCTTTCAGCCTAAACCATAGTTCCTTGGGGTTCCAAAGGTCATAACTTAGAAAGGTGAAAATTTCCAATGTGAGTTCCTAATAGAGAGGATATTGGAACTGTTTGAATTGGGCCTACTAGATTCTCTCAGCTAGGTTTTCAACCCTCTCACACAACTCTACCCTATCGAGTGTATCAAAATCGAAGTATTTTAGAACTAAAATTTGTCTAGCATTAAGGTATCAGAAACGAGTACCTTCCTCCTTTGTATAGATCAGGAAAGGCACACCAAAGTTTATTGCTCAATTTCTTCTCCCACGTCCCGCAACTTATAGTCCTCCATATGGCTCCTGTGGGGCTGATTGTTTAATGTGCAACATAATTAGGTAGAGTTTGGAAGTTGAAAATTTTTTAGAGAGATGTGAGAGCATTTGTGGGTTTGAAGTTTAGAGAGATAAAGTGAAAATGAAAGTGAAGTTAGAACTGAATATATAGGTGGTTAAAAGGGTAAAAGGGTAAAATCTTTTAAAAAATTCTCGCCCCTTATTATGTATAGTCGTAGGTCTTTTGTAGGAAAAATAGCTCATTGGCAAAGACTTTCCCCACTTTTGTTGAGAAAATAGCCCACTGCCACACCTTCAATATGTAAAATAGCGATTGGCATGGTTGTTCGGCACTTTTAGTTAAAAAAATAGCTCGTTGGTGCACCTTCATTAGGAACATAACCCATTGGCAAGTTGTTAGGCTATTTCGTATGGGAAAACAACCCCTTTGCATGATCATTGGGCACTTACCCTCAGAAAATAGCCTGTTGGAACACCTTCGATGGGAAAAATAGGTCATTGGCACTTACGTGGAGAAAATAGCATGTTGGCACACCTTCGATATACAAAACAGCCTATTGGTAAGGTCGCTGTGCACTTTCTGTGGGAAAAATAGTCTGTTGGTGCATCTTTGTTGGCTAAAACAACCGGTTTGCATGGTCGCTTGGCACTTTTGATGAGAAAACAACCTATTGGGATACATTTTATGGGTAAAACAATGAGAAAACAACCTGTTGGGATAAATTTTGTGGGAAAAACAACCCGTTTGCACAATCACTAGGCACTTTCAATGGGAGAATAGTCAGTCGCCATGTGTTATATGGGAAAACTATCTGTTAGCAATCCTTCGTTGTTAAAACAACCAATCAAAACATCATTGATAGGAAAAACATCTCGTTAGAATAGTCACTGAGGTAGTTCCATTAAGAAAACAACATGTTAAAACACCTTTTGTGGGCAAAATAGCAAATTGGCATTGTTGTTGGGCACTTTCAATTGGAAAAAAATCCCTTGGCACACCTTCTTTATGAAAAACAACCTACTAGCATAGTCACTAGGCACTTTTGTTCTGGAAATAATAGATTGACAAACCTTTAGTGGGCCACTTTCGTTGAGAAAATACCTAGTTGGCAGACGTTTAGAGAAAAAATAGCCTGTTGGAACTATCTTTGGGCATTTTCGGTAGCAAAAATAGTCTATTGGAATAGTCGTTGGCAACTTTCTTTGAGAATACAGCTTACTAGCATAGTCACTAGGCTCTTTAGGTGGACAAAAAGCCAAATAGGATGATCTTTGGGTAGTTTCACTTAGGAAAGGGCTTGTTCGCAAACCTTTGGTAGGAAAAAAGTCTGTTGACCCGATACCTGGGAACTTTCGATGGGAAAATAGCCTGTTGGCACTCCTTCAGTGGGAAAAAAGCCAGTTTGCATAGTTGATGGGTACTTCATTGAGAAAATAGCCAACTGGCACACCTTCATTAGGAAAAACAACCCGTTGGCATGATTAACGGACACTTACGTTGCACACCTTCGGTTGGCAAAACAACCCTTTAGCATGGTCACTAGACACTTTCACTTAGAAAACAACAAGTTGCCATACCTTCGATGGTAAAAATAGCCCATTGGCACAGTCACAGGGGACCTTCATTAAGAAAACAACGCATTGGCATACCTTAAGTGTGCAAAATAATTGGTTGGCACTATCATTAGGCACCTTCAATGAGAAAAATACTATTGGCACACTTTTACTAAGAAAACTACCCATTGGGACACCTTTTTTGGGAAAGACAGCTCGTTGGCACAATCACTGGGCACGTACGTTGAGAAAAAAATCCCCATTGGCCCACCTTTAGTCAGCAAAACAACCCATCAACACTTTTGATAGACACTTTTGGTGAGAAAACAATCTATTGGTATTGTTGCTAGGCACTTTTGCTGAGAAAACAACTTGTTGGCACATCTTTGGTAAGAAAACCAGCTCATTAGCATGGTCGATAGGCACTTTAATTAAGAAAACAACCCATTGGCACATCTTCTGTGGGCAAAGAAATCTGTTTGCATGGCAAAGAAAACAACTTGTTGGTGCTCCTTCATTGGGCAAATTAATCGCTTGGCATTGATGCAGGACACATTTGGTGAGAAAACAACTTTTATCACACATTCAATGGGAAAAACAACTAGTTGGCATTGTTGCTGGGCACCTTTATCTTGAAAACAATCTATTAGAACACTTTGGAAGGGAAAAATAGCCCATTGGCATAGTTAGAGAGCACTTTTGTTGAGAACAAAACCAATTGCTACACCATTGGTGGGAAAATAGCATTTTGGCACAGTCACTAGGCACTTAACTTGAGAAAATAGCCCATTGGCACACCTTTAGTGGGCAAGATAGCCTGTCAACATAGTCACTGGATACTTTCAATGGGAAAAATAATCTTTTGGCGCACCTTTGTTAGACAAAATAGTTTTCTAGCACCTTTGCTATGCCCTTTCATTAGGAAAGTAGCCCGTTGGCACACCTTTCTTAAACAAAACAACTGGTATGTAAAATCATTGGGCACTTTAGGTGAGAAAATAGATCGTTAGCACTCGCTATATGGGAAAAACACCTATTTGCATAGTCCCTGAGCACTTTCATTGTGAAAACATCTAGTTGACACGCCTTTGGGGGGGAAAACAACCCGTTGGTGCACCTTTGTTGAGCAAAACAGTTGGTTGGCATTATCGTTGGACACTTTTGGTGAGAAAATAGCCCATTGGCACATATTATGTGGGGAAAATGGCCTGTTGGCATTTTGCTCGGCATTTTCATTGTGAAAACAACTTGTTGGCTAACTTTTATTATGAAAACAACCAATTGGCACACCTTCAGATGGGAGAAACAACCTGTTGGCGTGGTCATTGGGCATCTTTGAAAGGGAAAACAATCCGTTGGCATGGTTGCTGGGCAACTTTAGTGGGAAAAATAATTCATTGGCAGATCTTCAAAACATCTAGTTAGCGAGATAGCTGAGCACTTTTAGTGAGAATTCAATCTGTTGCCATACATTTTGTGGGAAAAATAACCTATTTGGATGGTCGTTGAGCACTTTCATTGTGGAAACAACTAGTTCTCACACCTTTACGGGTAAAATAATCTATTGGTTCACCTTCGTTGAGTAAAACAGCAGGTTGGCATAATCGTTAGGCAATTTTGGTGAGAAAAGAGCCCATTGCCACACATTCTATAGGAAAAACTGCCCGTTGGCAAGGTAGTGGGCACTTTCATTGTGAAAACAACCTATCAGGACACTGTCATTGTGAAAACAACCAGTTTCCACACCTTTGGTGGGAAAAATAGTCTATTTACAAAGTCATTGAGGGCTTTGGTTGGGACAAATAGCCCATTGGCACGATCATTCGGCACTTTCAGTGAGAAAATAGCATTTGTCACAACTTTCGTAGGAAAAATAGCTCTTTGGCAAGTACTCTTCTTACGTTCATTGAGAAAACAGCCCATTGGCACAACTTCGATATCCAAAATATTCATTGGCATGGTCACTAGACAATTTCGATGTTGAGAAATAGCTCGTTGGTGCACCTTCATTTGGAAAATAGCCCATTGGTAAGGTTGTTGGGCTCTTTCGTGTGGGAAAACAACCCCTTGGCACGATCGTTGGGAGCTCTAGTTGAGAAAACAACTTATTAGAATACCATCAGTGTGAGAAACAACGCATTGGCAAGGTTGCTAGGCACTTTTGATGGGGAAAATAACCTGTTTGTGTAGCCTTGTTGGGCAAAATAGTCAGTTCTCACAGTTATTGGACCCTTCTGAAGAGAAGATGGCCCGTGGACACATAATTTATGGGAAAAATAACTCATTTTCAACGTTGATGGGCACTTTCAGTGAGAGAACAGATAGTTGGCACACCTTATATGGGGAAAAACTGCCTATTGGTAATCCTTTGTTATGAAAAAAGTGAATTGGCACATCTTTGGTCAGAAAAACATCCCATTTGAATAGTCATTGGGGCAGTTTCATTGAGAAAACAACCTATTGGAACACCTTATATGGGCAAAACAACAAATAGGCACAGTCACTGTGCACTTTCGGTAGGAAAAATGCCCATTAGCACACCTTCCTTGGGAAAACAACCTGTTGTTGCAATCACTATGCACTTTGTTGAGAAAATAGTCTATTGAAAAACCTTTGGTGGGTAACACAAGCCATTGGCATGGTCACTGGAAACTTTTTGTGGGAAAAACAACCTATTGGCACACCGTTGGTGGGAAAAGCATTTGGTTGCATGGTTGTTAGGGACTTTCAATGAAGAAATAACCACTTGGTAGACCTTAGAAAAAAAAGCCCATTGGCCCTATCATGAGGCACTTTTGGTGGGAAAAATTTAGTGCAGCTTTATTGGGCAAAACAGTTGATTAAAATGGTTGTTGGGTACTTTTTGTAGGAAAAATAGCCTAATGACACGGCGTTGGCCACTTTTGTTTAGAATACAACCCATTGACATGGTCGCTAGGCCATTTCAGTGGGCAAAATAGATAGATAGGATGATTGTTGGGAAGTTTCACTTAGTAAAGGGCTTGTTGGCAAACCTTTGGCAGGATAACAAGCCTGTTGGCATGGTGCTTGGGAACTTTCGACAGTGAAACAACTTATTAGCACACCATCAGTGGGAGAAAAAGCCTATTGGCATATTCACTGGGCACTTTGGCTAAGAAAATAGCCAATTGGCACACCTTCGATTGGGAAAATAGCCCATTGACATGATCCATGGACATGTATGTTGAGAAAATTATCCATTGGCACACCTTCGGTGGGAAAAACAACTTGTTGGCACAATCCTTAGACTCTTTCACTTAGTAAACAGTTAGTTGTCATAACTTTGGTTGGAAAAATAGCCCTTTGGCATGGTTATTAGGACCTTCATTGAGAAAACATCACATTGGCACACTTTAGGTTGGCAAAACAACCGGTTGGCACTGTCATTGGGCACCTTTGATGAGAAAACAAACTGTTGGTACACTTTCAGTTAGATAATAGTGCTTTACCACACCTTTAGTGGGAAAATAACTCGTTAGCACGGTCGTTAAACACTTACATTCAGAAAAAAAGCCTAATGGTGATGTAGCCGTTGCATAGTCTTAATGGTAAAAATAGTGTTTTGGCATGGTCGCTAGACACTTTTGCTGAGAAAACTACCTATTGGCACATCTTCAGTTGGAAAACTAGCCAATTGGCATGGTTGTTGGGCACTTTCATTTAGAAAACAACCCGATGGCATACCTTTAGTAGGCAAAACAGTTTGTTGGCATAATCACTAGGCATTTTTTATGGGAAAAACAACTCATAGGTGCACCTTCATTGCGGAAAATAGTCAGTTGGCATGATTGCTGGGCACTTTCGATGAGAAAACAACCCTAAGCACACATTTGGTGGGTAAAGCTGCTCGTTGGCTTAGTTATTGCTCATCTTTGTGGTGAAAAAAATCTGTTGGCCCACATTTGGAGGGTAAAACAAATTGTTGGCATGGTCGGTGAGCACTTTTGTTGATAAAACAACCAATTGGCACACCTTCGATGCGACAAATAGCCATTGGCATGGTCGTTGTGCACTTACATTGAAAAGGTAGCTTGTTGGCATGGTCACTGGACACTTTTGGTGTCATAAACATTCTATTCGCATACCATTGCTAGCTAAAGCAGTCATTTGGCATCTTCATTCTGCAGTTTCGATGAGAAAGCAGCATTGGCATGGTCGTTGGACATTTTTCTTAGAAAAAAGTCTATTGGCACACCTTTATTGGGAAAAATAGTCCATTGGCACAGTCTCTAAGCGTTTTTAGTAGGAAAAACAAACCTTTCATGAATGTTTGTTGAGCAAAACAGCCAGTTGGTACCATCGTTGGGCACTTTTAGTGAGAAAACAACCCGTCAGCACACATTATGTGGGAAAAACAACCTATTTGCATGATTATTGAGCACTTTCATTGTGAAAACAACCAGTTGGCACACTTTTGGGGGAAAAACAACCCGATAGTGCATCTTCCTTAGGAAAACAGCTAGTTGGCTCAATCTTTGGGCACTTTCAGTGAGAAAACAGGTTGTTAACATGATTGTTGGGCACTTTCATTACAAAAACATCCCGTTGGGATACCTTCTTTATGATAAGAACCAGTTGGCATACTTTCTATGGGAAAAACAATTCGTTTGCACAATCATTTGGTACTTTTGCACTACAAGAAAATCATAAATTAGCGGCGAAAATTTACCGACGAAATGAAAATTGCACCTAATTACAGACGGAATACAAAAGAGCGTTGGTAAATATGTCGCAAATGTTTAGATTTTGAGATGGATACAATTGTTGTCGGCAAAAGTGGAGGGAAGGAGTTTAACACAAAATTTATGACGACATATAGTGATGACATAACCATACCCATCGATAAAAGTTGTAGGAATGCTTCCCGCAATTAAATAGCGCCAAACATGTTCTGACAGAAATGGTTCCGTTGGTGAATTTTACTTTATTTAATAATCAGCGTCGATTATTTACTTATGGAATAATATTTGTCGTTAAGATACAATTTAAAATACCGATGGACATTGTGATCTGTCGTAAAATAAAGCGACAAGATGTGGCAGGTAATTAATTGATGAATTTAAATACCGACAAAAAATATATTCCATTCCATCAGTAAATGACAACTTGTTAATAAATAAAATGTTGCTTGGTTTTAAACCAAGCGACATCATTTGATTTATCTTCTTAACCCGATGTCACCCTATGCTATTTTCTTCTTTTTCTCTCCTCCGTCGTCGGTTTTGGCCAATTCTCCTTGCTTCTACCGTCAATGTCTACACATTTTCTAGCCCATCATGCATCGTTTTCAGGTAAACTCTCTATTGAGTGTATTTTCTCTCCAAAAAATGCAGCTCTTATATATCAACCATGGGTGTTTTGGGTGGCCGATTTTTGTTTGATTATTGTTGGTTGATTTGTTGTTTACATGTATTGTTGTTGGTAAATAGTGGAAAACTAAATTTGATTTGTGATTAGTTAGAGATTATACATATTGCCTACGAGGTGTTCGATAAAATATCCCTTATGATTGTTGTAATGTTTTGTTGTAAT
>JAOSBO010000008.1:35685381-35706057 GCA_027563915.1 Erythroxylum rotundifolium
TTTGGTTTTAAAAAGTTTCAATTTCATATTACTGTTTTATTACTGGGATGCCATGTGGAGTTTAGAGTTGTTTTTCTATAGTTCTGTCTTATCATAGAATATGTACCGGAATGACCTATGGGTGTTCCGGTGGGTACTCTACGGTAAGGGGGCACTACAGTTTTTCACTTCAGTCTGGTATGACCCTAAATTAGATGTTTTTTGGTTCAAGTTAGGGGGCAATATTTTTAAACTTGATTGGCCACACTAATTTTGATATCGATTATTATTAAAAAACTTTAACTGGTGAAGAACAAATTTATGTATTTGGCTATGTTTAACAAAACTGAAAGCAACATATGCTCGGCAAAAGAACATCTTTTTATATTGCATGGATCAAAAAGTTAAAATCAACACATCTTTTAGAATATTTCGTTCAATAGTAAATGTTGTCAATAAAAAGAGTTCATATTTTGGAATGTCGCATGTTGTTACTGCTTTAGCTTATTTTTGTAATTTTTAATGTGGATAAGGTGTATACAATGCCATATGATATGTTTGACATATCAGATTTGAGGTGCTCCGAGATTGTGGATATCCATTCTATGGAACTCCATAGTCCTCAGGTGCGTAATGCAGTAAGGAATAAAAGGAGACAAAACACAGCCACTTCCTGACCTTCCACCTCCCGAGCAGTCCTGGAGCCAGAGGAAGAAGCATTTGAGGCTGAACCAATTGCATCAACGGAGGTCAACTGATTTCAACAAATCCTCGACCAGATGGCCTCTAAACAACAATAGATGGCATCTCAACTCATGGAACTCGGCACCCAAATGCAACAAGTTCGCTAGGAGCAACGCAGCTTAAAGAAGAGGTTCCTTAATTTCTTCTGAAAGGACAACTTTGAAGCTCCTTCGATCACATCTTGCCACCATCATCTTCATAAGCCATTTCTTACCCTTTACTTTTATTTCATATCATTTCTATTTGGTTTTATGCCATTTGTCTAGTTTTGTTTCTTGTGTTTGATTTTATGTTATTTTTATTTGGTTTGATATCATTTTCTTTTTTTTTTGGTTTGATATCATTTATTTGTTTTAATTTCTTTTATTGGGTTTGTTATCATTGTTGTTTGGTTTGATGTCATTTTTCCTCACTTGGTGGTTGACTTGTCACATTGAGGACAATGTGATCTTTAAGTATTGGGGGGGGGTGACACTGAATTTCTCAATTGCATTAGGTACATTTTGTTGAATAGGATGCATGTTTAGGCATATCATGTGCCTTGTGTCAGCAATGGAACTGCATTTAAATCATTATGATGAATATTGCCATGAAATTCTGTCATGCTAGTTGGAATTAGATTGAATGTATGCTTGAACTTGAATTAGGCTACTTAAGTAGAAACTGAACCATGTTGAGTGATGAAAATTAGTTGGTTATACAAGCTTAGTCATAATTGACATTTGAGCATTGAGGTAGTGTAGAGATATATAATGAGTTTTTATTTGAGCCAATGTGAGCATTGACTCATTTGACTCTATCTATAGTCATTTGATTTCTTTGGCTATTACCTTTAGAACTTGCTTTGAATCGGTTTGAGTCTACTAGATGCATGTTTAATAGAGATGATTAAGGCCCTTTTGTATTAAATCTTGGCTTAAATAACCAACCGTTGCATTATCCCTTGCTACCCCCATTGACCCTTAACCTTTTGTTTCTTAAAACACCTAAAATTTTAAATATTAAAAACCTTGAAACTCTATTATCCTACCCTTTCACAAGCTTTGTAAGATATTAAGTAATACATTTGTTGGGATCATGTGAAAATTTTTATCAAGATAAGTTAAGTATATTTCTGCCTATGGATTACAGTGTATATAACTACTTTTGTATTCACAGTTCTTCCATGAGTAAAGAACAAGAAAGAAAAAATAGAAAAAGAAAAGAAAAGAAAAAGGAAAAATGAATAAGTACCATCAATAAGTGCAAAATATTAGTTACATTTGTGTATCTCAGAGTACGTTTTATTATCCCTTTTGATTCGCTTTTTACTTTACAAATGCTTGTGTTTAACCCTTTTACCCTCTTTACCCACCTTAACCTTTACTACATTACAACCTTCAACAAGTCCTTTTGACATATTCATGCATACAATCATTGTAGAGGAGAATTGGTGTATTAGCAAGCCTATGGTAATGTAATTTCTTATAGGAAGTTTGAGCGAAACACTAGCCATTAAAAACTTGAGAGAAATGAGTGAAAACAGCAAGGAAGATTGATTTGTGCATCTTTACTTATCTTTGAGTGATGATGCCAATTGTTGAGTTTGCTTATGTACAATAATGAAAAAGTAGCCATGATATGTGTATTAACTTAATACTTGAGTAGTTCATATTTGAGGGATTGCATGCTTTGATCTTTCAAAAAATGAAGTGATATAATTGATTATTTGTATTTATTTTGCTTCAGGACAAGCAAAGATTTAAGTGTGGGGATGTTGATAGGTGTGCATTAGTCTATGTTTTTCCATGTAATTGTCATGTGTTTATTGGATATTTGTTGATTATTGTTGTAGTTTAGGACTCATTTTGTATGATTTCATTTAGTTTGATTTTTCTTTGTTGTTTTTTATATTTGATGTTAACCTAGGGTAAGAATTGAATATTTTTATGTAGGAATGAAGATGGAGCAACTTGGAGATTGAGCCAGAGATCAAAGAGGAGAAGAGAATAGGAGTCTTTCTACTACTAATTCCTACGATCGTGGGAATTATAAACTGAGACCTTACGCAGAGCTTCATTAAACTTAGGATTTTTGGACTATAAAGGCATAATTAAGCCTATAAGGTTAAAGGGGACGACACCCTTTTATGGAAAAGGGCTTTATTGAGTGAAGAACACATGTTTGGAGTCTTGAGGAAGGATTGAAGTCAAGGGTTATCATTAAGATTGGGGAAAATAGCTCATCAGCATCAAGAATTCCATATTTTGGAAAAGAAGAGAAGGAGTCTTTTTATTCAATTCTATCACTTTGATCACTTCTATTCTTTGCAAATTGGTTGGTTTGAATGTTGACGATGTTATAGATAGCATGTTAGGCTAATTTAGTTTTAAGGATTGCTTTTAAACTGTCATGTTAGACTCCTATTTTGCTGAATTGAATGAAATTGTTATTGATGATGTTGATTTTATTTCTATCTTGTGATAAATTGAGAGAGTGGGTAAGATAAATTTGTGTAGGATTGTACAACAAGAGTTAGCGACCTATAGACTTACAATCATCACATTAATTGACTAGTTAGAAGAGAGATCTCGGCTAGGTTAATTGATCACCTAAGGATAGCTTAATAGCTAGTGAAATTGGTAGAGCGGTTGGATAGGTTGAGAGATCATTCAATTGATCCCATTAAATTCGATTAGGGAAAATTAATTACACCTTAAGAAAGGATGATTAATACATTCAAAAATCTTAGGTGAGATATAATTTGAATAATAAAATAAGAGGGAGACATAATTGGGAGAAAGTAATCTCTAGTCTTTAGATTCTTGAATTCCTACTTTTCTACATTTTGGTATTGTTCATTATTCATTATTAATCTTTTAATTTTAATTTAATTTTATAAATTATTTTCATTAAAAACATCTTCATTTCTTAAACAAAGTTTGATCTAGACTAAGCGGTGTCTGGGCATCAATCCCTGTGGGATCTATATCCACTTGTAAGCTACAAGCAATGACCCGTACACTTGCGATTTTTGAGCATAAAACAAGTAGATTGGTTAAACACTCAATAGTGGTATTGAAGTTAGTTTACGTTCCTAGGGACATATTGAGAAAAAAAAACAATTATATGTTTTTATCTTATCTGGGATGATTTCAAGAGAGAATATTGTTGGACAAGAGTCAACTGAGAAATTGGGTAACTTCATTCATGCTCCAAATATGCCTAATTAGGGGGATGCCCAAATCGATGAAGAAGTAGCAGAGGTGTTAGTGGCACCACAATTGATTTAATAGGTTGTAATGGCAGCTTTAACCTAAGACGATTTTGGGGTGGATCACAATTATAGGTGGATTTATAAGATGGGTGCAATGAAGTTTCAAGGTACTACTGATCATAAGGAGGCTAAGGCATAGTGAGAGCAAATAGCATTAGTTTTCAACTTTCTAGAGTGTACCTTGGAAAGAAGGTTACAATATAGCATTTCATTATTCCAGGGCAATACACTGACTTGGTGGAAGTTAATAAAGAAATCTTGTAAGAAACAAGAGATAACTTTGCAAGAGCTCCATTGAGAGTTTAAAGATAAATACACTCCACAAATACTAAGATCGAAAGAAGATGAAGTTCATAAGTTTGGTTCGGACATAGGAGATATTAGTAGTAGATTATAAGTCTCACTTTGTAACTTTGTCTAAGTAAGCATTAGAGGTTGTGATTAACCTAAAAGACAGATGAACTAGTTTGAGCAAGGTTTGAGGATGGATATTCGCTTAGGTTTGCGAGTTGCTATTTTTGATTTCAAAAAGTTATTAGAGAGAACACTTAGCATAGAGGATGTGATAGAACAAGGTAGAAGGAGAGGAGAGCTAAACAGGTGACTAAAGAGTCATTATGGAGAGGGGAGTCGATAGGTTAAAAGGGGAGATAGTCATTCATGCTCTACTATTGTAACGGGATTTAGCACAATCGATGTCACATCAAGTAAGAGTGGTAGTTTAATTAAGAATAAAGTGAAAAGGGGAATAATGTTGGATTATTAAGTGTAATTGGGTTTAAATTTTTCTTAAATAATTCTAATAGAATTTTTGTAATGTTTAGGTTCGAAGGTCAGGTTAAGGAATAAATTAGACAATCAATTAGTTGAGTCTGAAATTCAATTAAGGATAACATTAGATGGTACTCTTTGAATAGTGTACTGCTGTTGAAACTTTGAATTTTTGTTATTAATAAATTATTTTGTAGTGAATCATATTCTGAATTATTCATTAATTAAATTAATGATTAACAATTGCATTTACGAATTTCTAAATTATATAAATTGTGTTTAGTTTATTTCACAAATAATTATCAAAGTAAAAGGTGTCTCACTTTTATATTTTGTTATGTATTATGATGAGTATCATCTCATATGGGCAAGTTTACAATTTTTTATCCCTCAAAGTACCGTAAGGGCACAGGTCATGATTATAGTATATGTGGTGTCAATCTCTCGAGGAGTTGATGAACTAATTGAATTCTAAGTTGTCTAACGCCTAAAGGATAACTAAAATGAAAAAGAAAACTAACAGAAAAGTAAAGAAGTGAATATGGATTGATTGAAAATGAAATTGTAAATTTAAAAAAAATTGAGCACCACCACTAAACAATCAAAAATTACACAAGGAATATTAGTCGATTATTAGATGGGGATATATCCTATCATCAAATGCTAACATGATTACTTTTTTGTTAACATAGTATCGGTCTTAGACTTTCGAAGGGTGGATTACTATCTCTCGGCTTATAATCATTAAACCTAAATTATAACACCTAATTGAATTATGAAATTTGCAATCTCTCAATTAAGAAAAGCCCACACATCCAATTAGATCTTAAGCCCTCTAATAGAATATCGAGTCCTCATACGAGATCTTTCTTCATATAAATTACTGATTTAATTATTTGTGTGATCTAAGAGATTGTTTAACTCTCATTACCCAATCTAATCGCTTTGCTATTAGTTTACTCTCTTGATTTGTTACCTAAGCCTGTAAATACAACAAATAATCACATTAACATTGATTCAAGAACAAATCCCCAAAGGAATTTAGAACATCATCATTAAAGCCAAATCCATCACTATCAAATCCATCATATACATTCAAAGGAAAGAATAATAAAGATGAAATGAAAATGTCACTTGGAATGGTCGGGATGGATTGAGAAGACAGCAGCAACACATCCTTTAGTTCTCCCTGCTTTGTTTCTCCTCTTCTCTCCTCTTCTTCTCCTTCCTTGGATCTTTCCCATTGTAGCAAATGGAGGGACCAAAAAATAGGTTCTCTATGAGGCCTCGAACTATACACTAGCAAGAATGTTTCATGTCTATGAAAGTGTTTTTAATTGGTATGAACATAATTGTTGGGGGTATTTCAGTGATTTATGTTAATTAAGTTATGCATGCATAAATATACATTAATCATGGACTGAATTACTAAATGTAATATAAAAGAAGACAAAGGTGTGGAAATGTTTTTAATTAATGAAATGTGAAAAGTAGAAACCAATAAGATTAACCCATGTATCATGTCCCACACCATAAGAATTAGTCATATGGCATGTCATCCACCACATACTTTACCTAAACACATGAAGAGGAAGAGGGGAGGGTTGACCATCAAAATTTTTAACTTCTTTATTCATCCAAAGTCTTGTGAAATTTGATCTCTTAAGGAATTTGAAAGAAAACACAAGAAATTTGTGAATTTGAAGTCTAGATTCCATGTTTAGGTGTGAACATTAGCTCCTTCCTGATCTCTTCTTCATCTAAGGTTTTGTTATTTATATGTGATTGCTGAATATGAGTTTTGAATGGGTATGTTATATGTAGAAGTGGAGAAGACCATAGAAGTGAAGCAAGTGGAGTAAAGAATTAGGGCTTTGATCACTCTTTTAAAAGGTATGGAAATTTTGATATGTTGTTAGAGCTTTTGAGTGTTACGTGAGGGGTTTTGATAAGAGAAGTATTCTATATGAAAATGGAATGTTTTTGGTTCATTTGGATGTATTTTTGGCATTGCTATTGACTAACAAGATTGAAGTGAGTTAACTAGAGTATGTATCTTATTAGATAGAGTAGTTCCACTGAACATACTTTTGTATTTTAGCCTTATCTTGACATATAGATATCCAAATGGTAATTTTAATCAGAGATTAAACTAAATATATAGGTCTAAAACTTTTACGAAGGAATCAAATTTGAGTTATATCTCTAAGGTTTTCAAATTTGGTTTGAAATTGAGTTTGGGTGGTTGTCCTTGTTTTAGAACAACCTATAGTATTTTGGGTATAACTCTAGGGATAGTACACTAAATTGCATGAAATTTATACCATGAGAAAATTTAGACACAGTCCAAAAATTTTATAGCAGACCTTTTTTCCTTAAAACCCCCACTTTCTATGTCAAAATCGTCGTACAAAACTAACCTGAAATCTTGTTTCGAGAAAAAAAATTGGAAATTTGGGTACATCCATCCATCACCCTAATTTTAGCCCAAACAAGAATTTTTTTTCCTTACCTAATTGCTATTGAATCTCATATAAACTCTTTCAGATGTCATTAGACTTGGCAAGTTATATGGGTAACATGAGAATCATGGTTATAATGTCTACTTACTTAAATGCTTTCATTGACGCATTATTAAAAAGGGACTATGTTCATAAAGCATGCTAAATTTGGTTAGGCATGATGAATGTTTTCAAATTATAATGCAAGCATTAGGGATTGAGTTTGAATGTATGAATTATTTCTTTTTAATGTTCTAATGATTAGTTTTAAAAGTGCCAAGTCTTAGTTGTAGGTAAATAGCTATGCCTAGAAAGGTTTGCAGTGGTTTTTATTCGGAGACACTACGGTGTCTTCTGGTTTAGAGACTTAAGTCTCTTCTGTTTTAGAGCTATTACCTATTTTGTAGTTACTAATCATAGGTTTCTTTTGTTTGTTCCTATTACCCACTTATGAAATGAGTAGTAAACAAATATTGTATATGTTTTGATATTAGTTCTGTTTTGATGCAAACTTATAGTCAGCATGCTCGTTGAGTATCATATTCAATTAGTATTATGTGATATTTCATGACGTTATGTTCTAATGTATTTTCCATCAATTTGTTTTCATGAATCATTTGAATGTAAATGTTAGATGACTGTTGAAAGTAGTCACCATCTTGCATCATTATTTTTCCCACTAAGTTATATGCTTAGCACAGTGGTTTTTCCTCTATATAGGTTTTGATAAACAAGATTAACGTTAGGACAACCACAATGGCCAAAGAAGGGCGTATTCATTTTTGAAAGATTTTGTACTTAATTTTTGAGTTATATTTATAAATATTATAAGAAGATTTATAGTATGTCTAAATGGTTTGTAATAACCTTAATGTAGGATAGGTTTGTTTTTAATATATGGATTTGATATGTGCAAATTGTGACCAATTTAAACCTCAATGAAATATATAATATGATGTATATTGTCCTTTTTTTGGGGAGTTGTTGGCTTATTTTGGTTTGTTTTATGTGACATCCATATATCCTCTTGAGTGGAATTAGGGTGTTACATTGTAATATTTTCTAATTAAGACAAAAACTAGGTTTTACCCAACCCTAAAAAGTTCAAAATATCCCAAAAAAGTTAAGTTTAGAAGTTGATTTGTGTCTGCTATCATGCAGGCTACGATTGTGACACTCAAAAAACTGCTTCTGTTATGATCATGGCCTTCCCTGCTCGCTTCTATCACAATCGTAGCCCTGTAAGCTTCCTCCGAATCACCTCTGTTATACAATATCTGATCTCAAAAACTAATAAATACATCAATGCACCTCAAATACACAAAATTAAATCTCAATAGCTGCTTTAACTCATATAACACTCAAAATACTAATATCTGACCAATTAACACAATTCTAACCCTAAAATTACATTAATCAATTAATTAACCACTACAAATATACTAAAATGTCTACTAAAACATCATGTAACCTACAACTATCTTTATCACTTGTTAATTTAGTGAAAATGTGTTAATTAAATAGAGAGGATGTATAAATTGATTGTTAATAAATTGTGTAAATCATGAATTTGAGGCTTGTCTAGGATAGGCTAAATTTGATGATCATAGATTGATAGGTTGTTTAAATATGAGCAAGTAATGGCTAGGTATCTATCTGTGGAGCAAGTATCAAGGCATCCTAAGTCCCAAGGATATCATAAGTTAATGGCTAGGTAACACAGTGGTATGAAAATATCCTGAGTCTTAGAGATATCCTATACCGATAACTAGGTATTAGAGTGGTACCAAATACCAATTTAGAATAACAAATTAAGGTACCATGTTTCTGTGTTTATATATTTGATTACGTTTCCACTTAGTGAGAGATTATAATGAGTAGAGATGAGCTGACAAACCATTGAATGTAAGTCTACTAGGTTAAGCAGGGCCTTAACAATTCAATTAATTATGAGATAAAATAATATTAGTCTTAATCATTGCTTTGATAAAATTTTGGATTATTAATTGTTCAAATAGGTTGAGTAATGTTTTGTATTTTAGTATTATATTTATATTTTAATCACTTGAATATTTTTTTATATTTATATATTTTGTTATTTGATTTTAAGGATACAATCAGTTACCTTTTACTAAGTAAGCAGCTCGCCCCTTGTCACTATTTTTTAATAGATAGAGAAATTATTAATACCCCAATGCATGTATTCGACATGATGAAGTTTAAGTGGAGCCAACCAATTAAATTTAATAAATTTATTTTATTATATATTTTTTGATATGAAATTTTGAGTATTTTTATTTTTGTAAAATATTTTTTAAATTGACAAATATTCTTTTTTGGAACTAATGAAAATTTTATTAATTAATGTTATATTTTAGGAACAATTTGGATTAATTATGGATTGAGAGTGTTTGGAGGGTCGCATTGGTGGCTTAGAAGTTGTGACAATGTGAGAGCATGATAAAAACGATTGCAACAGGGGTTACCAATAGTCAATGGCATGGATGAGGGAGTTGGTTGCTAGGGTTTTTCGTTAGTTGTTAGGTTTTCCTCAGATGATGTTCACAATGTGATTGTCTTATCCTAGGTGCAGATTGGACAAATCAGGAATGGTTAAACCTCAATGCATCAACTTATTGATAAAGAGAAGATAACAGTCTCTAACTGCTTGCAAGTAGTGAGCAATCACTCTTCGCTTCTTCAAAAGAGCATATATTAACTGGTTACAAGATGAGGATAGTTGCACCAAGTTATTTTTCAATTTGATCTCAACCAGGAAAAACCATAATAAGATCTTCTCAATTACTTCTCAAGAGAGTGTATTACTCTAGAATCCTAAGGATATATAAAATGAAGTCGTTAGGGTTTTCTTCTCTCTTCTTAGTACTAGTGTTTCATCTAATGTCTCACTCACAGATCCAAGGAAACTTAATCTGCAAAAAATATCTCATATTGATTTTGATCTCCTAATGAAACCAGTGGATGAAATTGAGATCGAGAAGATTGTTTTTGGTGTGAATGGAAAGAATGCACAATGGTCAAATGACTTTAATTGTTTTTTTTTTCCAGCAATCTTAGAATATTGTTTTTAGTTTTATCAAAAAACACTATCGATGAATTCTTCTCAAATGGTTTCCTTATTAAGGAGATTAATAAAACCTTCTTATGCTTGATCCCTAAAGGCTTAAATACTTCCACTTTTGGGGACTTTCACCCTATATCATGCACCAACTTTCTCTAAAAGATCATTTCCAAAATCCTAGCCATAATTTTGAAGAAGGCAATTTCTCCTTTGATAAATGAAAACAAGGCACCCCTTTTGAGTGATAGAAATATTGGTGACAATTTCTCCTTATACAAGAATTGTTGAAGGGATGTTCTACAAGTAAAAGCCCCCCAATTGCACATTGAAAATTGATATCAACAAGGTTTTCGACAAAGTGAGATGAAAATTCTTATGGAAAATGATTACAACATGTAGGTTTCCCACTCAGTTCATCAACTTGATTATGGAATGCTTTACATCTAACACGTTTTCAGTTATGATTAATGGCACTCCTTCTTTCTTTAAAGCAACAGGAGGCCTTGGATAAGGGGATCCTTTATCCCCCTATCTCTTTATCCTTTGTATGGAAATTTTTAATGCATTAATCAAGCACGAGGCCCTTTGTAATCCTGGATTCAAAAACCATACAAAATGTAAAAAAAATTGGCCTAAATAACCTCTGGTTCGTAGATGATCTTCTTATTTTTTACAACGCTAACTTACATTTAATCCACTCCTACGTGCAAGCTCTTGAAACTTTCAAGCAATTCTCGTGACTGTGACTCAACGTACATAAGAGTCACTTTCTCCTATCTAAAAGTGCTTACTCATTGGAACCTTTTATAGCTGAAGCTAAGGAATGCAACTTAAATGTCCTCTTCTACTATATCTTCGTCTCTTAGTGTTGACAAAGAGGCTTAATCATTTCGAATGTAGGCCTATCTTAGAAAAGATCTAGAAGAGAGTCAATTCTTGGGTGAATATATCCCTCTCCTAAGCAAGTAATTTTGCAGCATATAAAATTTTTCCTCAACTATTTACATGTTTATTGGAGTTCCCATATTATTTTAATCTCAAAGCATCATCAAATCGGTTGAAAAGATCCTAAGATCATTTTTATGGAGCAACTTGAATGGCGATCCTAGAGCAGCTAAGGTTAAATGGTCAATCCTTTGTTATCTGAGAGAAGAAGGCATTCTCAACATTTTATCCATTAAAATCACAAATCATGTTTTGATTCTTAAGAGGTTTTGGTGGATATTGGAGGACAAAAACACTCTTTGGATCAAATGGTTACATTCTTACTTACTTAAAGGTAATTGCATATGGGATATCAATCCAAAGGCTTGTCACTCTCACTTCATCACTTAGCTTCTAAAACTAAGAGATGCAGTCTAATAAGAGGTCTCTTGTAAGATAGGCAATGGTAAATTAGTCATACTTTGGTAAGATGATTGTTTAGCCTTGGTCCATTAATACACTCTCCTCAACATTTTAGGATTTCTTCACTACACTCTCAACACACTAGGCTTTGCTTATTCATTAATGGTAATTCTTGGAACTTTCCACATTGTCTACAGCATCTCCAACCAAGATAGCCCTAGGATATACTCTAATTTGACATCTTTTTTTGGAAGGATATTCCGCTTAGCATCCATACTAACAAAACTATGATTAACTTGTTACTTAGATGGAGCTACAAAGTCTCTAGTTTCACGATAGTCTAGAGTAAGGTTTTACTTTCAAGAATTTCATTTATTTGTTGGTTTTCCATACAAAACAAGCTAACCATAACAGATAGAATGCCCTACTTGCAAGTTGATAAATTTTGCTCGATGTTCTCATTGCATGATGAATCACAGAACCATCTTCTATTTGAATATCCCTTCAAGAAATCCATTTAGGATTATTTTATTGTTAAATATGTATTCTAAGGGACTCTCTCACAGACATTACCATAGAATCTCAACTCAAATCGCTAACTCGAGACCAAATCTTCATATTCATACTATCGTATTGCAAAGTTGTGTAGCAAATCATCAATAGACAGATATCTTTGCTAAGCCTTTGAATGAAGAAAGATTCAAAGAAATTAGACGAAACTTGAATATGGTAGTATTGAGAGACCAATCATCTGACACGTCATGACCCAGATGATTCTTACAGAAGGAAGATAAAAAGTCATAAGTCTTCAAGAGCACAGTAATTGCAACTTACAGACGGTAATTTTTTTGACAAGGAAGTATAAAGGAAATCCTCTCAAAAGGCTCAAAACATCACCGACTCTAGAATACTCTTGAAATCCTCTTAAATGTATTTTTGCATAACTCTATTCTTGATATCAAGCCCTTTTAGTTACATTTTCATCTTCAGATACTAATCTCATTACTTTGAGAAGTTTCTACTGTCTAAAGACCAAAATGGATCAAGCTATGATTTATGGAAGACTTATTGATTTCGACTCCTTGAAGAAAAATCAGATGGATATTGATTCAGAAGTTGATGCAACCGGATGGAAAAACTTCTTTCGGGTCTGAGCAGTTTATCTGAATGAAGTTTATAAGTTTTGGAAGTATGAGAAAGTAGTAGACGATACTGCAGTATCAACGGTGGATAGATTATCGGTTATTGTAAAAATGGAGCTAATCGAGAAGTTCAGTGGATATCCATGTGTTGGAGCAGAGGTGTCTCATAATACTAGATGGATGACTGAAAGCCGTATAGAGAAGGCACAGGTAAATCGACAACTCTATGGAAGTAGTGACCCAAAGGACAAGAAGGCATCAAATCTTGTTTCGAAGGCTAAGGTTCTACATTCTATACTTTTTCATTGTATTCTACCATGAACAGGATCGAAGAACATTGTGTCATCGATAGATGAACAATGCCTATTCTATTTACTTAATCACTAGGCTACAAATCTTCCACACTTGATTTTGAGGTATATGATGAAGACGAAGAGGGATTCTAATGCCTTACCATATGGCATATTGCTATCAAGAATCTTTAGAGATTCTAGAATTCCTCTTGACAGAGGAAATAGGACAAAGATGAACATCAAAAGCATTATTAATGCAGGGACTATCTGTAGAATGGGATTGAAAAGTTTAGAAAGGAAGGATACGACCTCTATGGCGAAAGCAAGGACTGAGTGGGAGCATATTGTCAGACGCAGAGTGAGTGAAAATATTACTCCCAAAGAGAAGAAGAAACCTTAATCCTCAGGAAGAATGGCTATACAAGAAAAGAGGAATAAATCATCAGAGATAGCAACTAAGGCTGAGACGATAGTATAAAGAGAGGAAAGCTAAGTGCATCTACCTGAAAAACAAGTGTCGTTGAAAAGAAAGACAGAGACATTTGACTTTGAGAAAGTTAAAAAAATTAAGAAGATCACCAAGGATATTAACTCTCCAACAAGAAGAACAGAAGAGAGGGAAAGGATTGACTCTTGGTGAAGATTCTGAAAAGGTAGAGAAAGCACCACAGGCTACCAGGTCTTTAGTCTCAATTTTGCAACAAGAGCAGACAAAATCAACTAAAGAGATTAGAATTAAGAGGAAGTTGGAATTTGAAAGGGAGAGACCCAACCACAACCACCTTCCAAATTGGTAGAAGAAAATAAGAAGTTGAAGATTAGTCAGAAAGAAAGTACTTCAACTGGTGGTCAACAAAAAGAAAAATCAGTTGAACATAGAGTGATATCTCATAATCCTATCAGAAAAGAGGATTTGAGAATGAATGTGATAGAAGAAGTGGTACCTGTTAGAAGCAGAAGCTCAATCGTAATAAGAGAACCTGTGAAAAAGATAGTCAAGGTACAAGTTGAACCTATATTAATCAATAATCGGTCTATACATCTTTTGAATCATGAAGAAAGAAGATTATATGGGATTCTAAGAGATGAAAAGTCATAACCATATCCGTTGAAGATGACTAAAGATCAATTATCTACCCAATTACAAGCAGAACATAGATCAAGATTGTACCAGACATACAACCTAGAGCTTCAAACATTGTACGCAATATAGAAAAAGGGAAATAGAAGATGTACCCTAAAGGAAAAACAGGTGACCTTACAGAAGAGCAGATACAAGAAGCTATGAGAAATATAAATGAGGAGCAATCAAGAGGAATCTATGTTTCACACCATATTTCAAAAGCATCAAGAAGTCATGTGGCCGCTTCACCACAGATGCAACTTCTCAGGTAGTTGGAAGAGTGACTGAAGGACAGTACAGAACTATCAAGCTTGAAGGTATTATTGTCAACTTAGAGACTTTTGTGTACCTAATCATGCACTTCAAACCTTTGAGCTTTATATCTTCAATTAGAGATGTCCTTCATCTTCTTGGAAAACCTATTCCAAAACTGCTTAGACCTGATGATCTTGATCTCCCTTAAGGCAAACAAATTTTCAAACCTCCTGTTCTAAAAATCATTGAACTAAATGTTTTACCTTCAGAAACATTAGTTGCTACAAACATCTATCCATCAAGTGCACCTCAACAAGTCACTACTATTGGAATGGAAGAAGTAAGACACTCTCAGCAATGGAGTCAGGAAGCCTTAGTGAAGGAGATTGAAGAAATTCATTCTAAGGTTGATGACGTGAATGACTCAGTGGGTGACCTACGTGAGGAAGTAGCCTATTTACGTGTTTTAATAAAAGAAGACCTCAAGTTGATTAGAACTTATATGCAATGCATGTTTTCTGAAATCATGAAGCATCTGAGATAGACTTTTTGATTAATAACAAATAAGGGGAGGAAAGAAGGAAAAAGGGGGAGAGAAGAAGAAGTAAGGGGGAGAAAAATAGAAGAAAGAAGAAAAACAGAAGAAAGGAGAAAAATAGAAGAAAGAAGAAAAATCGAAGAAAGAAGAAAAGAAAGAAAAGTAGAAGATAGCATATGTGTATTTTGTTTGTTGTCTTTTTAATCATTTGTTATTTTCTTATTCATTATCTGAATAAAATTTCATTCACTTTGATCTTTCTAAAATTATGATTATTTGTTATCATTAAAAAGGGGGAGATTGTTAAGTCAAGAGGACTTCATGATGATTAATTTTGATGATAATCAAATAATGATTATGTTAGAAATAAATAAACGTTTTGATAAGTGTGTTAAGTGTACAGAAGCAAAACACAGACGAAGTGGAAAACACAGACGAAGTGCAAAATAGAAACGAAGTGCAAAACATAGACGAAGTGGAAAACAAAGACGAAGTGCAAAACACAGATGAAATGGAAAATACAAGTGAAGCGCAAAACACAGACGAAGTGGAAAACGCAGACGAAGTGAAAAACACAGAAGAAGTTGAAAACACCAACGAAGTGCAAAACACAGACGAAGTGCAAAATACAGACGAAGTGGAAAACAAAACGAAGCGCAAAACACAGATGAAGTAGAAAACACAGACAAAGCGCAAAACACAGTCGAAGTGGAAAATACAGATAACGCGCAAAACAAAAACGAAGTGCTAAACACATACGAAGTAGAAAACACAAATGAAGTGCAAAACACAGATGAAGTGGAAAATACAAACGAAACATAAAACACAGACGAAGTGGAAAACACAGACAAAGTGTAAAACACAGAAGAAGTTGAAAAAACAGACGATACAAAGAATAAGATATGCCAGTACGTCGGACAGTTACTTAGTTGGAGTTAGCTATAGAGCTCAACTAAATAACATTTTTTAAGATTCAAGAAGCGGTTATCAAGGATCAAAAAGCAGTTAGAGACTTAGGCTATAAATACTAGTCGTAATCGAAGATTTTAAAAACTTACGAATCTTACAACTTTTGAGAAATCATTTGATCTTTGAGCTTTCAGGTGCTTACTTAGAAAAGAGAAATTCTATAGTGCGATACTAAGAGAGCTAACCCGACTGTAACAAAAGCTCACAATATCTTTCTAGTGAGAGAAAGAAAAGGCTGAGTGCTTGGAGAGGCTAACGTAGCAGAAAGAATACTTTGTGTAAAAGACCTGAAGAGGCTCTGGAAGGGAAGAAAAAATACTTGTAATTTGTCGAAGTATAGTAAAACACTTAGACAAACTCTGAGGATTGGACGTAGCCTACGGTTTGGGGTGAACCAGTGTAAAAATCGCAACGTCTATCTTCAATCCTTTTCCTTCAATTTATTTTATTGTTAAACAATTATATAGAAGTTATTTGCGATTTAACTACGTAACAATTGTCGTATAATTTTTGTGAAATCTTTTTAACAAGTTAGAGAAGTTCCTAACAATATTTTGTATTCACAAAAGGGATACACCATTCAACCCCCCTTCTCGTGTATCTAGTTTCTTGTACGTAAATTCTATACTAACGTTTGATTTACTTCAAAAAAGAAAATAGTATTGTAGATGGGGTAAGATGCATTGTCAAGTTTTCTCAAACATATATTAAAATATGTAAGAGTGTTTAAAGTGGCATGTTGTCATGAGAAACGAGAAGCATAAGTATAGAGGGTCTTGATGTAAATAGATTATTAGTATAGTTTGTAGTGAGATAGGATATTCAATATACTCAGTCATAATATTCTCATTTTAATTTGTACATGGTACTTCTTTTTAGTGTCTAATGTTATTTTTTGTGTATAAGATGAGGATTACATGTATTAGATCTTGGTATGGTTTTTATTTAAATATAGAATTATTTAGACTCAAATATGATATTACCATATAAAAGTGACTCTACTATTTACTTATAATGAGTGATGACATTTTCACTACAAAACATATAATGAAACATGGTACTAATTGCGCTTCTGGTAGGATATTCACATATTAAGGTTAAGGTGTCATTAATATGTAAAGAGTTAACTCACAGTATTTTCTACAATGTTTTCAAACAAATTTCTTTGTGTAGTCGATGTATCTTTTTTAAGGAAGCCTTCTAAGTTTCTAGAATATGGAAAAGTGAGATTTAGACATTACACTCAATTTTTTTAAAAATTTTACTTAGAATATTTTACTAAAAATTTGTATTAATTAAGATGGATAATAACATTATTCAATTTCCATGATCCCTTTTCATATCCACAAAAACTATCTTTATAGAAACTCAACTCCTATTGATTTTAGAAAAAATATTGAAAATACTAAAATATAATCATAAATTTTTAAACAACAATCCATAACACAATTCTTACAATATATCACAAATACTCACTACAACAATATAACCTGTGGCGATGATTTCTTTAGCAATGAACAAAAGTTCATCACCAGAACACAACAAATTATGACGTTTAAAAATATTCGTCACTAAAAGCTATAATTTACTGATGACAACAACAAGCGTTGCTAAAGGGAAAACCTATAGCGATGAAACACAGAAATCATCGCCTAATGTTGTATATTTAGTGACGATTGTGAACAATCGTCACCAAATGATGGGATATGGGTGAGGATGTCACATATTCATCCCTAAAAAACACTTACGATGATTTCTTAAAATGTCACCATAACTACTCAAACATATTGCGACGTATACAAAGATTCGTCACTTAAAGTTCTGCATTTGGTAACGAATGTTTTATTTGGTCACGAAAGTTTACACGTATTGAGACGATTTTTTTCCTTGTCACTAAATGTCTAGCATTCAGCGATGAATTCTTTGAATCGTCACCAAATGTTCCGCATTCAGCGACGAATTCTAATATTCGTCGCTAAATGTATATATTTTGTGACAATTTCTGTAATTCATCGCTAAATGATTGACTTTTTCATAAATTATTAAAATAACAATTTTATAATCTATCATAATTAATATATGTTTTATTGGAGATTTGTTTTGAATGTTTACAATGTACTATTGAAGAAAAACTTACAACATAATTTTAAGTGTTAAACAGTACTATCAATATTAATCATTAGTATTTATTAACATTAAAAAATAAGTTATAAAAATTTAAAATAATTTTATCGATGTAATTCTAAAAAATATGGGTTATGGAGCTAACATTAGTTAATAAAAATTTAAATTATTTTATCAATATAATAAAATGATATATGGAGTAGTACGAACTTAGAAGAAGTAATCCAATTCATACATTCATAAAACTAGAACAATAATAGTCAATAGTCAATAGTACACAACTTGAACTATAAGTAATACATATATTGTTTAGCAAACTATTGTTGATGCAACAAGAACTAAACTTTAAAGCTGAGTTTAGATGATTGACTCTCTAACTGATAATGATATAATTATTTATTTGGATTCCAAGTGACATGAGAGTCGGTAAAGGTAAATGAGTCCCAAATGTCTGGATTCCCCAAAAGGACCCTTGTATGTTCAAACGCACCAATTTTTCTTTACCAACTGTTGTGACAATGCTCCAACCACTATGGGCAAATATGTCAAATTCAAGACTGAAGGCAGCTTCAAACAACATGTAGTATAAACCATCAAATGTGAAAATATATAATAGCTTCATAAAAAGTAATGAGATGTACATAATAAGGGAAGTGACGCTGTTCGAATGATACTAAACATCTTGTTCCAAAACATTGGCCATGGAAGGTTTATGAGGAATTTTTCTGATACGTGAGATTTCTTTGTCAGTATCAATTTGGTCAGTAAGGACAATTTTGCCATATTCCTCCCAACGGAATGAATTAGGGCCATCGTCAACTAGTCTCCATGTCAACATTCCTTCATTAATAATGTTTAACGGGAAATACTTTAAAAGTTGAGTTAGAATAAAACGATAATATGTTTAAATCCAATTATGATAACAAATGAAACTACTAAGGTTTAGAACTTAATGGATTTCCTAAAGTATAACACCTTTCATATGCAAATCGTTACAGAAATATCATCGAACACCTTACAGACACGACAAACTCATCCCAAAATTCAAATGCAATTTATATGTTGTACCCTCCACAACTAACATGAACACATTCAATGCTACTTCTAATCACGGAGAACCTAAAACCATCAAGAAGCAATTTTAGAAGATTCAGTAAATATTGCATTGAGTATAACACTTTTGATATGCAAATCGTAACAAAAATATCATCGAACACCTTACAGACATGACAATGATATTCCAAGATTCAAATGCAAACCATATGTTTTCCCTTCCATAACAAACATTAACATAGTCCACGCTCTCCAACGACAATGTGCAAATAACATAACACAAAGAAATTAGAAAAAACAATTATGAAAGATAAAAAAATTAACTTCAACACCGCAAAAAATGAATAATGTATAGATCTACATAGATCTATACAAAGAATGTCCAGTGTTAAGTCAGGATGACTTTACGATGTTTTAATTTTGATGACAAACTAATAATAATAATGTTAGAAATAAATGAACGTTTTGACAAGTGTTTTAAGTGTGCAGACGAAGCGCAAAACAAAGAAGAAGTACAAAAGTCAGAAGAAGCGCAAAACACAAACGAAGTACAAAATTCAGAAGAAGCGCAAAACACAGAAGAAGTACAAACCACAGAAGAAGCGCAAGACACAAATGAAGTACAAAAGTCAGAAGAAGCGCAAAACATAGACGAAGTACAGAAGTCAGAAAAAGAGCAAAACACAGACAAAGTACAAAAGACAGAAGAAGCGGAAAACACAAACGAAGTACAAAACATAGACGAAGCACAAAACACAGAAGAAATACAAAACACAAAAGAAGCGCAAAGCACAAAAGAAGTGCAAGACACAGATGATACTCATAAGAAGTTACGTCAATACATAGGATGGTTACTTAGTTGAAGTTAGTTACAAAACTTAACTAAATAGCGGTTTTCAAGAATCAAGAAACAGTTCTCAAGATTCAAGAAGCGGTTATCAAAGATCAAGAAGCAGTTAGAGAATGAGAATATAAATACAAGTCTCAATCGAAGCTTTCGGGCGAATGCTACTGAATGATTGAATATACGATATCAATGATCTTTGAGTACTTACTTACAAAAAAGATTTTCGTATTGCAATACTAAGAGAACTATTATTACTGTAATAAAAAGCTCACATTATCTTTCTAGTAAGAGAGAGAAAAGACTGAGAGCCTGAAGAGGCTATAGCAGAAAGAATATTTTATGAAAGAAACCTGAAGAGGCTCTGAGAGAAAAGAAAGAATACTTGTAGGTGTTTGAAGTATAGTGGAACACACAGACGAACTTTGAGGACTGGATGTAGCCCATGGTTTGGGGTGAACTGGCATAAAATCACAGCGTCTATACTCTAACTCTTTACTTCATTTTATTTTTGTTGCTAAATATAGTTTTATATAGAACTAATTTGCAATTTGATTTCGTAATAATTTTCGTATAAGCTTTGTAATACTCTTTTAACAAGTTCAAGAAGTTCTTATTATTCCTTTTAATTCATATTCACGAAAAGGATACACCA
>JAOSBO010000008.1:35761326-35809015 GCA_027563915.1 Erythroxylum rotundifolium
TTCTCAATTTATCCCATTACTATTCACTATACCCGAAATGTCAATGAGTGCATGTACAATTATTTTCATGTTTGCAATGACTCAAATTCACATGCATGTATGCTAACATTCCTCTGAGCTTGAAATTACAAATTTTTTAACTCTCACATTTCTATTCTCTCCATTATTGAAATCTGATTTCTAACCTTTAATATGGGGGTGGGATGATACAGCAGACATCCTCTCTTGATCAATCATATATGCTCATGTGCCTTGAACATTCAATGGAGTCTCTTGATCAATTTCAAATCCCTCATTAACATTTACTTGTGTAGTAACTTTGTCAGTTCTTTTACACTTCCTCCCTTTATACCAATCAAGATAACCAATTTTTCAAATCAATGATCAAGCAAATGACCATCCTTTTGACAATAATTACAGTATCTTCTTCCTTTGTCTCTTTTATTCTTGTTATAACTGGACTGCCTATCAGTAGCCATAAATGGTGTTGGTGGTTCTGTGGAATCACTCATTGTAATCTGCTTTTGCCTCTCTACTTGTTGCATAATGTAGTAAGCCGTATTAACACTAGGAATTGGATCTATAAACAAGATCTCATATTTACGACTGAACTTCATCAAAAACTGCATCAATTTGGATCTAGCTTCTAACCCAACATATTTGTCATTTTTACCATAGTTATACTTAGTCATTCTTCCACGTAAGTAGATACATGAACAAGTAGGAATGGCATTGAAACTCTGTAAATCATCCCATATTTTCTTAAGTTTGCTAAAATACGGAGCAACAGATATGGATCCCTGACTAACCTGACTGAGATTTCTCTACAACTGATAAATCAGTGGCCCGTTGCTTTGGCCATATCTTTCATCAATCTCTTTCCAGAGATGATGAGTTGATTGCACATACAAAAAGGTGTCAGATAGATTTGTGGCCATATAATTCAAAATCCAGCATGTCACCATGTAATCACACCAAATCCAATGCTAGTATGCACTGTTAGTGAAACAGTCTTACTTCACCCTAAGAAACTGCTTCCACTAAATTAAGTGCTCATCAACATCAACCTTGGATGATTACCACTAGAGATGAAATAAGGATCATTGACCGTAATTACTTCTAATTTAGAGGAGTTTTTAGAAACATTATCAGCCATGGCTTTATTAGCATGAAATCTCAATCAAATGAAAACTTCAAATCTTTAGGTTTGACAAAGCAACAAAATTGAACTATAAATTAATCACAGATCTACAACACTTAAACCAATTGCTCAAGCATAGGATCAATCTTGCAAAAGACCTAGATCTTCGAAGCAAGCTCTTTGTGCTTTGATACCATTTTAATTTGAGAGGGAAACTCGAGAAGAGGGATTTTAGAGAAAGCCAGATCACTTAGATCTGAGCTCAAGTAGAATATTTATATATAAACAGCTGGTTCTCTTTTTGCACGAAAGTTAGTTAATATCAGTTAGAATAAGTAAAGAATAACTTTAGCTATTTACAGATCAGGACCTAACTTTACATATTTTCACACACTCTTCACAATTCTAGCTTTTACCTTCCACTAGGAAAAGCTAAGGTATCCTTTCGAACTGTTTTTGCCCTAATTCTTTTTTAATCCAAATATAATACACATATTATATAATTTACAATTTCGTCATGGGTTGTCGACAACCTTTTCAAACATGGTTGGCTATGTAGCAAAGAGAGCTTGCTACAGATTTGTATCATTGGCTACTATTGCTTGATCCTACAGTTTCAATCCATAGATCACTTCAATTTAGGTTGTTTTACTTTTAGATGTCTACGTGTAAGAGTATGTTTTATCTCATTGAAAAGTAATCTTGGTCGTTTCTTTCCTCAATATTTCTTCTACAACATTTATTTCTTCAGTTTCTTGTATGAAAGTACATGTTTCTTTTGGTCACAATAGCCTTCCGCCCCTTTTCTATTTTTATGTACTTCTCTCAAAATATAATTAAAATTTTTTTAATTAATTTTAATTTTAATTTAAGGCATCACAAATGATATTAAACTTTTATTTATATGATTTTAGTAAGTTTATAGTTCGATCTTACACTAAAAACAATAAGAAATTTTGTTATGAAAAATGAATATTATTAAGGTTATCATAAATTTGAGGAGAAGAGATGAAAATTTATAAAAAATTATGGATAAAATTTTAATTAACTATTTTTCAATTTATAATATTTTTAAATTTGAATCATAATAATGCACCAAAAATGGTACTGTAGGCAAATTAGCAACAGAAATTATTTTATGTAGGTAAATTTGTCGAGAAAAAAGATATTTTGTGACCAAAAAAATTTGTCGTTAAAAGAGGAGGGAATTTTTTGCCAACAGAATATAAGGACGAAATAGTGAAAGTCGTCGTAAAAATAGATGCCAATGGTTCTCGGTAAAAATTGCGTATGAAACTTACCAATGGATAAAAAACTGTAGGGAAATTCCCTACAAAAAAGGTGATTCCTTAGGTAATTTCCCTACATAAAGGTTTTTTCGTAGGGAATTCCTTATAGAAATATCATTCCGTAGGTAAATTACCTATGGAAAACCTTTATGTAGGGAATTTACCTATTGAAACACCATTCTGTAGGGAATTTCCCTACAAAAAGGTTTTTCGTAGGGAATTCCCAACAAAAATATCATTCCATAGGGAAATAATTTTAGTGATGGATAATGGAATTCTGTTGAGTAATTTAGCGACAAAAATTTTAATTCTGTTAGAAATTTTAATGATGGAAATTTTAATTATGTCCGTAAATTTAGCTATAAAAATTGTAATTTTGTCAGTAAATTTAGTGACGGAAATTGTAATTCCATTAGAAAATTTTGCTTATGGTCATTTCTCCTAACACTCTTTCCGTCGGTAACTTCTGTTGCCAAATTGCCGATAAAAAATAAGTATTTTCTGTCGGCAATTTTTGTCACTAAAACAAATTTTTCTTATAGTGTCACTAGATATAACATGAATTATATGGTGGCAGGTAAACGATTGATGTACGGTTCGTCACCTTAAAGTAACTAGGGATAATGTTCTATTGTTTGCAATTAGTATTAATTTAGAAAATCCTTAGACAAGGTGGAATGAAAATTAAAAAATATTTTTAGAATTTCATTAAAAGAATATGATATTAATGTTGGAAAATTAATATGATTGGACTTATATATAATAGACATTAATTTTATGCTCTAGTCTAATCGGAACATTGTATGAAAAAAGGTTAGTCAAAGCCACTTTGGCACTCTTCATATTTGGGTGGTCATGATGTGATATTAAATATTAATCTTGATCTATATTTAAAAATTGTTTGATTATATAATTAAAGATAAATAAAGGAGTTTAATTTATCTAAACCTAAATATAGCTTAGGATTATAAATTATATCTATTTAAGAACCTAGTGGGTTATATATATAAAACAATTGAAAGAGAAAAAGGTAATTAATCAGATTAGACTTGATTGTAAAATTTGAAAGAATTATGACCTAATATAAGCTATTTGAATAATAAAAAACAATATCAAATAACGTTAGAAAATAGTTAACAAAAAAATTTGAAACTAAAGAAACAAGGCTACTTATATGGGCATATTATGCTTAGAGAGGACTATGACACTCTCTCGTAAACCTTCTTTTAGATATATTCGGTCTTTAAGGAGTGATAGTCGTGCATTAGTGTGTTTTTGTCTAAGTATTTGGTATGTGTTTCTTACATAATAAGTTATTATTGTTGTGTTTTAGGTCTTATTTTGTATGATTTTGTTTAGTTTGATCTTCGTGGTTGTTCTTTTATGTTTGATGTTCATTTAAGGTAAGAATTGATCATTTAGATGGAGGAATGGATGGTTGCCACCTTTATAATTAAGCTAGGGACCAAGAGAGGAGAAGAGAAGTGGAGGTATTGTAAGATAAGAAGAATTTTCTGATATAACAAGACAAGAGAGGAAGTTAAGGAGAGCAAAGCGCTAAGAAAATCTTCAAAAAAAAAAGGCAGAAGAAGGAGAACAAGGAGGGGTTGAGAGAAAATTGATGGATTTTATGAGGCTCGAATTTAGTCTATAGGGAGTTGCAAGGCCTACAGTCACAGACAATTTTGAAATCAAGCCAAGACTCTTGAACATACTCCTAAACAGTGTTCAAATCTATGGGTTATCAACTGAAGATCCTAATGCCCACCTAACAAATTTTTTAGAGATTTGTGACACTTTTAGATTCCAAAGGATGTCTGATGTTGTTATGAGGCTCAAATTATTTCCATTCACTTTAAGAGATCAAGCCAAGACATGGTACAACTCACTTAGTGCATCTTAGATTACCACATGAGAGCAAGTAGCCTAAGCCTTCCTTACCAAGTACTTTCCATTGACAAAGATTACGCAAATCATCAAGGAAATTACAAAGTTTTAACAAAATAATGGGGAGTCATTATATGAAGCTTAAGAGAGGTTAAAGAGTTGCAAAAAAGCTACCCACACCATAACCTTCTAAGGGAGTTCTTACTATAGACATTCTATAAAGGTGTGAATCAGACTACAAAAGGGACAATAGATGCAACTGTTCGAGGGTCATTGATGAGAAAAACCATTGAGGCGGCTCATGATCTTTTGGGGAGTTAGCATGTAATAGTTGCATGTGGTCGAATTAATGGAGAGGCAAGACACAAAGGAATAAAGAGGTATGATTCCAATTGATTATGTCACAGCCTTGCAAGCTCAGATTACCACCCTCACCAAGCAGTTAAACAATATGCAAGGAGCTTCTTCAACCACAGCCAAAGCCATGCAGGTCCACTATAAGTTATGTGGGAAAGATAACCATTGCACAGCAAAATGGTTCTTATTAGGAGCTAGTAGCACAGAACGGGTAAATTACTTGGTCCATACACATCGAGTAACAATCCATACTTTTAAAACTTATAATCTTGGGTGGAAAAACCAGCCAAATTTGTATGCAAATGGCTGAGCAAAACCACAAGGACTGTGTGAATTTCAGTAAGACCATCTTGGGTCTTTGGAGAGCAAAATGGACAAGTTGATAAACATATTGGGGTCTAAATTCTCAAGCTAAGAGGAAAGTCGAAAAAGGAAAGAAGAGAATCAGAAATGGATGCTTGCAAGCTAGGATGCCAAATTTGACCAAATCTTGAAGAACCATGCTTCGTCCATCCACAACTTAGAGGTTCAAGTAGGTCAACTTACTACTACTTTGTTTTCTAGAAATGCAAGTAGCCTACCAAGAAACACTGAAGCCAACCCAAAGGAACAACCCAAGGCCATCACACTTCAAAGTGGTAAGAAATTGCAGGAGCCAAGTGTGAAAAAGAAGAGTCAAACAAAGGAGAAAGGCAAGGAGATGGAAGAAGAGAAAGTAGAAGAGAGGTCATATTTAGCACCACCACCTTATAAACCTAAACTTTCATATCCATAAAGGTGAGACAACCTCAGGTAGACACTCAGTTTTCTAAGTTTCTAGAGAAAAAGAAGAAGGTTCAAATTAACTTTTCATTGGTGGAAGCCTTGTAGTACATGCCAAAGTATGCACAGTTTCTTAAGGACATGCTCACACAAAAACGCACTTGGGAGGACAATCAGATGATAACCTTGATGGAGAATCGTAGTTTGATCATCTCGAGCATAATGCCTTCAAAACTACAAGATTCAAGGAGTTTTACTATTCCATGTGTTGTTGGTGACTTTGAATTTTCTAAATGCTTATGTGATTTAGGTGCAAGTATTAACTTAATGCCTTTGTCTATTTTCAGGAAGTTAGGATTATAAGAGGTCAAGCCAACAACCATGCTCATTCAGCTTGTGGATCAATCCATTAAGAGGCCATTTGGAGTTGTAAAAGATGTGATGGTAAAACTGGATAAATTTATCATTCTTATTGATTTTGTTGTGTTGGATTTTGAAGTACATAGAAATTGTCCATTGATTTTAGGTAGGCACTTTATAAATACTAGTAAGGCATTAGTTGATGAGCATGAAGGAAAACATATTTTGAGAATTGGTTATGAGCAGGTAGAATTTAACATGTTGAAATAACCAAAGTTCGATGTCGCCTTGGGGTTTCTTCAAAATTTAACCAAGGATTGCATATAGTATAACCTCGAGTTGTTTTCTTTGAGGAGCCGAAAATGAAATCAAATTCCTAAGTAACTAAATGCAATGCAACCTAAACTATAGAATGGGATTTGAATTGATTAACTACCACTAAAATTGCAATGAATTAAAATAAACATAAAGGACTTGTTTTTAGTATTTTTAAATTTAAAATGAGTGATATGAAATGATAGTAAATGATTGGAATGAAAAACATAAGTGATTAAAAATGATAAAGGCAACTCTCCAATTCAATAGCACAGGAAATCATCATTTAAATAGATATGGGAGTTAAAAACAATGAACCAAGAGTTATAATCAAGCTTTTAATCTAACAACTGAGCCACTTCGAATTGTCACAAAATGTTTTCCAAGGTCCCAATTTGCTAACTGCCACCAGAATAGTAAACTAGAACTAAGGATACTAAAATCCAATGCTCAATGATTACTCAATAATTAATAAAATAGAATTAAAGCCAACAACAGATATAATGGTTCAAAAATTCAAGCCACCTTAAATAATCACAAAATATTCACTAAAATCTCAATACAAAGTCTTGACCTAAAAAAAAGTAATGAAATTAAACTGCAATCAGCACCATATTAGTTGCTAAACATCCATCCAGCCACAGAAATCTTCCAATACAAATATATAATCGATACATAACTCCAAACAATTAAATAGTTATTCTAAGACCTAGGAATCACTAAATAATTAAATGGGTAGCAAATTAATGTAGCTTAAACTCCCCTATGAAGACCTAAGCTCCTACCATTGCCATTAAATCGAAGGATCAAGCAAAACTAACCATGGAAAACCATAGAAGATACTACCAACAGTGAGCTTTAACATCAGCCATGGAATATAAGAATGATGGTTTGGATTTGTGGGAGATGAGGAAAAAAAAACGAAAACTAAGTGTCCATGGTTGAAGAATGATGCCTTCAAAATAAAAACCCTTTTCTTTTCTCTTTTGCATTAGCCCTTTCCTTTTTTTGAAACAACACACAGCTCCTCTATCTTTTAAAGCCACCACTTATTAAAACCCTCCTTTTTCTTTTCTACTGAGAACTGCGTTTTATCTTCGCTTATGTCTCAATGCCGCGTGTTTCGCCCCTTGCACTCTAGCACTGTCATTTTGCTCCTTGCACTCTCACTTTTGCATTTTTCTTTCCTTTTCGGCCTTCCTTCTGTTGCGCTGCTTTTGTCCTCCTTCTCCAGCTATTGGCGTTTTCTTCATCTTGCATGTCATTTTGCTCCTTTTCTCACCTAACATTGTTGTTTCCTTATACTACTGGCTACGTTTTATCTCTTGCTACTGTGCATTTTTTGTTTCAACATCTATGTTTTTGCTCTCTTCCCTAGCTGCTACATTTTCTTCAAATTCAATTGTCGTTTTGTCCTTCTCTAGCTCTTATACACTGTTGTTTTGCTTGCTTCTTGCTCTAGCTAATTTTTGATGCTTTGGACTGCTGCTTCTTTTATCTTTTGAGTACCTTATAATAAAAATTACAAATAATGTAACATCAATTTTCCTAAAATCAACTAATCACTGTTAAACCAAAATATGACAATTTTTTCCCCTATCAATATAAATTAAATATAAGGCACAATAATTCAAATAATAATCAAATAATGCAATAAAGACTAATTATAGTGACAAAAACCCATCCAAATGATATGAAAATATATTTAAATAAATGAGTTTGTCAACTCCCCCATACTTAGTCTTTTGCACTCCTAGGAAAAATAACAATAAAGAGAATCCAAACTCAATGCAAACAAACATAAAGCCGACAAGGCAAGAATATGCAATCAACTTAAGCAACAACTATCCCTAATCAATCAATAGCCATGGAATGCTTCTGTGCAAAGAAACTAATATAAGAGATATAGGAAGATAGAAGTAAGAGAAACGTAATAGATCTCTCATAAGGTACAATTGTCTCTCCCATCTCTCAAATAGGCAACTTTTCACTCAATCCACCTGGGTTAGCACCTACCATAAGCTTGTAAAGATTCTACTATCTCCACCATTAACATACCATAGATTCATAATCAACGGGACTTTTTAAGGTTGTAATGTTGATGAAAGACTAATGAATGGATGAAATGGAAATAATGACAAGTGCAATGCAAGAGTGTTAAGAAACAACTTAAAGGGAGCTAAAGTGCAACCATCAAATGAACACTAATGTGCAAATATCAACTTTAAAGAACCAATCTTTAATCTTCAACCAACAAGGGATGCCTTATTTCAAACTTTATTCTTTTTGGCCAAATTATTCCTCTTTCTTTTCTCTTTCTCTTTTCTCTTTTTTTTCAAAATTCTTTCTTGCTTTTGCTTTTTTTTGGTTGTATATTGGCATACCTAACCTAAGAAGATAAAAATAGCATCATCAATGATGCACATTTAGTCATCAAGAACATAATATGACTCGTGCAAAACACTTGTTTAAGAGCAATGGAATGAAATGAAAGTAAAGGCTCAAAGGGGTAAGAAAAGGTCAATTGAAATGGCTTGTATTTGGGTGAAAAGGTTTAGAAATGAATGCCCCCATCATGCTTACAAATCTAGGTATTAACGCAACTTTGAAAAAGAATCTAGACAAGTTATAGAGGCTAACCAAACTAGGTGGAAATCACAAAAGATGAGAAAGAAAAGTAAGACTAAAAAATTCTTCCAACAAGGCTTTCTATAAAATATTTTTTCCCTATAATCAAGCTATAAAACAAGGTTAACAACACTACACCAAAGGCACTCTACTATGCTAATCAACTAAAAATAAAAATTACTAAAATCGAAATGCATTCAAACTTTAACATGCCAATTTTCACATGCATAAGCAACAAGGATTTGAAATCAAAGCCCAAGGATCTCAAAAGTCAAATCAAAAGGTGGGAATCATAGCAGAAATTCATTCTCAAGAGATAAAGCCGTTCAATTTAGCTCAAAAAGTTTAAAATTTTTGAATTCTTTAGATTATTTCAGCTTAATCAAACAAACAGTGCATAATGCAAAGTCAATAAAATGGCAATCCAAGTAGTGGCAAAACAAATCAGTAAAAGAAATCCCTCCCCTTCACTTAGTCAATGCATTGTTCTCAATGTAAGAAAAACAAGTGTAGGCAAAATGGAAAAAGCAAGGGGAAACCAAACTAACAACTACTAAACAACGATAAATAACTACAACTACTTCCTACTGGAGAGCTTCCCTCCCCCACACTTACTCCGAACTATCTCAACAAACTGATATCACCATCAATATAATAAAAAGTAAGGGAGAAGGGTGGAAGGGAACAATCGTGGGATTAAGGGGGTCTCTGATCCTCATGGTAGTGCTTAAGAATATGACAATTGGCTTGGGAAACATGACCAGTTGCTTCATCCACTAGCTCTACCGTGCTAAATGAATGCACCTTGGTAACTCTGAAAGGGCCCTCCTACTTGGTGATGAACTTCCCGAGCATCAACTTTAAACAGGCCTTGAACTTTAGAACCTTGTCACCTTCATGGAACTTTTTCCTCATAATATAGCTGTCATGAATCATTTTCAGCTTATCTTTGTAGATTCTGGCATTATCATAGGACTCAAATCTCATCTTTTCAAGCTTTTGGAGTCGTATTGTCCAGTTTTTAAGTGAAGATTCAAGGTCTGCATCACATGCCTTGATCAACCAATAAGAATTTGTGCTCGATCTCCATAGTTAGATGGTAAGACTTTCCATTGAACAACTGGAAAAGAAACATGCCTATAGGGGTCTTGTAGGCAGTCCTGTACGCCCATAGGGTCTCCACAAGCCTTTCACTCCAATCTTTGTGGGATGGTTTCACAATCTTTTCTAGTATCCGCTTCATTTCTCGATTGGAGACTTCAGCCAACCCATTTGTCTGAGCGTGGTAAGGAGTGGCCAACTTGTGATTAACTCTATATCTAGCACATAGAGACTTGATGGTCCTATTGTAGAAATGTTTTCCTTGGTCAATGTCAATTGCTCTTGGAATGACGTACCTACAAAAGATATGAGAACGTAAAAACTTGGCAACAATAGAAGCATCATCTTTCCTAGTTAGCATTGCCTCTACCCACCCAGACACATAATCTACTGCAAGTAATATATACGAAAACCAAAATGATGGAGGAAAGGGACCTATAAAATCCATGCCACAGACATCAAAATTTTCACAAAAATGCATGGGTCTTAAAGGCATTTCATGCTTTCCTAGACTCCCAATCCTCTAGAACTTATCACAAGACTTGTAAAAAGCTTAAGCATCTTTAAATAAAGTAGGCCAGTAAAACCCACACTCTAAAACCTTCCTAGTAGTCCTATTAACACTAAAATGTCTCCCACAAGATAAAGAATGTGCAAAGGTAAGGATAGAGTGGATCTCATTGTTAGGAACACATTGTCTGATATTCTGGTCACTGCATTGCTTCCAAAGAATTGAAGCATCCCAGATATAGTATCTTGCCTCCCTCTTCAGCTTATTAACCTGAAACTTAGACATAGAAGGAGGCACAAGGTCAACGACAATATAATTAACAATATTAGAGTACCAAGGCTCATGAACCGCCAAAACAAAAAGTGGAAAATCAGAAAAGTAATCAACAAGATTAGAAGAGTCAACTCTGTTAGTGCCTTCAGGTAACCAACTAAGTGGTCAGACACATTATTTTCTACCTCAGCTCTATCTCTGATTTCAATATCGAACTCCTGCAGTAACAAAGCCCATCTCAGTAGTATTGGCTTAGACTGGGGCTTCTTGAACAAGTATCGCACCACTGTATGAACTGTAAAACAACCACTCGAGAGTTTAACAGATACTGTCTAAACTTATCTAAAGCAATGATTATAGCAAAAAGTTCCTTCTCGGTAGTCGTATAATTCACTTGAGTAGAGGCAAATGCTAGGCTAGCACCAAGTACTAAGTTAGAAGCATCACAAGACAGTTTAAAAGGAAAATCCTAATTAGGTGCAGTCAGAATAGGAGGTGAAACAAGCAAGGATTTTAAAGTGTCAAAGGCATGTCTACATTTATCATCAAAGTGAAAATCAATATCTTTTTTCAACAATATAGAAAGAGGTAAAGCAATTGTACTAAAATCGTTTACAAAGCGCTGATAAAACCTACATGCCCTAAGAAAGACCTTAAATCTTTAAGATAAATAGGATAAGGAAGTGAAGAAATGATTTCAATCTTAGCTCTATCAACCTCAATCCCCTTTTGGGAGATGTGATGACCTAACACTATGCCACTATCTACCATGAAATGACATTTTTCATAATTCAAAACCAATTTTTTCTCAATACATCTACCAAAAACATGTTTAAGACTAAACAAGCAATCATCAAAGCTATCACCAAAAATGGTGGTCATCAATAAAAACCTCCATATTTCACTCTAATAAATCACTGAAGCTCGCCATCATATACCTTTGAAAGATACCTAGAGCGTTACAAAACCCACATGATATCCTTTGATAAGCGTAGGTACCAAAAGGGCATGTAAAAGTAGTCTTGTCTTGGACTACAGGTGCAATCGACACTTGAAAGTAACCAGAAAAGCCATCGAAGAAGCAATAGTGAGATTTACCAGATAGTCTTTCCAATATTTGATCAATGAAAGGTAATGGAAAATTATCCTTCCTAGTTGCTTCGTTTAACTTCCGATAGTCTGTACACATTCTCCAAACATTTTGAACTCTTAATGTAATAAGCTCATTACTCTCATTTCTCAACACCGTGATACCGCTCTTCTTCGGTACTAACTGTACCAGGCTCACCCACTCATTATTTGATATGGCATATATAATCCCTGCACTCAATAACTTAGACACCTCCTTCTTAACCAGATCATAAATAAGAGGATTCGACCTCCTTGGTGGCTACTTAATTGGTTTGGGCCCTTTAGCTAAACGGATCTTGCATGTGCAAACTAAGGGATCAATCCCTATTATATCCCCGAAGGACCAACCTATAACCCTCCTATACCTTTTCATCACAGAAACTAATCTCTCTTCTCCAAAACTACTCAGAGAACTAGAAACAATAGCAAGCAATTTCCAATCATCAGTAAGAAAGAGATATTTCAAGAACCAAATTTGGTATATCAAGTGCATTCAGTATGAGTGGTGTGTCAATGTGGCTTGGGGAAGGAGATATAAGCTCATTGTGGTGTATATGACCTCCACTTCCCCACCTAGTGCCACCATTAGATGACCTAGAAACAGTAAAATTAGGGTCAGTCTGATTAATAGAAAAAGAAAGTAAATCAAAAGTGAGAGTGGGGTTAGAAGGGGTTAGAGCAGTAGTAGGGTCACTACTATCCTCCTCCAATATTCCAGCTCCACTTGAAGGAGAAACTACATTTACAGCTTATATATTAGCTCCTTTATCATCAGTTCCAGTAAAATCAAGAAACACACCTTCCTTAAGGCTGTCAAGTGCAGAATTAGCAGTAATATCATAATCAAAATGAGAGGATGCATTAAAATATGTGAAATGGAAAGCCAACTATCTATCTTTAAATAATAGACACATGATACGTCACCCTTACATGCATAAAAATCAGAAGAATGGGAGGAGGATAAACAAGCAAATGCATCATCATGACTCACAATCATGTCATACTAGTTAGGCTCATGCATATCAGTCTCATGCAAGTCATCCACATCATTATCATGAATTTCAATCAAACTAATACCCAAGTAAGAACAATCTTCATATCCATAGCTCAAAGCTTCTGAAAGATTAAATTACACTTCTTGATCCCCAATTCCTATAGTGATAAGACCCTTCTTCATATTAATTATGGTCTCAGTAGTCAAAAGGAATGGCCTACCTAGAGTCAAGGTACTCTCAGTAGGGAGCTCATTAGTCATATCCAGGAAATAAAAGTCAACTTGGGAAACAAAACCTTTGACTTGCACAAGGATATCCTCAAGAATGCTTTTAGGGCATCTCACCGTCCTATCAGCCAGACCAAGCACTACATTATTGTCTTTCAAAGATTTAATACCAAAGGTCTTATAAACAGAGGTCAGCATGACATTAATTGTTACACCTAAGTCAAGTAGGGCATAAGAAACAGTAGTTCGACCTATGGTATATGGAATAGTGTAAAAAACCTGTGTCTTTGCATTTAATGGGCAACTGTGGCTTAAATAAGGCAATAACACTCAACCCCAGTTGGATTCTCTCACTATGCCTATACTTTCTCTTATTTATATATAGGTCTTTCAAGAATTTAGCATACTTAGCTGTCTTTTTAATCAATTCAAGCAATGGCACATTCACCTCAAGTTTGCTAAACATTTCAAACAATTCATCATTGTCTTTCTTGTCAATAATCTTTTTACTAACCAAGTAACAATTTGGAAAACGCAAGTCACGAATGTTTACCTCATCACCTTTGGAGTCGGAAGGTGATCCTTTTTCCATTAGTCTCTTCATGATAGTTGTTGTTGCCTTTTCATCATTTTGCACCACTGGTTGTTTTTGAGACTTCTCCAAAAGCTTCTTTTCTTTCTCATACTTAGTCTCTATTTGCTTCAACTTAGAGAACACATTTTGTAGACATGAGTCCATCATATTCCCCATAGCATTCAACTTAGCATCAGTTTGTGTCTTATCTTGATCTAATCTTGAATTAATCCCAGCAATGCCCTTCATGATCATAGTAAATTCATCACCCTTAGAAAAAGAAGATGATGTCCCTTGATTAGACACCATTTGATTGGAAAAATTTCCTTGAGTGCTGCTTTGATCCCTACCCATCTAAAGTTAAGGTGATTTCTCTAACCCGGATTAAAGGTGTTGGAGTAAGGATCCCTTTTTTGATATTGGCCATTCCTACTTTGGTAGAGGGCAGAAACTTCTTCATATAGAGCATAATTGCTGGAGGCATGCATCATGGATCCACAGTGCTCACAACCAACTACTATAACTTAAGAATGACCCACTGAATTAACTTGCTTGGCTTTCACATTATTCTCCAAATATTAAGTCTTTTCTCCACTCAGTTTCCCAAAGTAGCAATTTCAGCAAGAATATATTGGAAAGAAATCGAAGAGATGTTGTACACCCTTCTTGTGTCTCCAGATTGAGCGTCATTGGTAGCCATCTTTTAAAGTAGGTCTTATACAGCATTGGGAGTCCATTCTCTAAGGGAACCATTTACAGCGGCATGAATTGAGGGTGTATGATATGGAAGGAGCCCTTCATAGAAAGAGTTGACTAGATCGTTCTTTGAAATATTGTGGTGAGGACACTGGGCTAGAAGTACGATAAACCTTGTTCAATATTTGTGCATGGATTCATTATCTCATTGCACAACACTAGTTATCTCCTTTTTTAGCCTTGAAGTTTTAGAAGCAAAAAAATATTCATCCAAGAATGCTCCTTTCAACTGATCCCAAGTTAATGTGGTGAAATGTTGAGGTAGTGTGTAAAGCCACTCCTTAGCCTTGCCTTCTAAAGTGAAGTGAAATGCTCTCCTCAATACATCTTCAAGATTTGTCGTGGGTGGTTTCATTGAAGATCACACCATGTGCATAGTCTTCAAATGCCTGTGTGGATCATCACCTAGAAAGCCATGGAATCTATAGGGAAGGAAGAAATTAATGCTCCTTTAATTTCAAAGTTCACATTATCAGTATAAAAGCCATAAAGGTCATAATCAACATTTGAATTATTAATCTCCCTCATGCTTCTATTATCCTCACCATTATTCCCTAGTTTGTTCTTACCTTGTCTATTGTTCCCATTAGGCCCATTATGTCCATTAGTACCATTAACACCATCCATGGTTTCTTGCTTTAATTTAGAATCACTAAGAGACAAGTGTTCACTAGAGGTAGCTCTCTTACTAGTATCTTATTCACTAGATGGCAAACTTGACTCTTGTGAAATATGCTCCTCCTTAACTTGTACCCTCTACTCTCCTCTCTCTTTTAATACTTTTCACTAACCTCTCAAGTTCAAGATTTAAGGGAATCAAAGGTAAAGCCCTATCACTCCTAGGAATAAATAGTAACAATAAAAAAAATGAGTTGTAAAACTGACTTACACAAAAAGATTCAGGTAAAAAATATGGAAGAATCTAATGAGTGCAAGTGTGTGTGTATAAGAATGTATGAATATGGATTTCTACACACTTAATAATGCATGAAAGAGTGTGAAAATATGTAATATGGGAAAAGAATTAAAAAATGTCAAAACTTCACCAATATGCAAAAAGAAGTAACTTTCCCAAAACGTGACTTAGAGAATGGACCTATACACTCAGGAAAGAAACCAAGTAGGCTATAATCAAAAAAACAAGAGTAATGCAATCCACTATACAACAACCAAGTCAAAGAACAAACTAAAATTTTTATCTAGCCAAGAAAATGAAAAATGCAAATGGAAATGGACTATATAATGCCAACGTAAGTATAAGGCTCAACAAATAAACCTAGTCAATGTTACTTGACACTCAGTTTCTAAGGCACCAATTTTTTGTCTCCCTGACAATGGCGCCACTTAAAACAACCAAATTTCAATGTTACCTTAGGGTTACTTCAAAATTTAACCAAGGATTACATATAGTGCAACCTCAGATCATTCTCTTTGAGGAGCCAAAAATGAAATTAAATTCTTAAGGAACTAAATGCAATGCAACGTAAACTATAGAATGGGGTTTGATTTGATTAACTACCACTAAAATTTTAATGAATTAAAATAAACATAAAGGACTTGTTTTTGGTATTTTAATTTTAAAATGAGTGATATGAAATGATAGTGAATGAATGGAATGAAAAACATAAGTGATTAAAAATGATAAAGGCAACTCTCCAATTCAATAGCACAGGCAATCATCTCTTAAATAGATATGGGAGTTAAAAACGATGAACCAAGAGTTATAATCAAGTTTTTAATCCAACAACAGAGCTACCTCGAATTGTCAAAAAATGTTTTCCAAGGTCTTAATCTACTAACTGCCACCATAAATAGTAAACTAGAGTTAAAGATACTAAAAACCAATGCTCAATTATTACTCAATAATTAATAAAACAGAATTAAAGCCAACAATAGATATAATGGTTCAAAAATTGAAGCCACCTTGAATAATCATTAAATATTCACTAAAATCTCAATACAAAGTCTTGACTCAAAACAAAGTAATGAAATTAAGCTTCACTCAACACCATATCAGTTGTTGAACATCAATCCATCCTCGGAAATCTTCTAATACAAATATATAATTGATATATAACTCCAAACAATTAAATAGTTATCCTAAGACCTAAGAATCACTCAATAATTAAATGGGTAGAAGATTAATGTAGCTTAAACACACCTATAAAGACCCAAGCTCCTGCCATTGCCATTAAATTGGAGGATTAAGACAAACTAGCCATGGAAAGTTATATAAGATACTGCCAATAGTGAGCTCCAACAATTAGCCATGGAAGATGAGAATGATAGTTTGGATTTGTGGGAGATAAGGAAAAAAAAAACAAAAGCTAAGTCTCTATGAGTGGAGAATGCTTCCATCAAAATAAAAACCCTCTTCTTTTCTCTTCTATGTTCATCTCTTTCTTTTTTTAGAAATAATGAACACCTGCTCTATCTTTTAAAGCTAGTGCATATTAAAACACTCCTTTCTCTTTTCTACTGTGCAACTGTGATTTATCTTCACTTATGTCTCCATGTTGCACATTTTGCCCCTTGCTCTCCAGCACTATCGTTTTGCTCCTTGCTCCCTCGCGTCTGCGTTTTTCTATTCTTTTGGCCTTCCTTCTACTGCAACATTTTAGGCTGCTGCGTTTTTGTCCTCCTTCCCCAGCTACTGGCATTTTCTTCATCTTGCATGTCATTTTGCTCCTTTTCTAACCCAACATTGCCATTTCCTCATTCCAACTTCTGGCTAAATTTTATCTCTTGCTACTATGCATTTTTGGTTTCAACATCTGCATTTTTGCTCTCTTCCCCAGCTGCTACATTTTCTTCAAATTCAATTGTCGTTTTGATCCTTCTCTAGCTCTTATACACTGTCATTTTGCTTGCTTTTTGCTCTAGTTTTAAATGCTTTGGAGTGCTACTTCTTTTATCTTTTGAGTACCCTACAATAAAAATTACAAATAATGTAGCATCAATTGTCCTAAAATCAATTAATCATAGTAAAACCAAAATATGACAATTTTTTCCTTATTAACACAAATTAAATGTAAGGAACAATAATTTAAATAATTATCAAATAATGCAATAAAAACTAATTATAGTAACAAAAACCCATTCAAATGATATGAAAATATATATAAATAAATGAGTTTGTCAAATCTAAACCTTTGAAGAAATCGAAGGATTGTACTGCATGTATGAAAATTGATGTTGTGTATAAGTATGTGAAGGAGGTTGAAGGGCAAGTTGATGAAGTTATTGAAGTGCACAGGGATGAATTCCATTGTTAAGCTACCTACTTTAGAGCTTAAACCCTTACCTTCCCACTTGAGATACACCTTTTTAGGTAAGAACCATACCCTACCCATCATTATCCCCAACCAATTAGATTGTGAGTAAGAAGAGAAAGTGGTGGAGCCCATTAAGAAAAGGAAGAGAGCAATGGGATGGCAAATTTCTAATATTAGGGGGATTTGCCCCAATGTAGTGATGCATAAGATTAACCTAAAAGAAGGATGTAAAACTGTGAGGGAGCGATAGAGAAGGTTAAATTCAAACATGAAGGAGGTTATGAAAAAGGAGGTAGTGAAGCTTTTCAATGCTGGGATCATTTACCCTATTTCAGATAGTGAGTGGATAAGTCTGGTACAATGTCTGGCTAAGAAGGGAGGCATGACAATGATGGAAAGTGAAAAAGGTGAAAAGATTTCTACTAGGACCACCACAGGTTGGAGAGTGTGTATTGAGTACCGAAAGCTCAATTTGACCACCAAGAAAGATCATTTCCCTTTACATTTTATAGACTAAATGATTGAGAGGGTGGCTAATCATTCTATTTACTATTTTCTTGATGGATATTCAGGGTATAGTCTAATGTTTATATTCCCAGAAGACTAAAAAAAGACCACTTTTCGCTTATCCTTGTGGGACTTTTGCTTATCGGAGGATGCCTTTTAGTTTATACAATACACCTGTCACATTCCAAAGATGCATGATGGCCATATTTGTAGACATGAATGAGAACTTCATTGAGGTATTTATATATGACTTCTCTATTTTTAGAGATTCGTTTAATCATTCCTTGTTTAATTTAAATAGAGTGCTTCAAAGATGTGAGGAGTCTTATCTAGTCTTGAACTGGAAGAAGTATCATTTCATAGTCCAAGGGGGAATTGAATTGGGCCATAAGATCTCATACAAGGGGATTGAAGTGGATCGAGCTAAGACCGAAGTAATTGAAAAGATAACACCTCCCACCAACATCAAGGGCATCCGAGTCTTGCTTGGTCATGAAAGGTTTTATAGATAGTTCATCAGTGATGTCTCTCTTATCGTTGGACCCTTAACTCATTTATTAGTTAAAGATGTGCCTTTTTTGTTTGGAGATGCTTTTTTGGATGTTTGTAACAGCTTAAAGAAGGCATTTACAATAGCACCATTCTGACATCGCCAAATTGGTCTCTTCCCTTCGAGATTATGTATGATGCAAGTGATCATGCCATTTGTTATGTCCTTGGCCAGCGAAAGGAAAAGAGGTTGAATGCCATCTACTACACAAGCAAGACCTTGACATGAGCACAATTGAGTTACACAACTATAGAAAAGGAGTTGCTTGCTGTGGTATTTATATGTGAGAAATTTTGTTCTTATCTTTTAGGCTCATATGTTCTTGTTTTTACAGATCATACAGCATTGCGATATCGTTTTGCCAAAAAGGATGCCAAAGGTAGGCTCATCTGGTGGATGCTTCTGCTCCAAGAATTCAACATTGAGATTAAAGACAAGAAGGGAGCAGAACATGTTGTAGCGACCATCTATCATGACTTGAAGGGGGCACCATGATGAAGAAGAGGAAATCGAGGAGATCTTTCTTGATGAGGCTTTAATAATGGTGGAAAATCCTTTTCTTCTTCTGTTTGCAGATATTACAAACTACCTTTTAAGTGGTATTCTTCCTTTTAATCTCTCATATTAACAAAGGAAGCATTTCTTATTCTAGTCTTCTCGCTATATTTGGGATGAAACTGTGTTATATAAAATTGGTGCTGACAATGTCATTCGTAGGTGTGTCTCTAAAGATGAAAAGCTTGACGTTTTAACTCAATGTCATAGTTTAGTGTATGTAGGACACTAAGGAGCGAACAAGACGGTGGCTCATATCTTGGAATGTGGGTTCTATTAGCGAAGTTTGTTCAAGGATGCACAAAACTTTGTGTTACAGTGTGATAGATGCCAAAGAGTGGGAAACATATCAAAGCAGGATGCGATGCCACTTTTGAACATCATGGAAGTGGAAATATTTGATATGTGGGGCTTGGATTTTATGAGACCATTCCTATCATCCTTAGGTAAAACATACATATTGGTTGGAATTGATTATGTTTCAAAGTGGTTTGAAGTCGTAACTACTCTAACCAATGATGGCAAGGTTGAGCAAAGATTTATTAAGAAGATTTTCACTAAATTTGGAGTGCCTAGAGTGATAATCAGTGATGGAGGGAGTCATTTTTGCAAGAAACTCTTTGAAGCTCGATTGAGCAGAGAGTTAAAGAAGATCTTGGAGCAAGTTGAGAGCATTTTAAAGAAAGATTGGGCTTTGAAGTTAGATGATACACTTTGGGCGTATAGGATAGCCTTCAAGACACCTATAGGTACTACTTTATATGGACATGTATATGGCAAGGCTTGCTATTTACCTTCGGAGTTGAAGCATAGAGCCTATTAAGTAATTCGGAAGTTGAATATGAATTGGAAGCTTGTAGGTAAGAAGAGATTGTTAGAACTTGATGAATTAGAAGAGTTGAGATTTAAAGCTTATAAAAATGCTAAGTAGTACAAAGAAAGAGCAAAAAAGTGGCATGATGCTTACGTTAAAAAGAAGGAGTTTAAAAGTGGGAACTGGGTGCTTTTATTCAATTCACGACTTGAGTTATTTTTTGAAAAGCTCAAGTGAAGATGGAGTGGACCCTTCAAGATCTTTCAAGTGCTTCCTTATAGAGCTTTGGAGTTTGAAAATGACAAGGGTTAATCATTCAAGGTCAATGGGTCTAGATACAAGCCATACTATGCAGGGACATACTCATAAGAAAGGGAAGTAATCTCTTTCCTTTCTTCCACCCATTCATGAGTGTGTATGGAATGCTCAAGCTAATGACCTTAACTTAGCATGTTTACCTTTCTTTTGCTTGTCTTTGTTTACTTCTTTATCTGATTTGTTTGGTTTTGATTATGTTTGATTGAAATTTGATATCATTTCTTAGTGATTACTTGGGTTTTGTTTGAGTTTTAACTTATTTTCTCTTCAAATTTCTCATTGATTGGGTGATTTTAATATGTTTGCAAGTTACTTAAATGTTAGGAATGCTTGCCTAAGTGTTTTTAACAAAATTGAAAACAAGTGTTTAGCTAAGGAACTTTTCTTTGTCTAGTGCATGGATCATAAAATTAAAGTGAATACCCCTTATCGCATTTTTCGATCGATTGTGGGTTGCATTACTAAGAAAAGCTCATATTTTGGCATGACTTACATTGTTTTTGCTTTGGATTTGCATTACAATGTTGATATGGATAATGTGCTCGTAGCTAGACTTGAAGTGTTTGATGTACCTTATTTAAGACACTCTAAAATTTTGAAGCCCCATTATATGGTGCTCTGAAATCCTTATACGTGCACTGTTGTTAAGAACAGAAAAGGCAAGGATGTAGCCACTTCTCAACTATCCTCCTCTTAAACGCCCCCTGAGCCCCAAAAAGTAGCAGTTGAAGACGAACCAACCATAGCAACAGATGTTGACAAGTTCCAGCAAATCTTCAAACAAATGGCCGAAAACCATCAACAAATGACACTACAAAGTAATGAGCTCAGCACCTATATGAGACAAGTGCATAAGGAGCAGCGATACATCAAAAAGAAATTCCTCAAGTTCATCTGGATGAAGAACATTGAAGTCGCTTCCCCTACGCCTTCGCCACCACAATCTCTATGAGCCCTTTTACCCTTTAATTTTTACATTGTTTTATTTACCTTGTTTGTTATTTTAATTCCTTGTTTGTTTGATGTTGTGTTTTGTGTTTTAGTTTCCTTTTATGGTTGCCTTGTCACATTGAGGACAATGTGTTGTCTAGGTGTGGGAGGTGACATTTGCTTTGTTAATTTGTTTTAGTTTGTTTTAGTCACTGTTTGCATTTTGTTAATTAGGATGCATGTTTTAGGCATATTAGGTTGTTGTTTTATATTGTTTTGCATTAGCAATGGAACCACACTTGAATCATTTTGATTTGTTTTTTCCATGAGATTCTGTAATGCTAGTTGGAATGAGATTGAATGCGTTCTAAACTAGGATTAGGCTACTTGAGTAGGGAGTGAACCATGTTGACTGACGAAAAGTAGTTGGTTGCATAAGCTTAATTAGAATTTGACACTTGAGCAAAAAAGGATTGTAGAGATGTATAATGAATTTTCATTTGAGCCAATGTGAGGATTGAGCCTATATGACTCCATCTATAATCATTTTATTTATTTGTTTGTGTGATGCTTCCTTAGGTTATTACCTTCAAAACTTGCTTTGAATCGTTTTGAGTGTACTAGATGCATGCTTAATAGAGATTATTAAGGCTCTTTTTTTTTAACTTTTAGCTTAAATGACCTACCTTTTATTATCCCTTGCTACCCCCATTGAGCTTTAACCTAAAAAAACCCCACCTTTTAAAACCTGAAACCTCATTAGCCTACCTATTCACAAGTTTAGTAGAGTATTAAGTGATGCATTAGTTTGGCATCTTTGCTACATTTTTTTCTGAGATGAGTTGAGTGATACTTCTACTTATGGATCATATTGCATTTAGTTACTATTTTGTTCATTATTTCTTTAATTTTATGCAAAAAAGAAAATAGAAAAAGAAAAGAAAAGAAAAGGAAGAACATTTTAGTAGCATCAATAAGTGCGGAGTAGTAGTATATTTACATTTTTGTATCTCAGAAATATGCTTTATTATCCCTGTTATCCCTTATTACTTTATGAATGTTTGTGTTAAACCTTTTACCTCATTTGACCCACCTTAATCCTTACCACATTACAACCTGAAGCGAGTCCTTTTGATCTATTTATGCATGTAATCAATGTAGAGGAGAATTGGCGTATTAGCAAGCCTATGGTAGTGTAGTTTCCTATAGGGAGCTTGAGCAAAATGCTAACCATCAAACACTTGAGGGAAATGAGTGAAATCGTGAGGAAGATTCGTGTTACATTTATACTTATCTCTGAGTGATGGTGCCATAAGTTGAGTTTGCTTATGTAAACTAATGAAAAGTAGTCATGATATGGGTAGTAGCGTGACATTTGAGTTGGCCAAACTTTGAGGGTTTGCATGTTTTGATCTTTGCAAAAATTAAGTGATGTAATTGAATGGTAGTGTTTGATTTTGCTTGAGGACAAGCAAAGCTTTAAGTATGGGGAAGTTGAGAGATGCGCAGGTTTCACTTATTCTTAGGTTGTTGTGACTATATAAGGGCAAAAATGCTTAAGGCCGAAAGAACGCTGTGAGAACTTGCCTCCTTTACCTACAAAACATATTTATAGCCTAGAGAGAGGTATAGAATCAAGATTTCCTTTCCAAATTGGGCAAAGAGCACACTAACTCTAGATTTTCCAGGTTTGGGCAAAGAAGAGAAGGAGTTTGCTTCTTCTTGTTCTTATTTCATTTTTCTCTTCTAGCATCTTTATTATGGATTTTTTGGTTGTTGGGGATGTTAATGAAATTATAAGTGGTTGAGTTATTTTTAGAGATTACTTTTGAAGTACTTATTGAACTCTTACTTTGTTAATTTTAATGAATGATGCTTTTGATGAATGTTGAGCTTATACCCTGCAATATATTGAGAAATTGAGTTGGATAAATTGTGTAAGGTCGTACAATGAGATTTGGCACTCTATAGACCTATATTCATTAAGTTAATTGATTAGTTAGAGAGAGATCTTGGCTAATTAGTTGATTACCCATAGGACAACTTTATAACTACTTGAATTGGTGGACTGATTTTATAGAATTGAGAGATTGCTTAATCAATTCCATTTAATTTGGATAGGGAAAATTAAGTACACCCTAAGAGAGGGTAGTTAATACATTAAGGCATCTTAGGTGAGCACAATTCACTTAATAAGGTAATAGGGAGATAAGACAGGGAAAAATGATCTCTAATTGTTAAATCTTGAATTCCATGTTTCTACACATTTGCTTTATCATTTGTTTATTGTTAGTTGTTTGATTTAGTTTAATTTTCAGTTTATATTTATTAAAATTGGTTCTCAAACAAAGCAGCCTAAATTAAGTAGTGTCTAAACACAATCTCTGAGGGATCGATATACGTTCTTTACTACAAGTTACACCCCATATACTTGAGGTTTTGAGCATAAAACTAGTGAATTGGTTTTGCAATCAACAAGGAGGAAGACAACCTAGTAGACTTGATAACCTGTATTATTGGTTTTAAAACTAGATTATAAAACATTAATGTTTCATTGAGGGTGGAATGCTTGCCTCCTAAATAAATTTAGCCAAGGACTGTACAATCCATAAGACTGGTGTTCTTAGATTCTTTTGCAGGGTTAATCTCATGACTAATAATATCATCACTTTTGCTCTTCTTCCCTATAATAGAAGTGTTCACAATATTAGATTTATTCTTCTTCTCTACAGTCTTCATCAAACAAAGGAGATCCATATCTATAACCATTAAAAAATTGAGCTAGATATAAAATATGAGAGAAAAAGAATCAAAAGGAATTAAAACCTCTAAGTTTTCTTATATGAAACCCCAGATAGCAATAGTGCCTTCTAAATAATCATCACAAATCTTGAAGGTAAGGGAATTCCTTATTAACTAGTACTTAACATTGTTCCTTTAGTATTAAGTTCGCATATACCCTTTATGGAAATGGGGTCTTATATCACCAATAGAAACCTATAGTCCCACTAGCTATCATCCTTTTGATAAAGAAAAAAATTCTTCCACTCGTGTCCCTTATGGATGTAAGTTTGATTTTATGCATGTATTCAAACAATTTAGCATTAAGTTCTATAAGATATAGATGGTAGGCCACGAACAAAGGATGTGATGGAACCTAGCAAGTGAGAATGCAACTTCATAGAATAAGGAATTATCCCTTCTAGGATACTAACTATTATGTCATTCTTAAAATTATCATAATATGTTGCATCACACATTTTGTAATTGTAAAGTTCACATAACCTTAATGTAAGGAGGAAGGTTTAGTTATTATGTACGCATATCATGGTTACCTCTGGCCTTGAATGATTTTATAACCCTAGGCATACTCTTCCCAATAAAAGGCCACTACTTACTTATATTCATCTTACATAGCTTGCCTACCTAAGGATGACAATGGTCAAGGCTGGGACCCATTTCTAGTTTACCTTGAACAAACCCTCTTGGGGTGTGACTCGAGCCTAGTACATAAATCACACTTGACCTATTAGTCTATCATACAATATCTATGATTAAATCTACAATAGCCAATCACAAATCTAAAAATTAGGATAAAAGAGAATGCATTCAATAAATGACTAATCAAATCATATATAATTGAATTAGTCTTTGCAAGTTACATCATTAACTCTAAATAATGTTTTTAGCTATTAAACATAATAAAAATAAAACATAAATAAATAATTCCATCATAAAAGAAAAGAGTGGAAGAAAGAATTGAGAGAAGTTATCATTGACTTACTCAATCATTGATCTATATCTTCCTCCTTTATGCAACTAAAAATAACTATAAAATAAGAAATTCAAGGTAAAATCTCCTAAAAGTCTAAAAGTTCTTTTTTTCTAAATTTGCTAAGTTTGGCTATATATATCTAAGAAAAGTATAAAAGAGATCTAAACCTAATAGAAATATGCTAGAAACTTTTAGATTAATTTTAATACAAATACCTATAGTTATGATTACAAAAATATACTTCTATATGACTTAAACTTGATGAATCCCAAAAATGATATATTTTATTTTCGAGAATAGACACCTGTTATACATTCAATACCAGCATCACTCTTGTTTTGCTTCGTTTACTCTTTGATAAAGTAACCACTACTTGACATGATTTATAACCAATTTACTCTATTTCTCTATATAAAATAAAGATAAGTCTTACATTGGTTTTGGAGCTATTTGTTTTCTAAGGCTTTTAGAAGGTTATGGCCCTCTTGGTTAGCTTTCCAATTATTAAAGAATCACCTTAATCAAACAATTATGGATAAATTTATGCCCTAAATTGTGATTGTTCCTCCAAATCATCACCTACACCATAATATTATTTAATTCGCAATAAAACATACCATAAATGTGCTAAATCACAACTTACTTAAAAGCTACAAACATACAAAATATGAACCTATTAAATTTGATACGTTGATATTTTACATTTTGTTTAACGTCTATTTATTTGGTATTTGAAACCTTTATAATAAACGTTATATGGATTTGAGTATGTTTTTCTATCTCTACTTCATTGTCTTATATGCGATTAAATTTAAGGAATGATTTAATAATTAGTGCAACTTTATCCATAGTTGTCCAATTGATGATATTTTAGAGCCATTTGAAAGATAAAAGAATGGATATAAATTTGTAGAAGATTTTAAGAGATGATTTTAACTCGAAGAGGATGAAAGGAGAATTTAGAGGAGAAAATCATATTAAGTTCAATACTTGGAAGCATACAAACAACAAAGCTAAACGTATAATAAGCACCTGTCTTCATAAATATCTTAGAGTTGAGAAACATTATCAATCATCACCAACCATAAAGTACAATCAATATTGGACTCTTCTAAAATAAAGAAATAGCATAAGAATAACATCAATTATGTAGCATGTTAAACCCTGATCATCTAGCAAACAATGAAGAGTAAAAGAAATATAACAAGATTGGTGTCACTCTTAAATGTGTACTAGGAACTAGTTCTCGAAGAAAAAATATGTGATTTTGGGATTCTTCAAGTGTAAGTCGTCTATAACTCCATTTTTGTAAAGCAAGCTATAGGAATTTGTATTATAATTAATCTAAGAGACATCTAGCAGATTTATATTAGATTTAAATTTTTGTTAGACTTCTTCTAGATATATAGCGAATCTAACAGATTTTTAAAAATTCTTTTAAGCTTTTAAGTAGACTTTTTCTAATTTTCTTTAGTTTTTAGTTAATTTTTGTTCTTGTTAAGCAGAAAGGTTTAGATCAAGGATTAAAATATCTAATGACAACTTCTCTCAACACTTTCTTGTACTCTTTTCTTCTAAGATAGGATTTATTTATTTATGTTTTATTTTTATTATGTTTAGTAGCTAAAAACCTTAGGGTTAGGAATTTAGCATGTATAAATCATTTGATTATTTATATATGATTTGATTATTCATTAATTGAATTTATTTTGTTTGATCTTAATTGTTGGATTTGTGGTTGGACGCTATAGAGATTTTATGATGGATTAACATGTCAAGTATGATCAGTGTGCTAGGTGGATAAATTCTTTAGTACTAGAGAATGATAGTATCTCAGACTTTAGTGAAAACTATAAAGACTAACTATGCTTAATAAGTTTGATTAGCTTAAATTATATATTAATAGATATTATTTGCCTAGTTAGATATACCTATGTGGCTCGACGAAGAGCATAAATACATTAGATTAATTGTTATGTTAACCAAAATAGTTAATTGTATATAATAGTAGATATCTATTAAGTAAACCCCAAATCCTTGATGATTATATATTTGATTTCCTTTCCTTAATTTATTTTCTTTTTTTAGTTAGTTTGTTAGTTTAATCTTCATCAAACATTTCATTTTTCTATGTAGTTTTCTTCTCAAACTAAGATTAATATAATTTAGTACTAGTTTTTTATGTGATCAATACTCAGGAATATCTCTACTTTTTTTTAGCTATCTACGATTGACTTTGTATGCTTGTAGATTAGATTCAATAGATATCACCCACCAAACACCTAATTGAAAAGCTAAGAATTGTTAGAATTTAAATTTATCTTACAAAAGTTATCTTATTTTAGGAATTGTTTATGCATCGATTTAAAACACAATGATTCTTGATCTGCCAATAATTTTCATATCCTCGTAGTAAAAAGCATTTTGTTCATATTTCCAAATCGATCTTATGCCTAAGCATCCTTTCTCCTTAGGTATATAGACATCTACCCAGTCTTCCTTGCATTATTCACTTCACTTGTCCATAAGAATTTCTTAAATATTTTCTCAATGGATTTTATTAAAGTTTAAAGGATAAATAGATGGTGGCTCTAATAGACATGTAGGTTGTTCAACATAGAGATTATAAGTTGTAACATGCCTATATAAGACAAAAATTTATCATTCAATTCCTTAATTCTTTTATGTAATGCATCAAGTAGAGACTAATAGTCTTTGAATGTGAGTCATAAAAGTGTGGGGATCCTAAGATACTTGAAAGGAAGTTACTAAAGTTTTAAGCATGTAGTGTGGAATAATTGGTCTACTATCTCAAATATTATAGTTGAAACATATACATGTTGATTTTGTTTAAGTTAAGTGAAAGCATTGATAATTCATTGAGTTCTTACGAGAAATTTATAAGAATCTTGACTGAGTTTATGTCAACTCCATTAAGAAGTAACAAATCATTCGCAAATGAAAGGCTAAGGATTCTTTGCTTATTATATTTATAATGGAATTTGAAATTTCTTACCTGTTTAATATTTCCCACTATTGATCAAGTTAGGGTCGCAATATAGATTATAAAATGGTAAGGAGATAGAGGATCTCTTTTTCTCAACCCTTTTGCACCATTTAACATATAAGTTGGCTCCTATTTCACTAAGATACTTAATGAAACTATTGTGATACATTAAACTAGCCACCTCATAAATTGAGTTAGGAATCCAAAATATTCAAGGTGTTAAAGAGAAAGTTTTGACTTATTAAGTTAAAAGTTATATAAAAGTCTATTTTTAGAGGGCAACTTTTAAATTGTTATTCTTGTGTTAATTCTTAAGCCAAGACTATATTATCTTTTATACTTTTCCTTTGAATTAAAAAAAAAACTTGACTTAGACAAATAACGGTAGTAAAAGATAATGGATAGCTTCAAAGGTGGCACCTTTAATAACCTAAGTTGCAAACTATTTATTGAAAAGAATAAATTCTTAGACGACCTCTTCTTAATGTAAAATTACTTTTTATTGCTTTGTTTCAAGTTCTTGAAATCCTGTAACCGACATTGTAATGAAGATTAATAAATAAACATAATAAGTTGGACAAACAAGCTCAATTTCCCTTAGAAGGTGATCATACTATTTTTTAAATGAACTTTAACTTGCATCATCAATGTGATATGGAAAGAAATAAATCAAAGAACCTTGAGAAATGAGAAGCAAGACATTCAATCTTTAACAAGGTACATTTTGTTGAATCATAAAAATTATTTTGACAAACATGATTAATATAAACATAAGTAGTGATATAGGAGTCTAATGATAACTTTCTTAATCCCTTTTCTTTAAGAATCCCCCCATATAACTTTTCTATAACTAGTTTGCATTTCTATCTCTCAAGGTAACCTAGTTTTCTCTATTGTTCCTTATTTGTTGCAAGTGAGTTCTACTTTTAAGAAGTTTGTTATTGGTGACTTTGGTTCACATTTGCATTGGTGCTTTTTAATACATTTCTTTTTTCAAAAAGAAAAGAAAAAAGTTTGTAAATAATGCTTATTTAATGTAATCTTTATCTAAATAGTTTCTTTCATTGACGTTTTTATATATTTTTACTTATTTACTTGACTGAATTTATTTTAGTTTTATTTAACTTACGAATAATAATGGTAAGTATTAACTTAATGTTTAAACTATTGTTCCTTGGCATCATATTCATCATTTTATTATTTAAAATTTTTCGACACTAGTAAATGTAACCCATTTGACTTATACAAACAAATCGAATAAAAGTTTTTAGGTTACTAATTACTCGCTTAAGTTTGATTTTTTAAAAATGTACAAATCATAAATTGCTGTCATTTTCTTAAAAAGCATAAATATTCTTCTTCGAAAGACATTTTCTCAGTTACTATATTACAATACTATAATTGTCAAAGTAGCTATTTCTCAATTACGATATACTTTTACAAAATTGTTACTATGATTTAAAATGAATATCGAATCGATCAAAACTAGTAATATTATTATAATATGATTGAATAAATAGAAGAAATTATAGAAATTAGGTGATTTGAAATGAATAATTGTACACGAGGTGAAGAACGGTTGAACTGTTTCATCTTTTGTCATCTAAGTGGAATTAACTAGGCATCCAGTCCAGTCCACGGTTTGTTACACGCGTCAAAGCCGTTTTGTTTTTAGTATTTTTGTACCGCTGTTACATTTGAGGTCTCGACGACGATGTAAAAACCGAAACACCTGACCTTAACGCAGCCAACTTTTCATTCTTCCGTCGCAAATCAAAGACTGAAGCTACCAGAAAATGACAATTAATCGATTTTATACGGATACCAAACACAAATTGCTACTTTCCTAAGGGCCTACTCCATTCAGCCACCAACTCCTTCCCTTAGAAGTCAGAGATCCGTCGTATTCCACAATTCTCTGGTTTGTTTTCTTGCTGATCTTCTGAAACGTAGACTTTTGTTTTTTGATACCCATAACTTCTGTATTTTGATGTCAATAAAAAATATTCCCATTTTTGATTTCTAAGGATAGTGTCGAACTGTATTTCATTTCATTAACCAAATTTTGATGTTAATCATGCCTCATGTTTACAGATTTGCTTGGTCCTTTAGTTTGATGTGGAGACTAAAGAGGCAACGTGATTTAATACTGCCATTCTTAATGCGATGATCTTAATTTTGCTGTTTGCAGGACGGTTCTTCCGGATTTAGTTTTTTGTACTGACAGTAGCTGGTAATGGTTCAGGACATTCCTAGTTGACTGTGGATGTGAATGCATACCTTAGACAATCAATTTCCATGGATGAATCGTTGATCACGTCTGATTCAACTAGGAATTCTAAACATACAGCCATTGTTAATAGGAAAAAGTTTTATCGGAGAAATCTACTGGCTACTGGTCCGGACGGATTTCCTCAAAGTGCATATAAGCGTATAACTTCACTAAGCCATGGCATAAACAGTGGTGGTGCATTTGGCAACGCAGCATTGTTTTTACTAAAAGTTGCAGCACTAGAAACAGTGCGTAGGGTTTCTAAATCAAAGTGTCCACTTGTTTGGCGCGGTATCCAGGTGTTGCAGTTTCTTTGCTACCCACCTTTAAAGTGGATTCAGAAATGGGTTCCATTCAAGGGATTCATAGAAGGCGTGCAGGTTATTCTTAAATTTATTGCTATCAGTTATGAAACGCTTGGTATTTGTTAGTTGCTCCATGATTATGTAAAAACTAGAATCTTTTTGGTAGATACATTTTCTCTTCTTTCTTAATTCAAGTGTATCCTTTACAAAGAAGCTGGAGGGATATATGTGGAATCACTGAGATTTATTTATTAGCGCTTTCTGATTTATGAATTAAATAAACTGTGGTAGCTTTAGCGTTAAAGATATGTATGGCCTTTCTTCTTGGAGTTGGTATTCTGTTATTTTCTAATCAAATTGGCTTCTTGATTCAATTTTAGGTGCATAAAAGCTACTCGTACTTTCCCTTGTGCCTGGAATATTAACTGAAACATGCATGCTGACCAAAGGGCTAGATACCAACAAACAGCAAACTGAGTTAATTTTTTATTTGTAACACAGCCCTAACTGTACGAGAGAGGACTGACAGCTTCTAATAGCTAGGATACCTTTTCATTATTGATTACACCTCTTTGCATTGTTTCAGTATGGTAGTTTTGGATTTGAGTTGAGGGATAAAATCATTTTGTTAATAAACCAGAGTTTTAACTATTTTTGACGAATTTTTTATCGTTTATTGAAGTGGAAACATTTTGTACCGTTTTACATGTGCCATGTTTTCCCAGGAGCCTTCAGAATTAAAATTAGGATTGATTGAGGCTGTCAATTTCAATTCTGTCTATTTATGGCATAGAATTGGAATCCCAATTCTTGATCTTATTTGAAGGTACTTAGACATAATTTTGACATAATTCCAATTCTTAGGGTAGAAGTAGGAAATTGCAATCACAAAAAAAAAAAAAAAGAACTTGGTTTTATTGAAGTAATGAAATTTTGTTTCAACTTTGTGAATTGGAATTGAGATACTAATTTCATTAAAACCAGGTTTGGAATTCAAAAATCCAGGATCGAAATGGGTCAGTGATATTTAAGGAGAACTGAGTTAAATATCTGTTAACAAATCCTAATATCTTTTCTTTGCTATTGAGCCACTTATGCCTGTGATTCTTGCATCCAGACCTCACATTAATTCTGTTAACCTTTCATTACATGACAACCATGATGTTATTTTGCAGCTCATCTTATGCTATTTGTTTTCCTGCATCCTAAAATCAGTTTTAGCTGAGATAATGTTTTTTCTCATGGACAAGTGTAGAACAAGTTCAACTATATTTTAATCAATTGTTATTTCATTAGTTAGTCATGGTCTATGTAAATATTTTCGCTGTCATGCATATTAGTGCTTATCCCACTTCAATGCGATATTGTTAATTTCTTTAATTCACAGAAGCTATTGCCATGTAATTGACTGTTTTCCTGCCATAGGCTATTTCACACTTCAATTGCTAACTATCCTGCATTATCATAGGATTTGTCCTAAATTTTCTCTATCGGAGACTAAATGGTTAAAACTTACCCACTAGTTACCCACGTTGAGCAATTGCTTTGAAATGTCTTTTAATTCCTATACATGTGACATTTATCTTATATGCTTACTTTACCGCATGATTCCAGATGTTCTCAAGGCCATTATTGGTCCTATCCATTGCAACAGCCTTCTCTACTGAACCTAATTTCAGCACTGAAACCTCAGACCTTGCTAGTGGTTCGAGTGCTCATTCAGAGACACATTCTCACTCACCTTCTGTACCTTCTACGAATGATGAAAGGTATAACACTAATAATGTTGTCTGAGACAAAATGTATTCTATGTGTTCTATTTATGAAAAATTGGCAGTTGATTTGTGAATGCAAATAGTGGCTTTTTCTCTAAGTTTTTACTGTGTCCATACAGTTTTTCCACTTGAATACTTTGATGACAAAATTTCTTATTATATTTTGAGAAAAAAGGTATGTATCGTGGTTCCTTGTTGGAGTGATTGAATTGACATATTCAACTTACAGAAGAACTTGTTTTACATATTACTTTTGTTGGTATCATGTGATGATATATTCGTTGAATTGACATATTCAACTTATAGAAGAACTTGTTTTACATATTACTTTTGTTGGTATCATGTGATGATGTATTTGTTCGTCACAGGTATACATTTGTTATTTGCTCCAAGTGTGGTTTGTGCCTGTTTGAAAGTGGATCCACTCGAATTTTATAGGATTAAAGAATCAAAATCTCTTAAAATTATCTCTACTGTACAAACCAAAAGTTGTTGTATGGCTAATTGCTAAGCTACTTGGTCATTAACTAGTGAGGGATTTGGCACTTTTCATATTTGCTTCCTACTTGATTACTTTGTTCTTCCTAAGTCTACTTAAAATTCTTTCACTCTTATAAAAGTTTGTGGTAATTTAGAACTTTGCAATGCGTTGGGACCTTGATTCCTAGATTTACTAAAACTTCTCTGTAGACAAACATCATTCCTTCACTAGCTCAAAAGGGATGTCTATGATGCATGTTAGATGACTTGGACTAACCATCATTTGGTAATTTGGTATTGGATATCTGACGTGCTTTCTTACTAAATATTTCCTAGTTATCTTTCATTGACTTCATATAAATTTTTAATGGCTAGTGCTAAAATTTTCACAATTCTCCATTTAAGAGAGGAGTGGTTCATGTACGATATCCTCTTCAAAAACTTTAAGACTTTGGGTTATTGGGATCATTCTACATCTAGTGCGTGAAGTTTGCAAGACTAGACATCTGTAGGACGGCCAATCAACGGATTAGGGTGAATTTGATAACATGTTAAATTTTTGTAAATTTCTATTTCGTCGGAGTGGTTCACATATAAGAGGTTCACTATATCTCAGCCCAAAATTTTAAAACTTTGAGTTAGGGAAGTATTCTTGTATATATTCCTTAATTATTGTTCCTCTTTGGTGTGAGAGTTTAACAATTCTAATAGCTAGATAAAGTTAAACTTAGGGTGCTCTTTCATATTGAATTTTGCTTGGTTTGCATACTTGTTGGACAAGCTTATGTGATTTTTAAGTGCTAATTTTGATATCTTACTAATTTGACTTACTTTATTGAGCTTTTGCTGATCCAATTTTCTTCTTGCAGTGAGCTTTAAATGCTTTTCGTATCTTTGAACTTTAAGATTGTGCTACCTTATCTTATTTGGTATTTAAGGAGTTAATCCTAATGTGTTAATTTTACTATTACAAAACTTCATGAGTTTCATGTGATCTACAGGAGGAGTGATGAGGTGCCTCGATGTGTAGCCTCTGAAAATTGGTTGGTGCAACTCCACAAAGAGTTAGAAAATCAAGGGATTTTGTTACCTGAAAGGTATTCAATAATATTTATCCATCCTGCATGTTTCATGATTTTCTCCATCTATTTGGAAATTCCAAGGGCCTATTTAGTTGTAGAAATGGTGTTGAACAAATAGAAGATATGTCAACTAGTTAATAAAACTCGTGACAATTAGAAAGTCTGGGTTGCTGGATTTTTGCTTAGTTTCTACAAGTTGAGTTTCAGGTATGAAAATTTGGTATGGACTTCTGAAACTTCAGGTCTGCGTTGCTGAAGTTCATATTAGGATCGTGGGGCCTTTAGTAAAGAACACAAGAAAAGGGATAGTTTAGGAATCACTCCTAAGATTAAAAAATTAGGAATTACCTCTGGGATGAAAAGACTATAACTAACTCTAGGATTTAAGAATCACTATTAGAAAAAGAATTATATCTTCTAGTTTGACAAATCAAAATTTTTAAAGAAAATCATTCTTTCTTTCATCAAGGCGTTACTTACATATATGCAGAAAAATTTTTGGAACCCTAATCCTAATAGCAAAAAAATTCAAATTAAGATTTTCAAAATATAATTAATTATGGAGAAAAAAATTGTATTCTATATTTTGAATAATATACATGTACAGATCTTATAGGCAGTACAAGATGCTAATAGAGGGGGAAAAAAAATCATACAGTTAATTTTCCTATTTCGTGGAGTTGACTAAGCCTATAATTTATGCGTAAATTACAACTCATCAATCCCTAAGAATCTGCCATGATTTCTAAGTATCAGCAGTAGATCTTTTCCGCACTCCCCCTCACGCTGGTCTGAAGATGTCTTCCATAGATAGCTTGCCAATCCTCTTCCCAAATTGTTTCTTAAGCAGCCCCTTTGTAAGAACTTCTACAACCTGTTCACCAATAGATATATAAGTCATACAAATCTGTCCACTCTCTATCTTTTCTTTAATGAAGTGCTTGTTTACGTCAACCTGCTTGGTTCTATCATGGAGAATAGGGTTATGATCTTTATTATCGCAGTATACCTTTATGGGAGAAATACTTATGACCTTCAATTCTTCTAAGATCCTTTTAATCCACAACACTTCACAAATTCCATTAGCAATTGATCTAAAGTTGGCTTTGGCATTGCTTCTTGCCACCACATTTTGCTTTTTGCTTCGCCAAGTGACAAGATTACCTCCAATAAAAGTACAATATCTAGATGTTGACCTTCTGACCCAATCCACATCTGTGTATACTTCAATTTGTAGGTGACCATGCCTTTCGAATAGTAAGCCCTTCCTTGGTGCACTCTTTAAATATCTTAGGATTCTGTACATGGCCACAAAGTGTTCTGGGCCTAGAGAGTACATAAATTGGCTTACCATGCTCACTGTAAAGTCTATGTCTGGACGAGCATGGGACAAATAAATTAGTCTACCAACTAATCTCTGAAATTGTTCTCTATTCTTCACTTCTTTTGTTTTGACATGTTGAAGTTTCACATTGGGTTCAATGGGTGTTTTAGCCGCCCTACATCCGAGTAGACCTGTCTCTTTAAGAAGATCATACTTCGTTTGAGAGACAAAGATACCTTTTTTAAATCTAGCAAACTCCATTCCTAGGAAATACTTCAAAGCTCCCAAGTCCTTGATCTCAAAGTCTTCGGCAAGGGCCTTCTTGAGTCTTTTGAGTTCATAAAGGTCATTAACTATTAAAATAATGTCATCGACATGAACAATCAAAATAGCAAATTTTCCTTCTTTTGAATGTTGATAAAACATTGTATGATCTGCTTGACTTTGCGTATATCCATGGGCCCTTACAGTTTTTCCAAATCGCTCAAACCATGCTCTAGGATATTGTTCGAGTCTATATAGTGATTTCTTCAGCCTACACACTTTCCCATCACCAAGATTTTTTTCAAAACCAGGTGGTAGACTCATGAAAACTTCCTCTTCCAAGTCCCCATTGAGGAATGCATTTTACGTATAATTGATGTAAAGGCCAATCAAAGCTAACATCTAATGAAAGCAGGACATGAATTGAATTAATCTTTGCAATCGGGGAAAAGGTCTCTTTGTAATCAATACCATATGTCTACGTAAATCCTTTTGCCACAAACCGTACCTTTTACTTCTTACACTACTATCAACTTTACACTTTATTGTAAACACCCATTTACATCCTACCAGTTTCTTCTCCTTTGGTTGATCAACTATATCCCAACTCCCATTCTTTTCCAAAGCATCCGTTTCTTCTAAAACTGCTAAATTCCTATCCGAGTTATCTAAGGCTTCCTAAATGGTTCTTGGGATAAACAAATTAGAGATATTTGAGGTAAAGGCTTTATGGGAAGTATAATGTCAATGGTAAGACACGTATTTAACAATGGGATGTTTGGTACAGGTTCGGACTCCCTTTCTAAGTGCTATTAGGGACATCAACATTAACAATAGTAGGAGTTGGATCTGTCAGAGGAAGAGGATTAGAATTACCTGAAGTATTGGATGAACCATCGCCCAAAGATAGTGGTTGGTCTTGAGCAAAAGTAGTGGATAGATCTTTATTTTGATGAGAATGTCTCCTAGCATAAACACGAAGCTCCGAGCTAGGATTAATATGTTCCTGTCCTAATCTTTCTCCCCTTGTTTGTAAATCATCTATGTTTGACATTGGTAGATTAGTACTTTCCTCTTGTTCATTATTATGTTTGGGAAAAAACATGTTAGTCAGTGAAATAGATGTTTCCAAAACTGATCTTCATTTCCTATCTTTCCCTGAAGACAATTTTTTTCAAAATATGGTTGACTTTCAATAAAAGAGACATCCATACTTACAAAAAACTTTTTTGTTCAAGGATTATAACTCTTATAACCCTTTTTATTTGGTGCATATCCAATAAACACACGTTTTTCTGCCCTAGGATCAAGTTTAGATCAAAGTCTGATAGGTATATGGACAAATACGATGCTCCCAAAAATTTTTAAGGGTAAATCAGAAAAGAGTCTCATTTCGGATAAAATTTTTAAAACACTCTAAAGGTGTTTTATATTTTAACACGAGTAGGCATCCTATTTATCAAGTAGGATGCTGTTAAAATATCATCCCCCCATTAGTATTTAGGTACATTCATTGAAAATATAATAGCACGTGCAACTCAATTGTTTATTTTTTCTTTCTACAATGCCATTTTGTTGAGGACTGTCAATACAAGTATATTGATGTTGAATCCCTTTTTCTTTTAAAAATTTCCCCAACAAATGATTGAAATATTCTGTTCCATTATCATGACAAATTATATTTATTTCTGTTTGAAATTGGTCTTCAATCATATGAAAAAAGTTTTTAAAAACATTCTCTACCTCAGATTTATCATTCATCAAATATATCCAACACAATCGAGTGTGATCATCGACAAAAGTTAGAAACCATTTTATTTCCTGAATATGTGGCAATTCTTTAAGGACCCCATACATCACTATGAATCAAACTGAATGGTTTTGAGGCACAATATGTTTTTGGATTGTAAGTAGAACGATGACATTTGGATAAAAGACAATTTTCATATTTAAAAGATGAACAATCCACATTTTTAAATAAGTCTAGAAACAAGTATTTCAAATATGAAAAGCTAGGATGTCCTAATCTAAGGTGCCAAATCATAATTTTTTCATATGCAGAAAGAGAACTCATACTAGTACTTAAGATTTCAGCTTGTTTACTCTTGAGAAGGTTTTCATCAAAGTAATAAAGACTGTCCACCATTCTAGCACTGCCAATCATCATCCCCACATTCAGGTCTTGAAATTCCTAGTGAGAATTGGAAAAAGTAACACAACAATTAGAATCTTTAGATAGTTGACTCACTGATAAGAGATTACATAATAGATGAGAAATTTCCATTTGCAAGTTTGACCTTTATCACTAGAGCAAGGTGAGCACGAAAGAAAAACATGGGGAAGTTTTGTCATGTGATCTAACGCACCCGAATCAATAATCCAAGGTGCGGAAGTAAAATGCAAGAAAAGGCATTAGATTCTGTACCTGTTTGAGCAAGAGAAACATTAGGAATACCAGAAAGGGAATTGGTCTTTAGCAGCCTAAGGAGATGATCCATCTGTTCTTTACTAAAGGGACTTGAATCAACCTTATTTGCACGAGCAATTCTATCTCCAGACTTGTTACTCTCCGGTTGGCAGGTTTGCCATGAATTCTCCAGCGAGTCTCACATGTATGGCAAGGTTTATTGCAGAAATCACACCACACCCGTGGCTTGCATTTGCTGCTAAAACCAGGGCAGAATTTTCAATTGATGCCCTGGACTCCTTACCAAGCATAACATTCCGACGACTTTCCTCCCTTCGGACTTAGCACATACTTCTCCAAGTGAAGGAAGAGGACCACGACCAATTATCCTTCCCCTTAATTCGTCAAATTTCGTCACATTCTATATTCAGCCCAGCAAGAAATTTGTGGTTGCGATTGTTTTCTACTATTTTCTTGTGGTGATTGTACTCATCCGAAGATTTCCATTCATAGACGTTGAAAACTTCTATGTAGCAAGGAAAACTTGGTATAAATTACATGTGACAACTCTGCATTTTTATGTGAACAGTGACATGAACAGTATATTCCACCATCTATTCTCTTTTACTTGGCTTATAAACTTTAGGGTATTTGCATCAATAAAACTGGGTAGTTCTTTTGTGAAAAACGTCTCATAGAAAATGAAATTTTGAAATTTTTTCTACATTTGAGAGAAGGTTTTTCCTTATAAAATGATGAGCACTTTTCCTGTATCCCAATTTGGAGAAAATTTATATGCAGTTTTTGGTTTTCCTGTATAGCCTTGTAGCTTTCATTTCATAATACTCTGTTTCTTTTTCCTCTCTAGGTTAATCTCCCTCTCCCTTCTTTTCCTTTTCTCTCCATATTTTCATAATTTTTCCGTTAATCTAATTTGAATAACAAATTTCTTTGTCAAATGAATTTGACTTTAAACATCGATGGCTCCCTTTCTATTATTCTTAACTAGATGCATGCTTATTAACATTTACGTATTTGGGAGGTAGAAGGAACAAAGCCGGATTAAAGTTCAGTCCAGAACCAAAGTTCAATCCAGAAAGTTTATTTTGGGGGTACTAAAAAATGTATATGCAGTAACCAACAAATTTCTTAGATGGAAAGTAGTATGTTCACCAAATTGAACTCAATTTCCCTTTTTTCTATTAGATATTCCACAAGGAAGTAAAGCAGAGGAGATCAAAAAAATGGGTGTTGGATACAATTTCACTTTCATTAGGCCAGTCCAAAGTTGGTACATGCACCTATTTACTTGTTGGCCTTAATTCAGCCTTAATTCAGCTTAAAGGGGTAGCTCCATGTAGCCAAAGACACAGAATTAACCCTTTAACATTACTTTGATTTCTCTGATTCTTTCCTCTGATAGAGATTTCTATGATACGATAGTTTTATTAGTCGTATAATTATTTCCAAGCTTTCGGCCTTTGTTTTATTTTGCTGAGGCATAGTCCTCACTTTGTGGCTAGTTTGGAAATCATTGTACAGCCATGATGCAGCAGATCATGACATGGACCTTTTGCAGAATTGATGATGATGAGCTCTCAAGATTTTTCACTGCTGCCAATGGGGATTTTTCATACTTGTTATCTTCAATTAAGAAAACAATCCGATGGAGAGAGACTTATAGAATCCTTTCAGAACAAGAGCTTAAGATGTGGACAAGTATGGTATTCTGGCATGGATTTGATTTGGAGAACCGACCTTGCCTTATCATACGACTAGGACAAGCTTGTCTTGACTTGTCATCTGATGCAAGACCTCGTTTTGCTCAAGCAGTCAGTAAGGCTTCTTCCTTTGGTGATTAAATTACTGGTTATAGATTTGATTTTCAAGAAATTACTGGTTCTCCTCTTCATATTCTCAATACAAAGGCTGTTTTCGCTGCATATAAAAAGAAGATAAGTTGGCTGAAGCATTATCTTAGTCAGGAGAGCAAGGAATGAATGCTGAGGAGTCTAATATCTGGTTCATATCTATGCATGTAATGCAGCAATTCATCCAAATAGCTATTAATATGTTTGTAAAAGCAAGTAGCTCTAGCATTGCTGCTTTAGGCTAGTATAATTTTTCTTCCTTTCTGTATGTTGGAGAGGCTATTTTTGCAGCTACTATCCGTTCTATAATGAATTAAGAGTGCTCTGAATGATAGGATGGTATGAAGAAGCTGTTAGTATCAGCTTCACAGTTGCTCTTGGTGTCAAATTTGGAGTTTTGATGTGAGCCATTAGCGTATGGTCTCGGAGAAAATTTTATGTTCCTTCATTTGCGTCCCTACACTTCTTTTACAGTTTTTAATAACAAATATGGATATGCGATGATCCAGTATCGCAGGTTGAACATGGAATCCTGCATTTAGTTGACAAAGAGAATCCTCAAATCACAGTCCTTGTAGATTGTGATGGAATCACCCCATTGAGAATTCCAATGCAGATGATGCGATCCTGTTGTACTCTTTTGCAAGAGAACTTCCCTAACCGTCTTGGACATCTTCTTGTTATACGACTTCCTCCAATTGTGCGAGTCATTGCTCAGACTTTTATTCAAGTAAGCATATGGTCTCATGCTCTTCATTTTCCTTTGTTTATTTTTTTGGGTAGTTTAGTGGGAAGGAAGATTGCATCTTCAGTTAAAAGTTGCCTACATGTGCTGTCTCATGTGCATTTTGCTTTTCCCATTCAGGTTCTGAAACCAGTCACCCGTAAGAAATTAAGAATTGAAGGGAGCATGTTTCACAGGGTTCTATCCGAGTACCTTCAGCAACTCCCATCATATCTTGGTGGCAACTGTGCCTGTAAGATATGCTCAACCACTAGCATTCATGCAACCCAGCGTGCAGATTTCAGAGAAGATACAAGGGAGACAGATTATGAGCATCTTAGTGATGGTGGAGATGATCTGTCCTTGCCAAGTCCGAATTATCAGACTGATATTATCATGGATAATGAGTGGGACCAACTGTTGAGAACTGCTGTAATTAGCATCCTAATGGTATGGATATTTATAGCTCTGATTGCCAGTTTTTATGATCCTGAGAGCCGCCCCTTCTAAAATCGTCTGAGCATAGCCTTTGTTTGTGCACCTTAGTATCTCCAGCGTAAAGATATTTGTGACTATGGCACATAAGGGATTGGTCTGAGCATTTATTATTCTTGTAGTGGTCATCTATCATATATGTGAACCTCCAAGGGCTGGGCTATTGGTGACAATGTTGGTTTTTCCTCCACCGTGCGATTTAGGATTTTAGAGGAAGCTGAGGCAGCCTTCGAAAAAGGGGAGGCTTATATTTACTGTTTCCATCTAATAAATAAATGTTTAATTTTTAATGTGCTTATTAATTTTGAATAGTTTGTGCAAATAATGCGTTTTAACTTATACGCAACTCTTGTGCTGTAGTTATTTAAGGATTTGAAGTCAAGGGCTTGCTAAATTTTAACTAGATGACCCTGTATTGTATGAAGCCCTACTGAACAAAAGGATTAGAAAGGGATTGTACAGAATAGCAATTGGTTACGTTAGTCATATGATTATTGGTCGCTAGAAATGAATAAACATCATCGAAACTTGGGCTGATGGATAGAATTGGAGAAATCTTTACCAAAGCCACTATTCTTATCACCAATAGTTGGATAAATGATCTCTGAATTTAGTGCTTATCATTATCGTTATAAGTTACAATTTCACGTGGAATCTACAGGTCCGATGGAGATATGGTCCAGTGATTTTCCAAGTCACCTTTTTGTGTTGGTTGTCAAATTTCAACAGATATATTTTGTATATGTTGGCCCGCCATTAAAGTCTTTGATTACTAGTTTTGCTTTGGGAGGGTTATTTTTGATTGGCAGAATGGGTTAGGTTTCAGGACGAGGCGGCGTGTCCTGCTGCCTTTTCAATTACCTGAACAGATATATAAAAGCTGACGCGTTGACAAAAGTGGGTGTCGACCTCACTATAGCTCGTCACATTCACCATTTTTTTATAATTATTTACAAAAAGACTTTAGAATGTTCAAGTATTAAATTCGGCCGAGATGGAAACTTACGAGCTCCATCGCCCATGACGTATTGAAGTTTTTGCATTTACTTTTTATTGCATCCTCCCTAGCTTGAAACTACATGTCAATATGAAGACAAGCTTAACTTCGATCTCTTTGCGTAGGATTCCACTATTGGCGATCTTCAAAAGAACAGCTACACCATTTGCCTAAAGTCTTTGTCGACTTTAATTTTGATGTCACCCTACACAAAGTTAGTGCATAACTTGTTGGGTATACTTTCCTGTTCATAGAATTCTGCGGCTTATGACCATTTAATTAAACATGTATCCGTAAGCAAATTAAGGCAACGCTCAAATCTTTTACTAAATTCAAGTAAAGGAACTGTTAGTTGGAGGCATGCGGATTGTTAGCAGATAGAAACTATAAAAACTATAGAAAAGATACTCTTCCTAAAAATGTATAGCAAGTTCATGTTTTATCACGAAATTGGATATAATACATGATCAATTAATTTCACGCTCTCCGTTAATTTCACGCCAACCTTTTATCCAAGAACTTCGAATGGAGAAGTTGGATCGAGAACAAAAGCTTGCTTTAACTAACCTGATCCACTAATAAATTTGATGCCCCACCTGACTCTTCCTCCTACTCAAAGAGCAAAAAGCACTAATACAAAGGGCGGAGAAGAAGTGGACGTCTAGAGAAACCCCACTCTGAATCCAGTACATTGATGCGATGATTATATATTTGCTACGTTGCCTCGATTTCTGGTTGTTAATTGAAAATGCAATAAGTACTTTCTTTTACACTGTCTTTTTGGATGGATGTTGGCTTGGCTTGTTAATGACATCACATCCAATTAATTTTCGTTCTTCTGTCATAGGTTTTTCTCGTGGAAATGGATATAAATTGAAACGGTTGCTATGCGTGTCTTGTTGATTAATTGATTTTTTTCGTCGACGTTGGATTTATATTGCAATAATTATTGTAATAAACTATAGGGAAATACATACATTTGTAATCGAGCAAACTATAAGACTGAAATTTTTGTAATAAACTAATAGAACTATAAATTTGAAATTATCATCGCATTAAATTAATAACATTAAAATCATATAAAAATTATTAAATTTTAATTTAACATATTAACTCAAGTTGAAATTATGAAATTTTATTGCGTTATAAAATCTTAGCAAAAACATTGTGTAAAAGTTTATAATTTTTAGATAATAATTATCATATTTAGAATATATATATATATAGATGTTTAACTAGTTTAAAATTTTCAAGTTTTTTCATAAATTTTATTTAACTTACTTGACCTCTTTATTTAATTCTTCTTGTTTGGACAATTATTGATTTTTTAAATTTAGTTTGTTTATTTTTTCTAGTATGACTCCTTTTTTTGTCGTCTCCCATTTTGTGTTATAGTGTCCTATTCATTTTTTGTCACAAGTATTTTGCTTTTTTCTCCCTTGTTCTCTTTTTCACCTTTATTGTTATCCTTTTAAAGCATTTTAATCTCAACCTCCTTTTCATTCTTTTTCCTTAGTTCCTTCTCTTATCTGCATCCCATATGTTCCTTTAGCTGCTACCCAATCTGAGAGTCCTTGGCTAACTTTACCTACATCTTCTCAAGCTCCTCTAACTACTTTATCTTCTCCCATTAAAATTTTTGAATACTTATGGTCCAAGGTTACTAGGGATGCATCCTCTTTTGTGTCCTTTAAATTTATTTCTCTCCTTAATTGTGATAGCTTGCGTACTATTACTTCACCTGTTGAAGTTCTCGTATCAAGAGCGTCTAAGTGGGATATCACTCTAGTGGCTTTTTCGTTGATAAGCATCTTGTCTATCCTTTAGTATAGATGTGGATACCAGTAAATTGGAGCAACTCTTATTAATGAAGCAAACTTATTCTTTTTCAAATTCAAGAATAATGCTAGTTTAATGAAGACCTTAGTATTAGGACCATGATATATAGGAGCTAAACCTCTATTTCTATAGAAATGGTGAATATTCTTGTAGTTAAACTTATTGAAGCAAAAGCATGCTCCAATATGAGTGAACTTCTAGAATATTATTAGTTAATAGAAGGTTTAAGCTACTTATCAAGTGCAAAAAGGAGATATATAGGTTTTGATGAGTACTACTTCTTTGCGAAGGATACACTATGCCATAATTTATGTTAAATTCGAAGAAAAAGGAATTAATAGAAAACTATAGAATACTAAAATGGATGATGAAAGGTTATCTAATTTAAAATTACCTTAAGTTTTCAATGGATGTCTATCAAAACCAATCATGTTAAAAAATGGAAAGCTATTAAAGAATTCTTCACTACTAGAAAATATGAAAGATTATTTAATAAGCCTCCTACCATCCCTGAACCAGATCTCATAGTAGAAACTCGTAGTGTTCCAATTAAAATAAACAGTAAGGTTCCTACCATTTTCATATAGAAGCTTTACTCGATAACTAATCCTGCTTTACAACTTAATTAGTAACAAATTCTAATACTACTAAGGAAATTTCTAATAAGCTGTTACTTGTTAAGAACTTGCTTAAATATAATTTTCTTACTTCATCCTATAAAAAGAAAGTTGTGAGAAGGCCTAGGAAAATTGTTTCAATTAGATCATCTTCTTCCTCCTAATATGTTGGTAATAGCTTGAATTATGAGAAGGATGAAATGCCCCTCGAAACAACATGTTATTAGATATTACTAACAAATTAAAAGAACCTTTCTTAATTAGGTTACTTAAGACTAAAATAAAAGCTAATCACATTTGCAAGGCCTTAAAGGTTTTTCGTTAGAATTAGAAGTCCTTACACAACCATCAATCACGTTGTAATGGTAGATTCTAGAGGTTTGAGATCACACTTTATTGATGATTGATTCTACTTTACAATCTGATCAGTTTCTCTATGTTTAGTTAACTTTCATTGGCACTAGGTCTAAAATGCTTGTTAATAACATTGGCACTAGGTCTAAAATGTACTGTGGTATTTCTTCCCATAAGAATCTTGAATGGAATGATATCCTTAAGATTATATCTAATATCTCATCTCCATAGTTAGTCTTGGGGGATTTCAATTGTACCTTTTTATAAGAAATAAACATACACTTTATTTAATAGAAGTCAATGTGTGAAGATCTTTCACTATAAAGGCCATCCATTCATCTATAATAATAGATAAAATTGATGAAGGTTCATCAATTCTTTAAGGAGGTTCATCAGAAGAAAGCTTGATGGAGCTTTAGTTAACCCATTATGGCTTTTTACTGTACTTTATGTTTAGTCCTTCTTTAATAATCCTCTTTGCTCATACCACCCTCTTATAGAATTTATCCTTAATTATATTGTAGTTAAAATGAAATATCCTTTGGTATTAAACCTCTTGTTGAGAATTCCAAACTTTGAAAAGATAGTCTTACAAACCTTAAATATTAATGTTATTAGGTTTAAGGCCTTTATGTGTATCAGGAAGCTTTAAGTAATTAAGAAGGAACTTGAAATCTTAAACTACTTCGTAAGCAATCTAGAGTTAACAACTTATAAAGCTAGAAAGGACTTGAACTCAACTTAGGATAATCTTAAATATGACCACCTAAAGCTAATTTATAAGATAATTTTAACAAAATTTGTTGTAATGATGAAAGCTGCTAAAAATTCTTTGTTGAACCAAAAATTTGAAATTCAATGGCTAAAGATAAGGACTTCAACACCAAGTATTTTCATAATTTTATCATTATTAAGAGAAATTCTAATTAAATTTGTTCGTCGTCTAATCCTTTATGGTTAATCCATATTAACTAAGAAGTAATCAAGCAATTGCATTTGATTGCTTCAAAAGTTCATTTAGGTGTTCAGGTAAAAGCTCAAGCTCTTCATGAAACTTTTGTTCTTTATTTCATCCAACATTTTTTAGAAGTAAGCAACCTCTTTTTCCAAAACTTTCACTAAAGAAGATATTGAAGAAGTTTTGCTTAATGTAGGAGCCAATAAGGTAACGAGTCTTGGCGGTCTAAATACTTCTTTTTACAAAGCTTGGCACTTGGTTAAGAACTTTATATCTTTAGCTATCTTTGAATTTTTCTTGAAAGATATTTTACATTATGACATCAACAAAAATTATATTTTAACCTAAAGGATCCAAATTCTACAAATCTCATATTGCATTGTGAATTATAAGATAACTTCTAAAGTGCTAGCTAATAAGCTTAAGAAAGTACTCAAAGTATGGTTAGTCCTTCCCAAAATGCATTTATTTAAGGAAGTAACATTGAATAAATATTTTATTGGTTTAGGAGTCTTTCAGGAAGTACAGGAGCAAGCCAAATATCAAAGGTTGCAACATACAAATCAACTTTTGCAAAGTCTTTGAGTTAATGGATGAGAACTTTTATAGTATCAAGCAAGCTTTCATATTTGCTCACATTTTTATTATCTAGTCAAGGAAATATGTAAACAACTACCTCCTTTATGCTTTAATCAATAGGAAGTGAACTTAGTGGTTCAAGGATACAAAAAGGTTAAGGTAGGGTTACTCTCTTTCACCTCTTTATTCACTACTATATTGAAACTCTTATATGTTTGATCATTGGCAACATTAATAAACAAAGAAACTTCAGACTTCGCAACATGTATAACTATCTCAATGTTTTCAACCTTTCTTTTGTAGATGATTTAATACTATTTAGCAAAGTTGACATTGAATCCATTGAGGTGTTCTTAACTTTCTTGTAAGAATTAAATAGAATATTAGGGCTTTCAATCATCTCTAATAAAATATGCTTTTTTGTTTTGGTACATAATCAAGAATATGAATTTTTGATTAAATAACTAGTGAGATTCAAACTTGAGAAAGCTCCCTCTAAGGTGTCTTGACGCCCCTGTTATCACATCTAGACTAACCTAATATGAACACTTAGCGTTATTTGAGTTTATGCAAAAGAGAATCGGGAATTGAAATAACAGAAACTTGTCATTTATAACAAGGAAACAATACAGCGAAAAGTACTTTAGGCAACGCCATGCTTGCAATAATTTAAAAATGTGTTACTAAAAATTAATATAAGGCAACAAATTTTAAAGTATTGCCTTTAATAATATTAAAGGGCAACTACAATATTAATTTGTTGCTACATATAAGAAAAGGCAACAAAATTAAAAAATATCGCAATAAATTCTTATATATGCATCATCTAAAATTGTTGCCATGGTACCAATCATCTATTTACTAAAAGATATTCTCTAATGTTACATATTTATTTACATAGTTACTTACTAATGTCTATTTAATATATAAAATTTCTCTATTTACTAATAAGTATTTGGAATATGTCTAAGAAAATTAAAATAACCATCAATTTTTATTTCGTAAAATTAAATCAAATGATGCAATTGTTCCAAAATATACAAAATTGCTGTAATATATACACATAACCCTAAATTGGCCATTTCTTATGTATTAATTATTTTTTGAAAAATAAAAATTGATTGATGACAATAATAAAAGAGGAGAAGAACGTTTGGAGAGCAGTCAACAACTCTGAGCAAACCAAATAAAAGTGACAAGTAAGACCTTAAGAGACGACAGGGTTTGAAGTTAAAGATAAGGACTTCAACACCAAGTATTTTCATAATTTTATCATTATTAAGAGAAATTCTAATTAAATTTGTTCGT
>JAOSBO010000008.1:35809115-35833921 GCA_027563915.1 Erythroxylum rotundifolium
CCCTAATTGATAACATTTTGTGAAAAAGGTAAAGACTTGTTGCTTCGTGTTTTACTCGATTAGGGTTGGGTGATTCTAGAGGTCTGCAAGGGTATCTTCCCCTCCATGCTTCTTTAACAAACAAAGATAAGGAAATTATCATCTAAATACAAACTTCTATATCATCTTGCTCCCTTTAACCATGCTTCATACTTGTTAGATCTGGAAATCATCTTGAGGGACATGCGAGAGCAAAGCATGAAGATTAATCTTAGGTTTGGAAATCATCTTAAAGGACACGTAGGAGTAAAGCATGAAGGTTGCTTTGCTTATCAATTACGAACCAACTATGCCCTCTCGTTTGTGTAATCAATATACAAATAATTATATGCAAGTAGCTTCCAGGAAGCATCTAATGATCTTTGTTATATTTACATAAATGAAAATTTCGAGAAATGCAGAGCTTTTATGATCTTGTAATCACCTTTTCTATTTTTTGATGCTCTAAATTAATTTTTTGATAATAATCCATTATCTTTTTCTCCTTATATTTTATTTTTTTACCTTCTATATATATATATATGCTTAACTTTTGTTTGCTAGCATGAAGTTGTATTAATGCTTATTCTTTTATGTTTCACGAGAATCAAACATTGACTTCTATCTCACTCACACTTTGTCTATTAGGAGTGTTAAAAGTTATATTCCTTTGTATTATTTGATTGTTACCTGAAGTTTTATCTATTGTTTGTTCTTATTACTTGTTCTTCTCCATGTTATAGGACTTTCATTTTTAGTTAAGGGAATTGATCCCAGAGCAATAGGTATGAATTACTTGTTATCTTGTATTACTTCAATCATGCGTGAAAATTAGGCCCTTTAATAAACAACGTTTGGCTTTTAGTTAGAACCTTGATCTATCCCAACAAAGTTTTATCCTATAACTTTAACTTAATTTCAATATTAGCTAAGTATTGAAGTTGTCTCTATAATTGCTAGAAAGGTAACTAATTTCTTGCTTTTTTACCTTGTTGCAGGAGTGCCTGAAAAAACTAAAGACAGATTATGGTCAATTAGGAAATATTACTGTTGACATGGTATACAAGTTTTCTCTTTTCAATTGACCATATTATATCTTAACAGAAATCTTACTTTTAGTTCAGTGTTGTAGATATCAACGAATTTAAAAGGATTATCAACTGATTATGGTATCCTCTAACTTTTTGCTAGGTTTTATTCATGAAAAAATTGATACGGTACTAGGTGGGATGAGGGGAATGATATGATAATATTGGACATTGGCTTATTGTGTTGCATAAAAGTTGACCACATCGTTCTTGTTTGTTTTTTCATCTCTTCACTGTATAAATGTATTGCTATCACTTACAACTCTTTGTGAGTAAATATTAAAACTTCGTTAAGGTGCTAGGAGGAACTTTATTAGGACTCGTTTATGAATTATATTCAATGTTGAGCATATCACATGCATGAATTGAGCACTTTTTAAAACCAAAGCTGTTGATACACTGAACTTTTGTCATTTGTTTAACATTTAACTGTCGTCTAATGAGATCTTAAAGTCTTGTGTAGTGCATCAAGCTTTATTTGTGTTGAATGGAATCCCCCTCTTTAATAATGTGATCGAGGATTGTGTACTGCATTCATTCATTTTGTGCAGGTTTTTGACTAATGCATATCTTTGAGAGGAAGCAAATCATTGTCACGTCATTGAGCAACAAGTTGAATGGCATTTAACTCCTGCATATCTTCGGGAGGAAGCAACTAATACTTGGTGAAGGATTTTGGAGTTGAATGGCAAGACATGCATATCTTCGAGAGGAGCAACTAATACTTGGTGAAAGATTTTGGAGTGCCCACATACATATTGGTTTTTTTAGTATTTAGATTAATTTACTTATATTCCATTTGGAATGAGGAAAATATTGTAGATGAATATTTTAGTTACTTCATTTTTGCTTTTGTATTTTGAATATGTTAAAAGATAGAATTTTACAACTCCTTATAGATTATATATTATATATAAATGCAATTTTTTTGTCATTTACAATTGATAGTAGTACTCGATTAAGACGTACATTAATATTTATACTTTTAATGTATATATAGATATTGGCTATATATTGACAATAGTTTGATTTTACGTTAAATAATATTGATAATGTAATAATAAATTGTTGCATTAAAAGATTAACTTTGTTGTCTTATAAAGACTTAAAAGTATTGCAATATCTATTTAATATTGTTGCTATAGTTTGAAATTGATGTGTGGCCTTAGTCAAGTTTAAAGCAATATTTTTTATTTTATTTCCTAATCAAAATGTTTTGTTATCTTATACTTATTATACCGCCACTTCTTGTAACAATATGAATTATGTTACCTTAATGAAAAGGCAACAATAAGTATATTTATAGCTACGCTTCTGTCTGATGCCTAAAGTATTTTTTGTCACAAAGCAACAATTTTTTTCAGTTTTAAGTAGTTTAAACATTCATTAGAGTCTATATTTGTCCCTTCTTATAAATTTGATCAAATCAAATGGAGTGAGGTCTGTTTATCGAAAGCTAATGGTGCTTAGGTTTTCATTTTATAATGAAGGACAAAGTGATCCTTGCCAAGAGGATCAGAAACTCTTCTTGAACTATAAGTTTTATAGGTTCAATGGATACACATACACTTTCTTAAGAGGGAAAAGATTTTGGATGATTAAACAAAAAATCAAATATCGCGGACTCTTCAAGAGATACTTAAGCTAAAAGAAAGGATTAAGTTAGATTTGAAGGTAATAATAAGAAATGAAAGAAGAAATTAGTTGTGGTTGGACAATTGCAACCCACTTGGACCCCTTCATCCACCTAAAAATCAAGTCCACTGCCACTGATTTACTAGCTCCCTTAAGAAAGTCAATTATAATGACAAAGAACATCTAGAAGTGGCCTCCTTCTCATCCTAGGGTATTGTCCTCTATAATAGATAACTTGCCTATCAACTCTGATTTATCCAAAAAAAGATATTGTCATTTAAATGTGACAAAAACGTTAAAAATTTACCAATAGATCTTCATAAAAAGCCAACAAATATTCATATAAATAAATTTGGATTGGTTTTCTAAGTGCCTTCTAAAAGCTTCTTTCATATTATGGCTTGCTGTCAAACATAGGATTTGGGCAAGGAACAAAATTTCTTTTATTATGTTAAATGATGTGGCTTGTATGCTATGCAATCAAAATAATGAATCTCACACTCATCTCTTCTTTAATTGTTAATACTCTTTTTGTTAGTCTGGAATGACTCCCTTACTCTTTGCAATTTATTTTGTATCATGAACCAATGGCTAAGTACTATGGTGTGGGCGACTAAAATAAAGTTTTTAATAGCAAAGGTGACTATCTTTTTCATAATTGTATTAAGCTCCACCATCTATACTATTTGGAGATAAAGAAATTAATAAAACTTTCAAGAACCAGAAGGTCGTCAAGGCTCTTGATTTATCCCACAACTTATAACTAGATCAGAAAGATCTCAACTGCAAAGGTTTACAAGTTATAGCCTCCAAATGAAACCTTACTTTACTTCTTTTTAAAGAGAAGATAATTCCCTATACTTTGCTAACTCTTTTGGCTTATCTTGTTATCATCTTAGGGTAGTTCATTATTGTACTCTTAGTACTCAGATTGCCTTGTAAAAAAACTTTTTGGTTTTAGGTTGATTAATTAATTATTAAATATAAAATTTATATCTATACTATAACATAATCAATTTAGTTTTATATTAAAATAGAAATTAGGAGTCAAATAACATGCGGCCATGTTACAAAAGATGTTCCATAACTCAAACTAATGTGCTTCCATGCTCATAATTTCTTCAAGTAATAGATTAATTGGTACGAGTAGCTTCTGAGCAATTTGAAGTTAGATAAAGTTGAAAAAACATATTTCATATTTAACCTAATTTGCTATCCAATTGGGTATTTCGTTCTAAAGATTGTTGTTGTGTCATTATTCAAGCTGGTAAAGAAATGATGATTTATCGAACTGTAAAGAAGAAAGAATAAATAATTAATTAGCGGTTTATACATCTTTCAAGGATGTTCATCCAAGCCAATTGATTAATGTGTCATCCCATTACAAAGTACGGACAAGCACCAAAATGCACGGTGAAGTGTTGCGTCACCCATTAACTCGCGCATCGGCCCTACTGTTGCCTCGTACAAGAAGTCATCCTTAACCCTACCCCATTACAAATACCCCTACCTCTCCTTCCTAAGACACGCCACAATCTCAGCCTTACTTAGACATAAGATATACGTACGGATCAGATAGTGCAGAATGCCATTGTCCACGACCGACCATCCAAGGGCAGTATGGCGCTGTTGCCTGGCATCAGCCTTCCGGACAGCCCTCGCATGCACCATAGTAGGCTGCATCACCTTCTTCGGTCCATCATCTCTCCGACGACAAATAACCTTTCCCGCGTTCTCGTACGTTACCGTAATCCTCATAGTCACTGACGCCACCTTGGGGGATACCTTACATGGATGCTGGCTAGCACTCTACGCTACCGTCCAGAGCGTCGCCCCAGCTATGCTCAGCCTGTGGCTGATCGGTCCAACCCGGTTCACCTCCGCAACCGTATCCTTGGCGGTGGCCGTGGCTGCGTTCACAGTGACACTGCCAGAGGGGAGTCATTTGGTGGCGAAGCGTATTGCACTAGGGCAGATTGTTATCGTTTATGTTATAGGTTATATCCAAGGGGAACAAACTGAGGCCATCATGCACTCTTTGCATGTAGCTGCGAGTACTGCTATAGGAGTCTTTGCTTGTGTTGTCGCCTTGTTACTACCCTATCCTGGACTGGCTTGTCGCGAGGTAATTAAACATCTAACATGCATCATAGTGATCAATGGAGGTACTAACAATGATCATCTGGAATATATATTAGAAATGCTTCACCCCATGCAAGGGTTTAATCTTTAAATATTCCTTTAATAACAACGGACGATTAATTATCAACTACTCTACATTAACAGAAAAAACGACTGATTTTTTCTTCAGTATCAAATAACAACAAAAGTCAGTACGAAGTTGACTTTCAAAACCTTGAATTGCATGCATGTCCCTTGTACAACTCCCTCTCTTTCCTAACGCGGTTCATCCTTTTAATTTGTTCTTCCAGGTGAAACATAGCTGCAAGTTGTCCGCTGAAACCTCTTCAGAGAGGCTGAAGCTCTATACTAATGCAGTTTTTTCCCAAGACAAAGTTTTGACTTTGGCATATATTTCTCAAGCCAAGCAATTGGCAGCTGCCGGAGTCAAATATGTTCAGAGCGTCAAGCGCTACCAAGTAAGCTACCAATTCGGAACTTCGTCGTTAATTTTAAGTGTTCTACCTCTTAGTATGATATTAATAACTAGAGATTCATGTCCAATGCTGTTTAGCCGGTTGCTTACACATATATTAATTCCTTGTCATTTATTTAACAGGAAAGCATGAAATGGGAGCGGCTGCCATTTATGTTGTTTAAAACACGTTGTTATAGGAATCCAGGAGAGAGATTGGAAGAAATGGAGATACCCTTAAGAGGAATGGAAATGGCATTAACAGCGAATACCAGTTCATTGCCTTTGAGAACTGTAGTTAATGAAGAAAGTTTTAAAGAAGTTCTACTTCAATTACAGAACCACGTTAGTGTCACCATGAAAAACTTCAACAACTTTAGGCATAGTGATCTCTTAACTGTTCCTGAATCGAATTCTGCGAACGTAATTGGGTCCCTCCAAACTCTTCAAAAAATCCCTACAAACTACCAAGATTTGCCCCCTCTTTTCTTCTTATTCTGCGTGGAACTTCTTCACTGCAAATTAACAGCAGAACCGGCCGATTTCTTCCTAGTAAATGATCAAGTAATAAGCTCTTCAAGTAAGGAAATTGGCTTCTTAAAGAACATATGGAAATACTGTGCGATCAACCTAAGCCCAACAAGATTGATGTCAGCATTCAAATGTTCGCTTTCCTTAGGCCTAGCCGTCTTCTTTGGTTTAATATATAGCAAGGAAAATGGTTACTGGTCAGGACTCCCGGTAGCTATTAGTCTGGCCTCAGCAAGAGAGGCAACATTTAAAGTTGCTAATATTAAAGCTCAAGGGACAGTGTTGGGTACCGTTTATGGAGTTTTGGGTTGCTTTATCTTTGAAAGGTTCTTGCCTGTAAGGTTCATTTCCCTTCTCCCTTGGTTCATCGTCACCAGTTTTCTAAGGCGTAGCCGAATGTATGGACAAGCTGGTGGACTTTCAGCAGTCATTGGGGCAGTCCTAATATTGGGTAGGAAAAACTTTGGACCACCTAGTGAATTTGCTATAGCAAGAATTGTGGAGACCTTCATTGGATTGTCTTGTTCAATCGTGGTTGAACTTCTCTTTCAACCAAAAAGAGCTTCTTCCCTAGCCAAAGTTCAGCTCCCTAAAATTTTCGGAACTTTGTATGCTTGCATTAGCTCAATAAGCGTTGGAGAATACAACAAAGCCATCTTGCTAGAGAATCAAAGAAAATTGAGATTGGAAGTTGGTGAGCTAAGGAGATTCATTGGAGAAGCTGAGGTGGAGCCCAATTTCTGGTTTCTGCCTTTTCATAGTGTTTGCTATGGAAAGCTTTCAGGGTCTTTGTCAAGGTTGGTGGATCTCTTGGGTTTTAGTGCTCATGCACTGGAATTACTTGAACATGAATCACATAAATTTGGAGCTTCTTGGAAAGAGAGTGTTAAAAGTTTAGATGGGGACCTTGAAGCTTACAGAGACAAGATTGGTTCCTTAGTAAAATGTTTTGAGGAAGTCACAATTATAAAGTCCTTATCATGTCTTGACAAGGAGCATGAAATAAGAAATGTTTCATGCGATGTAGAACTTGGAAAATCTACAAACTCAAACATTCATGCGGTTTCAGGTTCTGACAAAGATGAAGTGGAAAACAGTATTAACTCTTATCTGCAGCACTCAAAAGAAGCTGTAGATAAATTGCATGCACTTCGAGACGAGGAGTTGAGAAAGAGTCGAATGACATTGGTTTTGAGTACTGTAGGCTTTTGCCTGAGCACTATCAGTAAAGAGACCAGAGAAATCGAAAAGGGAGTCTTTGAACTATTTCAGTGGGAAAACCCTTCAAACGCCATGAATTTGTTGGAGATTTCATGTAAAAATCGTGCTCTACACAGTTGAGTAGTGTTTTATCCAATTTCATTTGGACTACGCAACAAACTTTTGTGGGAGCACGCGGCCGCATGGTCTTTCTACAGTGAAATTTTCTTTTTTCTTTTTACATGTTACCATACAACTTGGAATCAGAAACTTTATTATGATTACAAAACTAATTCATTAAAAAAATTTATTTGTTTGGTCTACTCTAATTTATTAGGTTCACATAAAAGATATACGTATTGTTGTAAATAATATGAAACTTGAGAACCAACTTCGTGATTTAGCAAAAACTAAATTAAGGCGAAATAAACAGTCATCTTCTTTGAAGGCAGTACTACTAGGCAAACAAAAAATGAGCATACCGAAGCTCAACAATTGGAGCACCTGTTCTAAGTTCTCTTTTAAAATTGAAGTTATCTCATTTATATTATGATCTTCTGATAAAAGTATAACAACCAATATATTAAAGCAAGAACAATTCATTATTAGCTCAAAAACACACAAGAGAGGGTACATTTGTGACTCCATAATAATTTAATTCCATAACAATGTATTGAATACTTGATGTGTATGAAAAACCAAGAATTCTAATTTATTTTGGGGAATCAAGATTATGCACTTTAACAATAAGCAACTTTCCACATTTTGAATTTATGCAATGATAATGAAGCTCAAGCAAGCAAACAAGTAACTAAAAAAAGAAGAAAGGATAAAAAGTTGCATAACGATTTAATTTGATTATCTTTGACTTATCTATAATCTTCAAAGTCCTCTTGAAAATTTTAATTCATTAATATATTTTATTCAATGATTAAAGAAAGATTATTACACTTTTTCACGAAGAAAATTTTTGCACGAATCCTTATCCAATGTTTAAGAGTAATCGCTATCCGAACTTGAGGAGGTTAGGCAACTCAACGTCCAAACTTAATCACTCAACTTTTTAAAGATTCTACAAAAACTCAAAATCATACGAGAACTATCATTGACGCACTCAATATAATTCTCATAATTAATTATAGTAGTTACTCTAGCGATTACTTGATTACTTTGATGCTTTTGTTATCTTTCACTCTTCTTACCTATTTTGCTCTTGGAGGTCCTTATAGTCTTTCTTAACCTACTAAGTGTTGCCAACATCCCTTCTTTATATTTTGGATAAAATATAGTCGTCAACGTGCCATTCTCTTAATCTTCAATTGATTGTATGACTTAAAAAACATAACTAAAACTCAAATCATTAATATTAAATTTGACACACCTTCTAGTCTAATGATACTCAGTTTGTTGATTTAACGCCTTGTTACTCTTTTGACTTGCTCTTGAATACTTTAGCATTGCTTGAATGATTTCAAACAACTTTTGCAAAGTTTGAATTATCACTTTGACATCCTTAAATGTGAACATTAAGTCTTGAACCATCTTTTAACTCTTTTCCATTCATTTGAAATTTTAGGTGTTAGCTTCAAAGTTTGAAACATCGACTCCAATGGCTCAACAAAATTTGTCTTTCAACATTGTTTCCCAATATTACATATCAATACTCAAACAACTTCATTAGTGACATAATGTTTTTTTTATTATAAATATCATGATATGAATCCACTTCGTTCAATTTAACTATAGAACTTAAAATAGACAAATATCAAAATATGGCATAACATCCCATTAATATTGAAACAAGTGACGCTGAAGTTAAGTATGAGACATATCAAATATTAGTTAAAAAAGTTTGCTAATCTAAGATTAAGTCAATAAAGTGAGATTGAAAGTTTGATAACAAACACAAAAAGTATATTCTTAAATACACGAGATTTATTTATAGTGTAAGATAATTTCTAATTTCTAAATCAATATAATTATATGCTATCTTTTGTTTGGCTTTCTAAAAAAATTATAGTGAGAGACAACTTTTTATAACTTAAGAATAAATAAATAATAACCATCTATAAATTGAAAACCTTATCTCAATCATTGATACACATCTGTAATTATCCATTTTTCACATTTTTAAAATTTACTTTAATGATTTATTAAAAATTATCACATACTTATTATTCAATTTTACATATTTAATCCTTATCAAAATATATCATTCTCAAAAGGCATTAGACAATAAATTCTAAAAATATAACAATGTGTGTGTTTATCTCATTCTTTTTTAAAAGAAAATGAAACCTAATTACCAACCCTTATGTTGATATTTAAAACCTTATTTAAATTTAGTTGTTTGTATTATTGTTAATTTTAGCACATTTTATTATCTAAGGTTTATACTATCATATGTAAGATTGCACCTTTGTTTTAGTCCTATATCTATGATTACACATTCTTCAATGTAATATATTACAATATATTTTAATGTTGGAGTTTTTCACCTATATTGCTTGGGGAAGTAAATTAGCTATATGCCAAATTTTAAACTTTTTAAAGGTGAATAATGAATTAATTAAAAATATGAATTTATGTGATTAAAAACAATAAATTGCTCAATTGCAAGCAAGCATATATGACAATAATTTGCCAATATGATTAGTAAAAGAGAGAAGGGATAAAGTGACATAACTAATTTATAATGTTTCAACTAAAATATTTGATCTAAGTTTACTACAAGATGACCTTATATAAAGGGTAAATCAATAGACTCGGCCCTTTATTTTTATTTGATTTTTTATTTTGATTTTAATTTTAATTTTTTATTTATGTAGTTATTTTTTTAATGTATTTAACTATTGTTTTCTTCCAATTGTTTTCAAAAAAAATTTTCGTGTGGGATTATCATAAACAACATCTCTACTATTTAGAGATAAGGTTGTGTACTTCTAGACTTTCTTAGACCTTGCATTTTAGCAAAATTTCTACTAAGATGTTGTAACTATTAATTGTTATTATAAATCTAGAAATTGAGTGCCCTATGAATTTTTTTAATCTAAAGAACATCAAACAAATGTATAAAGAAGCTAAGAAGTAGGAGTTAGTAGTTTAACATTGTTGTGCAACCTATAAAACTAATAAGAGGAAACACTATTGAGTAAGTTTTACAATTTATAAAAACCTCAATAATCGCAAGTGCACGGGTCGTACTTTGTAGTATTGAAGGATTGATCCCACGAGAAGGATACTAACCTAATCCTAAGTCATTTAAGGCTCAGAGAAAAGAATAAAAAGAAATAAAAATTATACAAGCGAGTACGGAAAGTAAATACGAGAAATTGATTCAAGAATTGTAACACAGAAATTATAACAAAACATAATTAAAATGAGCAATCGAATAGGTCACAATAGAAATCCATCAAGAGAGTTAACGAAGTTATGAGAGAGGGGATTTTACTTGTCATTAATACTAATATAGCCATTTATGTGTTTATAGGGTGTCGGTTTTAGATGCACGCAGGTTTGATTTCTCTCTCTTGAGTTATAACTATTAAATCCTAAATTACAAACTTTAATCGAATTATGGAACTTGCAACCTCTCAATTCAGCAATTCCTGATAATTCTAATTGGTTCTAAAGCCCTCTAATAAACAATTGGGTCTCGCATGAGATCTCTGTCCATGAAATTACTGACTAGATTAATTAAATGGTCAATTAGATAGCCTAACTCTCATTAATTCAATTTAATCATTTTTATCCAATTCACCCACTCAATTTGTTACTGATATATGCAAATACATTAATCAATCACAACACTTAAACCAATAAACACAAAATAACTAAATCAACATTAACTCAAAGTAAAATCTTGAAGAAGTGTTTAGAATATTATTAACAACCCGAAATCCAATTCCGTACAATCCATCTCAACTTTATACATTTCAATGAAAAAGGAAATGAAGAGAAATTAGAACTTATGTTGGACAAATAGAGAAGACAACGGTGTTGGGATACCACCTAATCTTAGGAATAGCGGCGTCAAGATCCACTTCTTCCTCCTCCTTATTCCTCTTCTTCTTCTCCTCTCTCTCTTCTTTTTCTCTCCCTTTAAGGTTTCCAAGAGTGGCTAAATGTAAAGCTCCTCATCTTCTTTGCCTTATTCCTTATATATCTTTTGTGTTCTGGGCTCCTTTAGGATTTTTCTGAGGTCCAAAAAGGTCCAAAAACTCCCTCAAAACTTGATGTTTTTGAATGTCTGTGCGTCTACCTGACACAGGCCATGATCTTGGGCCACATTTGAGCCTTATGTCACGATCGTGGCAAGTAGGCCACAGTTGTGGGCTGTGTCCTAGGCTTCTATCATGATTGTGGGCTGACTTTAGTACTTCCGTCTTGACTGTCTCTGAAACTTCTACATTCTTCAATGTTGACCTCAAAACACCAACAAACATATCAAGGTACCTCAAAGACATAATAATTAAGCTCAAGGAATTGTACTAAAACATAAAAACACTTAAACACAATTAATTAACAAAATAACACAATTCTAACCTAAACACGTACTAAACGATTAAGCTAACAATTAAATACATATCAAACGAAGCCCTAAAACATGATGCAATTCACACTTATCAACATCCCCATATTTAGATGTTTGCTTGTCTTTAAGCAAACAAAACAACAACCACACAAAAATTCACATAGTACACAATACAGTAATGAGACAATGGCTTCAACTTTATGAAATAAATTTAATTTTAAACACAATCATTCGAGTCATTTCAAATCATTAACATGCAAAATCCGTGTCTTGAAGCTTTGAACTAAATATACATATTAATCCAGACTCAAGTGTTAAATTGTTTACCCTTTTCAATTGCACGTATACATTAATAATTCTTTGGTCATTTAGACTCTTTAACTACCCCTAAGGACGTTTTTATGAAAAGTCAAGCTATTACAAGTTTAGTAGGCTTTTATTCGAAAATCCAATTTTTTATTTACTTTTTTGATAACATGGACTTCGTATTTTTACGCAGAAGCAAACATTGGTAATGAATGTTAATATGGTTATTCAACTAAGTCATTTTTTATTAAGCTGTGTAGTTGGAACGTCATTATAGCCTTTTTATGTGAAGGCACACATTTGTGATATGTGTCGATCCGATTACTCAGCTACATCACGTTCTCTACTGGCTACTAGCTCTATTCATAACCCAAAGGCCAGTGGAATAGTTATTTGTTTAAAATTAACAACATTTTTTATTGCCTACCTTGTTGCTTTAGCTACTTGTTTCCATAAAAAAAATAGCAAAACTACTTAAATCAAAAGGCCTCAAATTATGAATGAATGTGATAATTTAGAGGGCGACAAACAACATCAAATCCAAATTAAGCTGTATATTTAACCAAAGATCCCAATTCACTAATTTTGCGAGCTAATTAACAAAATCTATTCAAATTTAAACCATTTCCAATCCATCTAAGCCATTGACACATTCACATAATTCACGACATGGAACCTAACAACTATCATACAATTTGCAAAATCACATTCAAAGCAAAACACATAACCTTAGGGAACCTTAAAAGAGTGTATGAAGTTTAACATTTTCGTGTTAGTTATAAAACTAATCAGAGGAAACATTGTTGAGCACGTTTTACAATTTATAAAACCCTCAATAACCACAAGCTCATGGGTCATACTTTCTAGCATTAAAGGGTCGATCCCACGAGGAGGGTACTATCTTATTCCTAATCCATCTAAGGCTCAGAGAAAAGAACAAAAAGAAATAAAAATTACACAAGTAAATACAGAAAGTAAATACGAGAAATTGATTCAAGAATTGTAACACGAAAATTTCAACAAAACATAATTGAACTATGTAATCACACAGGTCACAACGGAAATCCGTCAAGATAGTTAATCAAATTATGGGAGAGGAGATTTTACCTATCATTAATGCTAATCTAGCCATTTATATGTTCATAGGGTTTTGGTTCTAAACGATCGTAGGGTTGATTACTCTCTCTTGAGTTATAACTATTAAACCCTAATCAAATTATGAAACTTACAATCTCTCAATTCACAAATAATTGATCACAAGGTTACGTTCGCTAAGTTTTAATATTTATTAACCTTGGTAAATCAACAAGGGCACTAGTCGTTCGTGTAGTACCTAAGGTGCTGATCCCATGAGGGGGGTAATCTAGTGCTAAAATCTAAGGTCGGCTAAATTTCACACTAAATCAACAATCGATTATAAGAATTAAAATGCAGAATATAAACAAATAGCAAAATAACACAACCCAATGCAAAATCAACCTAGAAATTATCAAGTGACAGAAAGGGGATTTTAATCTGAAACTAATAAAAATTTAACCAATTATGTAATTATCGAATTAATGGATCTAGACGGTCCTACGGTGGATTACTCTCTCGAGTTATAATCCTTAACCCTAACTAATGATCCCTAAATTAAATTATGGAATTGTGATCTCTCAACTTACAATTTACCCACAACCTAAAGTAATTCTAAATTGTATAATAATCTATTGGGAATGTATCCTCGATCTCTTATTACACGACTCTACCGGTTCGATCCAATTCTTATCTATCAATTTACCTAACTCTTATTAGCCTAAATTGATTATTTTCACCCGGCTCACCCTCTCAGTCTATTGTCGAATTGTTAAGAACAGATATTGAATTGCAATTATATCATTAAAAACACAATCAATCAAACTTTATTAATCTCATACATAAGGATTATAAATTGACACTCAACAACAACTATTCTCAATAATCATCCCAATTTCATACATCAATAACATTGAAATAAAAATAAAAAATATTGTTAGAACGGATTTCAGGAGGCAGCGATTGCTAGAAACCACATATTCGGGAAAGTATGTCGCATCAAGCTTTGTCTTTGTGCCTCTCTTCCTTCATCTTTACTCATTCTTTTGATTTCTCTCTAGGTTTCTCTCGAAATTGGCTAATGTGAGGCTTTCTTGCATGACTCTCTAGGCTGCTACTTTTGTCATATAATGTTCTATTTATACTTTGGAAGCCCTAGGTTTTATTCGGGCTCGAAACGGTCTAAAAAGTCTTGCAAAATTTGAGTTTAGTATCATCCCAACTTAGGCCATGATTGTGGCCCTGCCTGCCATGATCGTGGCCAGTGCTTGAACCTCTCTGTCACGATCATGGCCCAATTTGCACGATCATGGCCTTAATGGAAGCTCTATGTCACGACTGTGCCCTAAGTGTACGATCATGACCTGTTGTGCCACGATTATGGGCTATGTCTTTGGGTTGAAACTCCTTAAATCTTCTTCGTTCTTTACCGTTTACCATGAAACACTAACAAACACATCAAGGTGCCTCAAAAATATAACATTTAAGCTAAGAGACTTACACTAACCCATAAAAACATTTTAAAAACCTAAACTAACCCAATTAACACATAAATACACACTCAACACTCAAATTAACACTAAATACCTAACAAATTAAACCTTAAAAGTGAAATGCAAATCACATCTATCAACATCCCCACACTTAAACATTTTCTTTTCCTCGAGCAAACAAAATAACAACACACAACAAACACAAAACACATAATGCAATAATGAGACAATGGCTTTAACATCATGAAATAAATTTAATCTTGAACACAATCTGGCAAGTTACGTCTAATCGTTAATAAGAAAAATCTATGTCTAAGGGCTTTGATCTAAATATAAAATTTAATAAATATCTAAGTGTTAATTCATCCACCATTTTTAATTGTAAACACACATTAATAAGTCTTTAGTCCTTCACTTTGTAACTGTTCCTAAGTATATTGTCATGAAAAGTCAAGCTTCTTATAAGTGCGGTAGGTTTTATTAAGTAAAACATATTTTTTTATTTTTTTATTTTTATTGAACATGGCTTAGTCTTTTTACATGAAGGAAAACATTGGTAATGAATGTCAATCCGGTTACTTAACTAAGTCATGTTTAAACAACTTGGTTAAAACATCATTATATCCTTTTGACGCGAAGGCACACATTTGTGTTGTGTGTAGATCTGGTTACTCAGCTACATCACGTTTTCAATTGGCTACTAGCTCTATTCATAACCCAGAGGTTAGTAGAATAGTGATTTATTAATAAAACATACACAATTTCATTTATTGCCTACCTTTTTGTTTTAGCTATTCATTTTCATAAAAAATACTAGTAAAGCTACTTAAGTTGAAAGGCCTCAAATTATAAATGAATGTGACAATCTAGAGGGTTTTATATTTACCCTAAGTCCTAATTAAACTGTATATTTATCCAAAGAGCCCTAATTCACTAATTTTGCGAGCTAATGATTATTCATAACCTACTAGACTGTGGTCAAAATTAAAAAAATTTCATCTCATCTAAGCCATTGGCACATTCAAACAATTCACATAATGCAACCTAATAACTATCATACAATATGCAAAATCATATAAAATAGCAAAACACATAATTCCTCCCCAAACTTGAACAACACATTGTCCTCAATATGAGAAGAAAACACACACAAACACATAAAGTAGGGAAAAGAAAGAATTAAAGTAAACAGAACATAATAAAAATAAAAAATAAGAAAACAGAACTGAAGGCTAATTTGAGAAATAAAAACTTGGGTTAGATATAAATCCTATGGAGATGGAGGTGGTGATGGTGACCCTGAGAGTTCACATGAATTACTCATGTTTTATTGAAAATAAAACTAACTATCACTAACATTTTCAAACAAAATTCTAAATTTTCTAGTTAATGGTCTTTAGCTTGACCTTACGTCTAAGAAGGTGGTTTTAATTATTCGGAGACAAGGAAATCACTTCCTTATCTTTGGGAATTACTCCTCAAAAATAGTGCTTGCACCGATGCCCATTGACCTTAAAAGTCTCCTTGTTAGCGTTTTCCAATTTGAGACTCCATGATCAAAAACTTGAATGACCATAAATAGTCCACTCCATCTAGACTTTAGCTTCCCTAGAAATAGCCTCAACCATGAATTATATAGTAGAAAAGTGTCTCCTACTTTGAATTGCTTTTGCTTGAGACGAGCATCATACCTTTTGCTTATAAATTTTGGCATTTTTGTAAGCATCAAAATGAAATTCTTCAAATTCATCCAGTTGGAGAAGTCTTCTTTCATTGGTTTGCTTGCAATCAAAGTTTAATGCTTTAATCTCCCAATATCCTCAATGTTCAAGTTTGACTGGCAAATGACATGCTTTCTTATAAATAAGTCTATAATGAGTTGTTCCAATAGGTATTTTAAACACTGCTCTATAGGCTCATAAAGAATCATCTAACTTTACTGCCCAATCTTTTCAAGAATTGGTCATTGTCTTTTCCAAAATTTGATTTATCTCTTAGTTAACAACTTCCATTTGGTCACTAGTTTGTGGATGGTAAGGTGTAGCAACTTAGTGGTGCATACTGTATCTTTTTAAAAGGATGTCAAAAAATTTGTTGCAAAAATGCGTGCCTCCATCACTTTTGATTGTATGTAGCACTCTAAACTGGTTAAATAGCCGTTTAATAAAATTTTGCATTACCTTCCCATCATTGGTTGGAGATGCTATCGCTTTGGCTTAACGTGAAACATAATTGACCTCCACCAAAATGTACATGTTCCCCAATGAAGATGGGAATGGACCCATAAAATCGATGCCCTATATATCAAAGACTTCTTCTTCCTAAATATTGGATAAAAGCATTTCATCCCTCTTGGAAATGTTGCTTATTCTCTAGCATCGATTACATTGTGCCACATAGGTCTATGCATCCTTAAATAACTGTGGCTAGTAAAATCCACTCTTAAATATCTGAGTCGTCATTTTGTTGGCTCCGTAATGCCCAACATACTGACCTTCAATACATTACTTTAGGATGTCTAACATTTCCTCATATGGAACACAATAACATTTCCTCATATGGAACACAATGTCGTATTAATCTATCTACACTGGCTCTATATAAGATTGGCTCATCCCATATATATCAATTATAGTCATGCAAGAACTTCTTCCTTTGTTGATAAGAGAGATCTAACGGAAGTTTTAACACTAGCAACATAATTAGTAATATTTGCAAACCTTGGTGTGGTCAAGCTCTCAAGTAACATAAAAGTCTTATCGAGGAAATTCTCGTTAATGTCATTGCTTGGCTTGCATTCCCCTCCCTCAAGTTTAGATAGGTGGTCTGCAACCACATTTTCTGCTCCTTTTTTATCTCTCACCTCTAAGTCAAACTCTTACAGAAGTAACACCCATCGAATGAGCCTAGGTTTTGCATTTTTCATGTGAAAAAGGCATTTTAACACTGCGTGGTTGGTGAATACAATTACTTTTGAACCCAAAAGATATTTTTGAAACTTATCACAGACGTACACTACTATAAGCAATTCCTTTTCTGAAGTGGTATAATTCAATTGGGGTCCTGCAAGGGTCCTGCATATGCAACTTCTTATCTTTCCATTGACCCAAAATATAATCTATAGCTTGATCACTTGCATCGCACATAACTTCGAACAGAAGTGTCCAGTTTAGTGGTGATAAAATTGGTGCTAACATTAATGCCTCTTTTAAATTGTTGAATGCAGACATGCCCTTATCATCAAACACGAAGTGTACATCATTGACTATAAATTTTGTTAAATGTCTTGCAATTTGGGATAAATTCTTGATGAATTGATGGTAGAATCCTGCTTGAAATAGGAATCCTTGCACACCTTTTACATTGCTTAGTGGTGGGAGTTTCTCTATTACCTCTGTCTTTGCTCTATCGACTTCCAATCTTAGATGTGAGATTTTTTTCCTTAGCACTATCCTTCTTGTACCATAAAATGACATTTCTCCTAATTCAGCACCAAATGTGATTCTTCACACCTTTGAAGAACTCTATCCAAATTAGTTAATCACATATGAAAAGAACCTTCAAAGACTGAGAAATCATCCATGACCACCTCCATTATGTCCTTAATCATGTCCGCGAAGATCGACATCTTGCATCTTTGAAATGTGATTGGAGCATTGCAGAGTCCGAAAGGCATCTGTCAATACGTGAAACTACCCTAAGGGCAAGTAAATGTGAATTTCTCCTAATCATTAGGGCAGATGAAAATTTAATTATAGCCTGAGTATCCATCTAAGAAGTAACAGAATGAATGGCCAGCTACCCTTTCTATCATTTGGTCTATAAACAGGAGAGGAAGGTGATCTTTTTTAGTTACTGAGTTGAGTTTATGATAATTTGTGCACACTATCCATCCTGTTACTGTTCTTGTTGAAATTACTTCTCCACTTTCACTCTCTATCACCATCGTTCCTCCCCTTTTCGATACGCATTGTACTGGGCTAACCTATTCACTATTAGAGCTGGTATAAATTATCCCCACATCTAGGAGTTTTATGATCTCCTTTTTGACCACCTCCTTCATGTTAGGATTCAGATCCATTGACGCTCCCTCACTATTCTACATCCTTCCTCTAAGTTTATTCGGTGCATGTAGACATTTGGACTTATTCATCGAATGTCAGCAATCTACCATCTAATGTCTTTCATCTGTTTCTTAACAACTTCCACCGCCTTACTTTCTTGTTTTTCATTCAATTGGTTGGAATTTATTAATGGAAACGTTTGACCTTCACCAAGAAAGGTAGACCTGAGGTATGCAGGTAAAGGCTTAATCTCTACTATTGGCGGTTTCTCTGAAGATGGTGGTATGGGTGCTTTGATCCAAAATAATTTGTCTCTCTTTGCTTGAACATCTGCCTCCTCCATCTCATCATCTCCCATAGATTTAGGATCCTGATATTCATTGTTAGTCTCTGCTTCCAAAGATTGCACTTCTGCTATGTAACTCTCAACTTATTCTTGCAAATTTTGATCCATAATTTCAACTTTCATGTATGCACTGCTCATTATTGGGTTCTTTAAGGCCTTATTCATATTGAATTCAACTTGATCTTTGCCTATTCGAAATGTCAACTTACCTTAGCGAACATCAATTATTACCTTTCATGTGTTCATAAATGGTCGACTTAAGATCAGTGGGCAGTTTTTATCTTCTTTAAAATCCAGAACCACAAAGTCCACTGGAATAATGAACTTATCCACTCGCATAAGAACATCTTCCAGTACTCCAAATGACCTTTTAATGGATTGATAAGACAATTAAATTAACATTGATGTTGGCTTGAACTCTCCCATTCCCAACTTTTTGAATATCGACAAGGGCATAAGATTGATGCTAGCTCCCAAATTGCAAAATCATTTTGTAAATTCTAAATCACTAACTACACAAAGTATTATGAAACTTTCTAGATCTTTCAATTTCGAAGGCTTTTAACTAGTGACTATTGAGCTATAAGTACCAGTTAGGGCTACCTTCTGATTATCTTCCCAGGTATGCTTCTTCGATAATATGTCCTTCAAAAATTTTCCATACTTTGACATATGTTCTAACGCCTCAACAAAGGAGAGATTGGTTTGTAGTGTCTTTAACTTCTCAATGATCTTTGCAAATTGTTCATCTAACTTCTTCTTTTGTAATCCTTGATGAAAGGAATTTTGGGTTGATATGGTGGAGGTGCAACATAAGGAGGATATTCACTCATATCCATTTTTTGCTCCTTTTCTTGATTTGTCTCCACTGGCTGAACAGGTTCCTCTATTGCCCTTATGGGTGGTTCAATTTCTTTCCCCCTTCAAAGTGTAATAACCTTTAGTTGCTCCCTTGATTTTGTTCTTGAAGTTTGAGGAATATTTCGTAAATCCCTCATAGAAAAGGCTTTTGAAAATTGACTCACTTGGGCTTCGAGATAATGAATGTAAGACGCATGATTCTTAGTGACTTGCTCAATTTTATCTTTCAACTTCTTTTATGAACTATCTAAAGTTCATCTAAAATTTTTTCCAAATTTGATTCCATCAAGCTTGCTTTATCTTACTAAAAGCTCAATTGCCCTTGATGCATGTTGATTTGGTTACTCAGCTACATTAGGTTCTCTACTGGCTACTAGCTCTATTCATAATCCAAATGGCAGTTAAGCTGCATAATTAACCAAAGATCCCAATTCACTAATTTTGCAAGCTAATGATTCTTCACAACCTAATAGAATCTATTCAAAATTAATTCAATTCCAATCCATCTAATCCATTGACACATTGACACAATTCTTAATATGAAACTTGATAACTATCATACAATATGCAAAATCACATTTAAAGCAAAACATATAACCCTAAGGAACCTCAAATGAGTGTACAAAAAAGTTAAGAAGTAGGAGTTAGTAGTTTAACATTATTGTGTAACCTATAAAACTAATTAGAGGAAACACTGTTGAGCACGCTTTACAAGTTATAAAACCCTCAATAATGGCAAGTGCACTGGTCATACTCTGTAGTATTGAAGGGTCGATCCCATGAGGAGGTTATTAGCCTAATTTTAAGTTGTCAAAGGCTTAGAGAAAAATAAGAAATAAAAATTGCACAAGTGAATACAGAAAGTAAATACAAGATATTGATTCAAGAATAGGAACACGGAATTTCAACAAAACATAATTGAACTAAGCAATCAAACAGGTCACAATGGAAATACGTTAAGAGAGTTAATCAAGTTAAAAAAGAGGAGATTTTAATGCTAATCTAGCCATTATGTGTTTACGGGGTGTCGGTTTTAGAAGGTCATAAGGCCTCAAGTTATAACTATTAAACCCTAAATTGTAAACCCTAATTGAATTATGAAACTTACAATCTCTCAATTCGCAGATAACTGATCGCAAGGTTACATATGTTAAGTTTTAACATTTATTAACCATGGTAAATCAACAAGTGACCTGGTCGTTCGCGTAGTACCCAAGGTGTTAATCCCAAAAGGAGGGTAATCTAATCCTAAAGTCTAAGGTCGGCTAAATTTCATAATAAATCTAAATAAACAACTAATGTAGAAAATAAATCAATCAACAATCAATTATGAGCATTAAAATGCACAATATAAACAAATAGAAAAATCACACAACCCAATCCAAAATCAACCCAGAAACAATCAATTGAGGGAAAGGGGATTTTAATCTAAAACTAATGAAAATTTAACTAATTATGCAATTGTTAAATTAATAGGTTTAGACACTCCTAGGGTAGATTACTCTCTCTCAAGTTATAATCCTTAACCTTAACTAATGATCCCTAAGACAAATTATGGAATTGTGATCTCTCGACTCACAATTTACCCATAACGTAAAATAGTTCTAAATTGTCTAATAACCTACTGAGAATCTAAGCTTGATCTCTCATTATACAACTCTACGGGTTTGATCCAATTCTTATCTTTCAATTTACCTAACTCTCGTTAGCCCAAATTGATTATTTTCACTCGACTCACCCTATCAGTCTATTGTCGAATTATTAAGAGCAGATATAAATCACAATTAAATCAATAGAAACACAATCAAACAAACTTTATTAATCTCAAGAGTCAAAACCCGAAGGTGAGTTTAAACATAAATTGACACTCAACAACCACTATTCTTAATAGTCATCCCAATTTTATACATCAATAAAATTGAAATAAAAATAGAAAATACTATCAGAATAGATTTGAGAAGGCAACGACTGCTAGAAAGCACCTATTCTAAAAAATAAGTCGCGTTAAGCTTTGTCTCTGTGTCTCTCTCCCTTTGTCTCCTTTCTCAATCTCTTGATTTCTCTCTAAGTTTCTCTTGAAATTTGCTGATGTGAGGCTCTCTTCAATGACTCTCCAAGCTACTGCTTCTGTCATATAATGTTTTATTAATACTTTGGAAGCCCTAGGTTTAATTTGGGGTCAAAATGGTCTAAAAAGTCTTGCAAAATTAGAGTTTTTGTATCAGCCTGACATAGTGCCTGAACCTCTTTGTCACGATCATGGCCCAATGTGCACGATCATGGCTTGAATGGAAGCTCTCTATCATGATCGTGCCACAAGTGTATGATTGTGGCCTGGATACTGCTAACTCGTCCCTCTCTGTCACGATTGTGGCTTGTTGTGCCACGACGTGGGCTATGTCTTTAGCCCAAAACTCCTCGAATCTTCTCCATTCTTCACTGTTTACCTTAAAGCATTAACAAACACTTCAAGGTACCTAAAAAATATAACATTTAAGCTCAAAGACTCACATTAGCCGATAAAAACACTTAAACACCTAAAGTAATAGAATTAACACATAAATAAACACTCAACACTCAATTAACACTAAATATCTAACACATTAAACCTTAAAAATGCAATGCAAATCATAACTATCAGTAACCCATAATTCTAATTAGTTCTAAAGCTCTCTAATAAAAATTAGATCTCACACGGGAGCTCTCTCTATGAAATTACCGACTAGATTGATTAAGTGGTCAATTAGATTGCCTAACTCTCATTAATCTGATCTAATCATTTTATTCAGTTCACCCTCTTAGTTTGTTACCGACATATTCAAATACATTAATCAATCACAACACCCAAACTAATAAACACAAAATAATCAAATCAACATTAACTCAAAGTAAAATTCCAAAGGAGAGTCTAGAACTTTATCAATAACCGAAATCCATTTCCATAGAATCCATCTCAACTGTATACATTTCAATGAAAAAGGAAATGAAGAGAAATTGGAACTTAGGTTGGACAAATCAGGAAGGCAGTAGCATCGGGATACCACCTGATCTGAGGAGCTGTGGTGACGGGATCCACTTTTTCTTCCTCCTTCTTCCTCTTCTTCTACTCTCTCTCTTTTCTTTTTCTCTCCCTTTAGGGTTTCCAAGAGTGGCTAAATGTAAAGCTCCTCATCTTCTTTATCTTATTCTTTATATACCTTTTGTGTTCTGGGTAGCCTTAGGGTTTTTTCGTAGTCTAAAAAGATCCAAAAACTCCCTTGAAACTTGATATTTTGAGTGTTTACGCATCTGCTTGATGCAAACCACGATTGTGGGCCACATTTGAGCCTTTTGTCATGATCATGGAAAGTAGGCCATGATCGCGGGCTATGTCCTGGGCTTTTGTCACAATCGTGGCTTATTGTGTCGTGATCATGGGTCATTGTTTCTACCCAGATGCCTCTAAAACTTTCGTTATTCGATGTTGACCCTGAAATACTAACAAATACGTCAAGGTACCTCAAAGAAATAATAATTAAGATGAAAGACTTGTACTAACCTATAAATACACTTAAACAAAATTAATTAACAAACTGACACAATTCTAGCCTAAATACGTACTAAAATATTAAGATAATAGTTAAATATATATCAAACTAAGCCCTAAAACATGATACAATTCAAACCTATCAACATCCCCACACTTAAATGTTTGCTTGTCCTCAAGCAAACAAAACAACAGGCACACAAAAATTCACATAGCACACAATACAGTAATGAGACAATAGCTTCAACTTTATGAAATAAATTTAATTTTAAACATAATCATTCAAGTCATTTCAAATCATTAATATAAAAAATCTGCATGTTGGGGCTTTGAACTAAATATATATATTAATCCAAACTTAAGTGTTAAATTATTTACCCTTTTCAATTACAAGCATCATTAATAATTCTTTGGTCATTTAGACTTTATAACTACTCCTACCTACGTTTTCATGAGAAGTCAAGCTATTATAAGTTTGGTAGTTTTTATTCGAAAATACAAGTTTTAATTTACTTTTTTATAAACATGGGCTTAGTCCCTTTTCGTGGAGGTAAACATTGGTAATGAACATCGATCCAGTTCCTCAACTAAGTCATGTTTTTTATTAAATTGCTTGGTTGGAATGTCATTATAGCCTTTTTATGTTAAGGTATACATTTGTGATCCATATCGATACCATTACTCAGCTACGTCATGTTCTCAACTCGCTACTAGCTCTATTCATAACCTGAAGGCTAGTGGAATAGTTATTTATTTAAAATTAACAAATATTTTTTGACTGCCTACCTTGTTGCTTTAACTACTTGTTTCCATGAAAAAAATACAAGCAAAGCTACTTAAATTGAAAGGCCTAAAATTATAAATGAATGTGACAATTTAGAGGGTAAAAAACTAACACTAAATCCTAATTAAGCTGCATATTTAAACAAAGATCCCGATTCACTAATTTTACAAGTTAATGATTCTTCACAACCTAATAGAATCTATTCAAAATTAAATCAATTCCAATCTATCTAAGCCATTTACACATTCACATAATTCACAACATGCAACCTAACAACTATCATACAATATGCAAAATCACATTCAAAGCAAAACACATAACCCTTCCTACCCTTGAACAACACATTGTCCTCAATGTGAAAAGGGGATAAACAAACATATAAGGAATGAAGAAACATAAATTAAAGTAAAAAAAAACTAAGAGAAAATGAAGATTAAATTTTAAAAGAAAGGGGGCTAGAACAAAGCCTCGTGGTGACGGAGGTGGGGACAATGTTAGAGGTGGAAATTGAGCGCCTTGATCCTCGAAATAACGATGGATATGACATATGTCTTGGCTCTGACGTCATTGAGTTTGGGCCATCTCCTTCATCCTTCTAGAGTTCTCCACAAGTGTATGTGTAATTACCTTAGTGTTTGTGGATGTAACATCCCATCCCCATATTAAAGAATTTAATCTTGATTTCAATAATGGAGAAAATGGCAAAGAGAGAATTAGAAAATTTCACTTCAAGCTCAGAGGAATGTTAGC
>JAOSBO010000008.1:35863083-35899284 GCA_027563915.1 Erythroxylum rotundifolium
ACGATTTAAAAAAAATATTCTCATACCGACTTTCGATTGTTTTAGTGCTCTAGCACACCACTCTTGCGAGGTACGGATTCGGATATCACCGTCGATGTCAGGTTCGGGTCTTGCAGGAGTGGGGTGTTACAAATTTTATGCTCTATATCTAATTGGAAGATTGATTGATGAAATGATTAAATTATACAAAAAGATCAGGCACGAAAAGGTTAGTCAAAACCATTTTGACATTCCTAAATATTTAGGTGATCATGACGTGTTACTAGACGCCGATCTTAATATATGATTATAAATTCTTTAATTAGAGAATTAAAGATAAATTAAAAGGAGTTTCAATTTATCTAATTCTAATTATGAATTAGAATTAGAATTAGAATTCATAATCATTGCCAACATATTTAGGATCCTAATAGGTCTCACATATAGAACGGGTTGAAGAGAGCAAAGTTAATTTAATCAAGTTGGACTTGATTATAAAGTTTGAGAAACTTTGTGATTAAATATGAGATATTTAATAAATAAGAATCAATAAGAGACATTGAATCTTATAGGGGCATAATTAGTATTTAATTAGAATTATTTTTAATTCTAATTAGAGTTTAATTGAAATTAGTTAATTTATATTAAATTACTAAAACATCCAAAGCTTATTATAAATAAGTTTAAGCTCTATAGAGCTAGCACTTTATGCTTAACCCTCTCTGTAAGAGGTATAGAGTTCTCTTAACCTATTCTGTGGATACCGTTAGAGACTAGATATTTGTGTAGCTAAGGTGGTTAAGACAGATCAATTTTAGGAATGATTCGAGGGATACAATAAGATAAAGATCAAGCTTTAAAATAAGGTACGAATTAAGTTTCCATGATTTGTGTTAATCATTTTATAGAATTAAATAGATCTTGGTTTTCAGGAAATCAAAAGTCATGAAAAAGTTTTGTGACTATTCCGTTGTGATCGAGATCGGATCCTGACCCGATTTCCTAAAAAGAAATAGGTTGTCTTAGTCAATCGATCCACCACAATCTATATAGCATCGTTCTTCCTCAGAGTCTTAAGCAATCCTATAATGAAGTCCATGGTAATTCGTTCCCATTTTCACTCCGGAATACGCAACGAATGTAACCTCCCAACTGGAGCCTAATGCTCAGCCTTAACCTGTTGGCATGTTATACATTTAAAAACATGCTCTGCCACTTGCTTCTTCATTCTAGGCCACCAGAAATGCTGCTTTAGTGTGTTATACATCTTGGTAGTTCCAGGATGCATAGCATAAGCGGCCATATGAGCTTCCTGTAGAATTTCCTTCCTCAATTCTTCTACATCAGGCACACACAACCTCTGCTTCAACCACAATGTCTCCTCCCTTAATTCAAATTCAGAATATGGATTCAACTTCACTTTCTCAATTAGCTTCACCATATCAAGATCTTTATTTTGTACTTGTCTGATTTCTATCATGTAGCATTGTCCTTAGTTTTAATGTAGCTGTCAATGCTTCATTATGCTCTAGATTCAACTTCACGTTCAAAGATCTCAAATGAATTAGGTTTGGTAATCTCGATAATTGAATTTGAGCGGCACTAGTATTATACTTCCTACTCAAAGCATTAGCCACCACATTAGCTTTCCCCAGGTGGTACTCAATCGTGTATTCATAATCCTTTAACAACTCTATCCATCTTCTTTGTCTCATATTCAACTCATTTCGACTCAACAGATACTTCAAGCTCTTATGATCTGTATAAATCTGGAATGTCTCTCCATATAGATAATGTCTCCATATCTTTAGAGCAAAGACAACTGCAGAAAGCTCTAAATCATGTACTAGATAATTAATCTCATGAGACCTTAGTTGTATCGATGCATAGGCTATCACCTAGCCATACTGCATTAACACACATCCTAAACCTTGATGCAAAGCATCATTGTATACTACATGTCCTCCAGTTCTCAATGAAATAGTTAACACCGATGCCGTAGTCAACCGATGCTTCAACTCCTCAAAACTCTTTTGACATTCCCCATCCCATATGAACACTACATTCTTCCTCAGAAGTTTTGACACAGGGGCTGAAATCAAAGCGAACCCCTCAATAAACCTTCAATAATATCTGGCCAATCCTAGGAAACTCCGGATTTCTTATACATTTCTCAAAACTTCCCACTTCATTATTGCCTTTATCTTCATTGGATCCACTTCTTTGCCTTGTCCCATCACTATATGACCCAAAAACACCACTTGATCCATCCAAAATTCACACTTACTGAATTTGGCATATAGTTATTTCTCCCTCATAATCTGTAGAACCACTCCCAAATGCCTGACATGTTCTTCTCTATTCTTCGAGTACACCAAAATATCATCGATAAACACTATCATAAAGAGGTCCAGGTAGGGCTAAAACACCTTATTCATTAAGACTATAAATGCTACCAGGGCATTAGTTAACCCAAACGGCATTACTACAAATTCAAAGTGCCCATACCTGCTCTTAAACGCAATTTTAGGTACATCAACCTCTGTTATCTTCAACTAATAGTACCCTGATCTCAAATCTAGCTTAATAAATACCTAAGCTCCCTACAACTGATCAAGCAAATCATCATTTATAGGCAACGGATAGTTATTCTTCATTGTCACCCAATTCAGTTGCCTATAATTGATGCATAACCTCAAAGTCCCATCCTTCTTCTTCACAAACAAAACTGTAGCTCCCCAAGGTGAAACACTGGGTCCAATGAAACCCTTTTCCAACAACACTTGTAGCTAAGCCTTCAACTCCATTAGTTCTTTAGGTGCCATCCTATATGGAGGAATGGATATAGGAGCAGCACCCGAAACTAAGTCAATCGTAAACTCTGTTTCCTAATTTGGAGGTAAATCCGGTAACTCAGTGGGAAACATATCCGGGAATTTCCTAACCATAGGAATGTCCTGCACATTCTGCTCAGCTTGAGTCTCAATGACGTGGGCCAGATAGGCCTCACATCTACCTTGCATCAACCTTGATGTACTCATAAATGATATCAACCTGGTTGGCATTGCTTGACTAATTCCTCTGAAAAACTGCTCTCGATTGATTAGGAGATTCTAATACTACCTCCTTAGTATAGTAGTTTATGATAGCTCTATGAGCAGTGAGCCAATCCATGCCTAGGATAATATCTATCTCTCATAGCTATAATATAATCAAGTCTGCCTCCAATTCTGCTTAATCAATCCTAATCAAGCATCTCTTGCAGACCTCTCCTATAACTGTAGTATTACCTATTGGTGTACTCACCTATAATCCGTAATGTAATATTTCTCTATCACAATGCAGTCTAGATGCCAAATGTTGTGTGATAAAGAAATGCGTGGATCCTGGATCTAGCAATGCAAATGCTTCATCATCATAAATAAGGAATACATCTGCAACAACATTCAGAGAGTCCTAAGCCTCTTGCCTAGTCATGGCAGACACTCGGGCCTGCGATCGGCTGCTCCACGCCTCAATCCTAATAGAAGGACTCCCAGAGCTCACTCTACCTCTCCCATGGCCTCTCTGTCTAGTCCCACAACCTCAACTCTACTGGATTGTAGCTTCACTCCCAAATCTCCTATTCATACCAGACTGAGTTCCCATAGTAATAGGACAATCTCTAATTTGGTGGTCAAAGGAGCCACATCTAAGGCAAGGACTAGACAATCTCCAGCACTCACCATTGTGCCTCTTCCCACAATGCTCGCAAAGGGGTAACTAACTCTACGTTATACCTCTTCCACTGCTAGACTCCACAAAACCACCCCTCTTTCTGAATCCCAACTGTTTTGATCTAGCCGATGCTCTGAAAGCTTGGTTCTAGTGCTTACTGAATCTTCTGCTAGAACTACTATGAATTTCACTAGGTCTTTTCATTCTAGACCCTTGCCCTATCTCTACTTGTCCCTCTCTTAGTAGTTGCTCAATTCTAATCGACGCAACCCTCAACTTAGTAAAACTGCTTAGGTTAGTTATTGCTAACCTTGTTCTAATCTCCATGTTTAACCATTTTCAAATCCCCTACACTTGTCTTCTTCTGTAGGAATCAAGGTAGTAGCATACCCCATTAACTCATTGAACCATATCTCATATTCTGCCACCGACATCCTAACCTGCTTCAAACCTATAAACTCTTTCATCTTTCTATCCATGTAGATCTCGGGCATGTAGTTCTCCTTGAAGACCCTCAGGAAGTCTTCCCACTTCAGTTTGCAAGGCCTGGTGGTACTGCTTGGAACAGTCTTCCACTACTGGAAAGTTAGGCCTTGTAGTACGGACATTGGAACAGTCTTCCACCACTGGAAAGTTAGGCCTTGTAGTACGGACATTGCATAGTCAAATTTCTCATCTAGCTCGCAGTCCATTTGATTGAAAGCTCTCTCCATCCTCTCTAGACATCCCTAGACCTCCGCAAGGTCTTCACTTCCGTAGAAGTCCACAGCCCCCTGCTTCTGCAACCTATCATAACTCCTCTCCCTTCTCTCGAAAACTCTAGGAGGCATTTCCTTAGGTCGAGGTATCGAAGGCTCTATACTGGCTCCTACAAATCCTAGGTCAGCCGACTGCCCCACTTGATCACCTATGGCAGATGACCTATAAAAAACAATAACTTCAATCATTATATGCATTTCTCACAATATTTTATGCTTAAAATTCCTATATGTCCCTATGGATGCCAAATCTGACTCCGATACCAAAATTGTAACACCTCACTACCATAAAGTACGTACCGGAACACCCTGAGGGTATTCCAGTACATACCCTATAATGATGATGTGTTAGAGCACTCACAATACTCATTCAAACCTGGCATCATCATTCTTTATTCTCTTATAAGACATCATAAAGAAAGACATAATATTTTAAAACCAAATTTCTCCTTTCGTTTCATAAAAACCAAATTTACAAGGTAGCTTTCAATATCCATACTGGTACATCAAAAGTTTCCAATAATATAAAAATAAGTACAATATCAAACTTAATACAAAAATACACTACATGAAAGAGGAAATTACACAAAAAGTCTATCTAATCTTTCCAATCCCAGCTAACCAACATTTGAGACATTTCTTCTTCTTCCCAAAAATACAAGACTATACTTCTTGTCGAGTCTCTCAGTAGCTAAAATCCCCTCTCGGTTTTGAATGTCAACATGCAATTTTGGGTGAGTTTTACAAACTCAATGAGTGAACCATCAAACTCAATGAGGTAACCATCATCGATGGTTCACTCAATTCATGCAACACATCACACATATAACAAATAATTCACATCTTTACAATTTGCATAAATTATCACATATCACATTCTCACTTAAGGTTAAGACAATTTTGCATTTCAAACAATCAAACATACTTATTAAAATATATATGAAATGCTGATGTGACTCTTTTTCAATTATTACGTTGTTATGATCGAGTGCCTAAACTGTCCCATATCTATTGTGGATAGTAGACTCATTTATACTATCCCTTATTCGTTGGGGATACAGGGCTTATTTTATATAGTAAGCCTTTAATCACAATTGGAGCTTTAAGCTTGTTTTCAGTGGCTACTCGGGTCACAACTCTCATGATCTAATCATGCATTCATGTATGAAATGAACCTCTCATAATCAATCAATTATGTCAAGAAGCATTTAGTTCGTCATATTCACATATAAGTAGCACTTCAATATCACATTCATGCATCAAGTCTCGGACCTTCATTGTCTGGCATCAACATAATCAAATCACATTCATATCATCATTCAAAAAATATTCTAAAGCAAACAATTAATTGCGTGAAACAGTCTAGGTTACTCATAGTTTGCTCCAGATAGTTGATTGTCTCGAAGTTCCAGCAATGTCTAGATGCGCTCAATCTAGTCGCTCCTCTATATCATGCAATACATAAATTTTCACACATTACTACTTTGCACAATTATAAGTACTCATTTATGCACATATGGTCAATGACAATCCCAGGTATATTTCCATTATTCACATTTCATTATCATTTAATAACATCTCTCAATCAATCTTTAATACCCAATGCACTTTATTCACTTTCCTCACTTCATTCATCATTAGCTAGGTTCACTTAAGAACTCATTCAAGCTTAAAATATCTCATATGGAAGCACCCTAGGATTGGTTGGTTTAAATAAACTCAAAAGGCCACTCTTTTTCTCTTTAGGTCTGGCCACGATCGTGATAGAAACTTTTGGACCATGGCCATGATTGTGCCTCGCATTATTCTTCCTTCATTCACATGAATTAAACACTTATTCACCCTCAATTCCATTCCAAGTTTTTCCAGAATTCTTTATCACAAATTTAACATCTTTTCATACTAATTCAAATACCAATTTGATTTCATTCCCTTATCAATTTCTAATCAATTGATGAAACATCTTCAACTCCATATACCATTCATGAAATCCATAACTTCACATTTATAGCATCAAACAAGATATTCACTAGGTAAGTCCTCTTTTAAGCCCCAAATTAAATCCGAAAACATCATCACTACATACCTTATCCTTAATGGGTTGAAACCTAACATAGTCACAACATTTCCATGAAAATTCACTGCCCATGATCGTATCATCCCTGGCCACGATCGTGACAGAATCATTTTCCCACTTATTCTGCAGTTTTTTCCAGTTTTCTCAAGATAGCTTTTTAGTTCAGTTTTGTACGACCATTTTGACCTACCAATTGAAGCTTTTAGGCAATACTTTCTTCTAATAAAATGTTCCTCTGTGTCTTAAGTTTCTAATCACCCTAAATTAGTGCATTTTGGTTCTGTAACATGAAAGTTATAACCAAAATACTATAAACTGTTTTCATACCTCATCAATTCACAGTTTTCAACTTCAACTTACATTTCAAGACCCTAAATGACAGAATTCAAATTTGCTTCCTCCATAAAAATGGTAGCCATATGATTCTAGTTTACTCCAAATAAAGAATCATTCCATTTAGATAACTACATAACAAGTTATGCGTAAAAAACAAAAGCATAAGCAGTGAACATGTTACTGCTACATTTTCCAACACTCATCTTCCAATTTTCCAGATTTTACACCTAACACAAATTGTACAAGGATCACTTTTCCTACTTCATTAATCTTCATTCTTAGCTCCATTTCAACTCAATATCATTCATAAAAAATTCAAAAATCGATAATTGATCAAAAACACCAAAACAGAACATATTTTTATACAATCTCAACTCCAATTCTCATTCTTTATTTCACTTCTATATATATCATCAAAATTCAAGACATCATCATATACCCTTTTCTTGACTTAACACTCACAATTTATCATTCCTATAACACAAAAATAATATATGATTCCATTTACCTCTTCATTCGCACACATCATCAAATTCAAACATCCTATATTTCATTATCATAAATGATTCATTTATCTAACAATTTATGAATACATTAACTCATAACAATTTTAAAGAATATTCTCATTATTAACACCTACACCCACGTTAAAACACATATATAAGAACTCATGATCATCGATCTCAATTTAGTCTTCACAAATGCTTTATTTACACTACCCATAAGGATTAAAACCCAACTTACTTGATTTAGCTCCAAATCTTTCAAAAACACACCAACGCTAGCTTCCCCATGTCTCCCACGTCCATCATCATTCTAGGGTGGATTTGGTTGGGTTTTTGATACAAGGTGAAGAAGGCAATAAGATGAAGTGATAGATAATAGCAAGATGTAACTTGGATGAAGATGAGTGAAGCAAAAATTGTGGAAGATGGAGAAGAAATAAAGAAGATGAGAAGAACAAAGGTTTCGTAGGGATGGAGAAGAGCAAGAATGAAAGACAACAATTAAATGGTTCTTTTACACAAGAGAGAGTCGTGGGTTATGCATGGTGTGGCAAGTCACTTGCCACATGTCCACTTCCCGTTGGTTTAGAAAATGTTCTTTCATTGACTAGTCCAATTGTCTCCAAATTTCAATGACATATGTCATTAAATCCCAAAGTCATATAAAAATTACCACTATCATTTGACATTAATTTCTACTGCTAATTGTCAATTGTCCTCCATTTGGCATTTTTCCTAATTTAAAATACCCCAATTTCCAGAAAATTTTCTAAATTTTACCAAAATTCCAAAATCAGCATTTATATACTCCAAATCAATTTTCAAGTCATATAAACCACAATTCATATCAAAAATCAGATTTAAACAATTATACCAAGAATATGTCAATGAATGCATGTACAAATATTTTATTGTGCAGAAATTCAATATTCACGCGTATGTATATGCCTTATTATGCATGAGCATGTAATGCACTTTCTAATTTCTCAATAATCTCTCTTGTATTCTATTCTAGCCTCAACAAGGGTAACAGGATGTTACAGGGGTGATGAGCAGAAGACAACGTGTGTGACTTGATATAGATTGTACGAATTTCTAATCACACCGTTCCGATTGACTAACAGCCCTATAACATTTTGCAACCTGATGAACAATGAGTTGTATGATTTCCTTGATGAGTTTATAGTGGTGTATCTCAACAATATCGTGGTGCACAATACAAACATGGCAGAACATATGGAGCACTTGAGGAAAGTGTTCAAGCATTTATAAAAACACAAGCTCTACGTGAAGATGGAGAAGTGTGAGTTTGTATAGTCAGAGATCATATTCTTGGGTCACTTTGTGAGCAAGGGTAAGGTCAAGAAGGACCCTAAGAAAGTGAATGTAATAATTGAGTGACAAGTTCCTATGAGAGTTGCAAAGTTTTTTTGAACTGACAAACCATTATTGGCAGTTTATAGTGGGATACTCGAAGAAAGTGATGCCATTGACAAACTTGTTGAAGAAAAAGCAAGAGTGGTGTTGGTCAGATGTATGTCAGAAGGCATTTGAGATACTTAAAGTTGTTATCTTAATCGAACCTGTGTCAAAGATGCCAGAGTTTGATATTACGTTTGTGGTACACATGGATGTATCGGATTGGTGGAGTCCTGGTACAAGAAGGTCATCCCGTAGCATTTGAGAGTCAAAATCTCAATAGTGAAAAGCAGTTGTACTTGATGGATGAGAAGGAGATTCTCTCAGTGGTGCATTAGCTTGAGATAAGGCAAGTGTATTGGTTGGGAACCAAGTTTGTTGTTCGTATGAACAATGATGCTAACACTTTTTTCAGGACTAAGAAGAAGTTATCGTATGGGAACATAAACTGGGGAGGCACAACAATATGGTAGATGCCTTAAGTCTAAAGGAGGTGTTCACAACCCTATATGCCATTACAAGGGTGGATTCAAACCAGTTGGAGCAAATTAAAGCTACAACTCCATTGGAAAACTCATATTGTAAGTTGATCTCATAAGTTAAATAAGGTGTTGTGTGCTGATTTTGGCTCAATGATGATGGGATATTGATGACTAAGAGTAGTCAAGTAAACGTGCCAAGTTTTGGTAGCTTGCAGAAGAAATTGTTGAAGGAGACAAACAACTCACAGTGGGTTAGTCACCCTAGATTTCAAAGGAGGATGGCGCTCCTAGCTCGTTCCTATTATAGGTCAAAGATGAAGAATGACATTAGGGTGCATGTCAAGACGTGCCTTTTATGTCAATTGGATAAACCGAATAGGAAGAAGGAAGTTAGTTTATTACAACCCTTATCTATTCCCAAAAGACAGTGGATGCCAGTTTCAATGGATTTAATTGGAGAGTTTCCAAAGGTGGACAACATTAAATTAGCAAGCATGAATATAAATAGAATTCATGAATTAGAAAATTTTTGGGTTTAATTGGGTTTATTATTTTCATGTGGTGGCATAGATAAAAAGGAAGAGTTAGAATTAATCTAAGGAGTTAAGAGGAAATAGATTGAATAAGGAAGGGTAAGATAGGAAGATTAAAAATATGTCTTAAACTAATAAGACAATAAAAGAAGAGAGTCGTGAGTGTTAAGAAAGGAAAAGAGAGAAAGTTATAGAAGAAACTAGAAGGAGAGAAGGTGAAAACCAAAGCAAGGAGAAAGAAGAAGAAAGAATAGTGTTTAGCTAGAAATATTTTAGGTATTTCCTATCTTTTCTTCTTGCTTTAGTAGAAGAAGGAACTAATGAAAGTAAGTTTTTATATGCTAAAGATGAAGAAAGAAAGAAGAAGAACCTTAACTAGATCTTAATTTTTCTAGTTAGATAAATCAAGAATAGATTAAGTTTAAGCACATTCATGAATATCTAAGCTTATTGAAGCTTTATTCGTGTATGATGATTAAATGAAAATATGTTTGCTCTTTAGGGAACCAAAACTGTCAAAGGCAAGAACAAGAGGAAAACAAACTTGATCTTGGAAATATAAAGTAAATAGGTGGGTAATATGTTTAAAGTTTTGTGATGATAAGCTAAAATTATGTGTTTGTATGTGTATTTAAATGCTTACTTATACTCAATGTGGATGTGAGAAAATTGTGTTGTGATTTCATGATTTTTTATGTTTTAAAGATTTTACTGGATCTGGTATGAATGAAAAGAAGAAAAAAGTAAAAAGCATGAAAGTATGAATATGTTACCAAATGTGTGAGCATCGAAAATTTGACTTGTGTGGGCAAGAGAGATACCATTTCATTCATCACGTGCACGTCGACTTAAGCCTTCTCCTGGATGCCCGCTTATGGCATATGAGCTCTGAAAAATAGACTCATTTCGTTCATGGTGTAAACTTCAGTTTCGCTATTTCGTTTTATGGGACTCTCTCGAGCTATTATGTTTGTGCATTACATCTTGAATTGTTCAGCATAAAGCATGATTGAGTTTATGATTTGATTATGAATTGCTTTTATAATCTTTTTTGTGGGGAAGTACTCCTGTTTATGTACAGCTCTCAAAAAATTTTGAACGTAAAGATTATGATATGTTGAAATTAAAATAACATTATATATACATTTATATATATGTGTGTGCTTGATTAGTCCAGTTAGTTTAGAATCTTTTGGTATTTAGGAGCATATCATGCACGAGCATTCAAGTTTGTAATTTTTGTATTAAACTATTGATGTGGCATCTGGTATGAAATATGAAGATGTGTACCAACTTTGTTTTATTGAAAGTTGACAATGAAAGTTGCAAAGAATTCTCTGATATTTATGTACATATACATGTTCAGAATTTTCTTTCTATTAAATTGTTATTATAACTAGGAATGAGTTTATTGGTTGTATGATGATCTTTTGATGGGATTTCTTTAAGTAAACTGTAAAAAGGGGAGTTTTGTATGTATAAATTTAAATGTTGGATTCGGGTCCTTTGGTTGTAGTTAATAGTTATATATATTGACGCTGGGAAGAAGAGAGGAAAATAGGGGTAAAAGTGTTCTGAAACTTCAAGGAATAAACTGTATTGATCTAAGCAAAATTTGACAATATTGTCTACATAAAAGTTGTAGATCTTTTTCTTAGCTTTCTAACGACATAAAGTTTGTAATTTTTGAATTTCTAGATTGAAAGTTCTGATGTTTGGAAGTGAGGGGGTGTGACTAGGAAGTCGCGATCATTACGAAGAAGGATCTCGACAATCCCAAAATTTCTTAAAAGTCGCAATCGTGATGCAGCACAATCATGACTTCCCCGCTATTCTTAAAGAGTCACGATTGATACGAAGCACGATCGCGACTCTCTTCTTTGTTTTCTCCTATCACGCCCGTGATTCCTCTCTCACGCTGATGATTTTTTTATTCTCACGCTCGTGATTTTTCCCTTCACACCCGTGACTTCCTTGTTTTTCCCCTCACGCTCGTGATTTCTTCTCTCACACTTGTGACATTTTTGTTCTTCTCTCATTCCTATGACTCCAAACCCTCACGCCCATGAATTTTTGGTTAATTGTCATGGCTATGATTTTTTTATATCATGCTTGTGACATTTGCATGTGATGGCCGAATATTTTTTTGTTAAATCATAAATGTAATTCTTTGATTTATTCTTCATTTTTGACCCCAATTTGTGTTATTTTTTATTTATTTGTATTTATCATTTCAAAAAGTCCTACCATAAAATTCTTTTATCTTAACTTTAATTTAGTTATAAGTTATAATTTTACATTTTTTGAAATGTTCTCAAATTTATTTAATTAAAATTTCCCAATTTTTGGCGTGTAGTCGCCACAAAATTTGAAATGAGACCCGGGCCCAACAATTTCTCTAAATATGGAATCTTTGTGCTAGCACTAGCATCATGTCCTTCGGATGTTGTGGCAGAGTTGTTCTATAAGAACATGGTGAAGTACTTTGGAGTCCCCACGAACATTGTAAGTAACAAAGACACTAGATTTATAGGCAAATTGTGGGCGTCCCTTTTATTTGAAGTTTTCAATGATGAATCACCCACAGATGGATGGCCAAATAATGAGGATCAATGGTCCATTGGAGGAGTACTTAAGGCATTATGCAAGTGCAAGTCAACAGAATTGGTTAAGTTTGAATGATACTGTTCAATTTTTTTATAACTTACACATAATATAGAAGAGTCCCTTTAAGATAATCTTGGGACAACAACCTCTTACTCCACTCAAGATTGTACAAAAAAGGCAGGTGGCAAATGTCCTACGATATACGAGTTCACGATGGAGAAGCAAGAGTTATTAGATGAGGTGAGGCACAGTCTTCGAAAGCTTCTCGACAGATGAAGAAGCAAGCGAATTTATGGAGAAGACCATTAGAGTTTGATGTGGGAGATAAGGTACTACTAAAACTTACCCTACAAATTTGGAAGAAGATCTTGAGGAAGCAAGTCCATCATAGATTAGTACCAAAGTATGTTGGACCATTTGAAGTGCTGAGTAAAGTGGGGAACGTGGCATACAGGTTAAAGTTGCTCGAGAGATTGAAGGTACACCCTACTTTTCATGTTAGTTTTCCCAAACCTTACCTTGAGGATGCATCAGATTCGAATAGGAGTTAGGTGAAGAGAGCTCCATCGGTTGTGAGATAACAATTTGAGGATCAAGTAGAGAAGAACTTGGATCACCAAACAATGGGGCAATATAAAAAGAACCGATAGAACGAGTTCTTCATCTAGTGGAAGGGAAAATTGATCACAAAAGCTACCTGGGAAAAAGATACGGCCTTATGCCAGTTATAAGATCAGGTGAACACCTACCTTTAGACTAGTTCAACAAGGGCATCGAATTCATTTGGTGGGGGTGGTTTGTTAGCCCCTTAGCATATGAAGGCACTTCACAGCTAACTGAAAACGGGCGTTAGGTAAAAGGATAGCTAGATCATAGCATGTCGGTGGCACGTGAAGATTCCAAGTTGACTTAGAAAGTTAAATCAAGTCTGGTGCGACTTTTGGTAGACGTTTGAACCTTGTACGAGTTAACATGGCTAAGGTTAAGTTCTTGATGTTCTAAGGACTTAGTGTAAGCTCAAATGAACAGATTAAGACTAATGGACTTGACATAAGTACGCATTAGATTGGACCAGCGTGCTATGACTAGCTTTGGCTTGGATGACTCCTAATCAACAGATAAAGATCATAAGGAGATCTTAGATGATGTGGTAGATAAAATCACGGAAGATAAACATTAGCTCTAAGAGGTAAAGACCATGCGGGAGGATCATCTGAAGATAATGTACATCTTTATGGATATAGACTGATTATCTGTAATATTTTGTCTTTTTAGTTAGAATGTAGATAAGCCTTATCGGATAGAGATGTCATCCTATTAGATAATGATATAATCTGATAGGATAAGATGTGATCTTGGGTAGTATAGTTCTATTAGGATTTTAACTTGACCCTCAAGCTTGAATGCCTATATATAGCTCATTTGAGCCTTGCTCCTAGTTAAATCTTAGAATATGTTTTTTTGTATATTATGAAGAGTATTGCACAATATCTATATACAGTATAAGGAAATTATAATCCCTAGAATCAAGGGATTATAATATGGTAAATCTACATCATATCAAATAGAATCAACACTCCCCCTTAAGTTGGAGCCTATATATCAAATGCATCTAGCTTGTTACTTATATATATATTATCCTAGGAACTCATAAGGACTTAGTCAACATGTCTGCTAGTTGATCCCTAGAGTTCACATAAAAGGTCTTAATGATGCCGGAAAGACTTTTCTCTTTAATGAAGTGACAATCAACTTCTATATCCTTGGTCCTTTCATGGAAGATTGGATTTGATGAGAGATACATAGCTGATTGATTATCATAAGCAAGTTCCATAGGACCAATCTCACAAAACTGCAACTCCTTGAGCAATTGCTTTAACCACAAAAGGTCACAAGTAACATTAGCCATAGCACAATACTCTACTTCTGTGCTAGACCTTGCAACAACAGTTTGCTTCTTGTTCTTCCACTAAATTAGGTTTTCTCTAATAAGAGCACAATAACCAGAAGTGGAGCTCTTATCACTAACATCACCCGCCCAATCTGCATCAAAATATCCAACTATTTTTGTATGACCCTTGTCCACATAAACAAGCCCCTTACCAGGTGATCCTTTAATATGCGTTAGGATTCGAACTACTACATTCCAATGATTCTCATATGGTGAGTTAAGAAATTGGCTCACAACACTAACAGGAAAAGTAATGTCAGGCTTAGTCATAATGAGATAGTTCAACTTTCCCACTAACCTGTCTGGATCAGAATAAGGCTCCCCTTGATTAGGTAGCAGCTTCACATTTGGGTCCATAGGTGTGTCAACAGGTTTACAATCAAGTATTCCAGTTTCTTCTAGAATGTCAAGAGCATACTTCCTTTGAGAGATAGCAATACCTATATTTGATTGGGCTACTTTAATCCCAAGAAAGCATCGTAACTGACCAAGGTCTTTAGTCTAAAAATTCTTGAACAAATATTGCTTCAATCCTGATGATGAGCATTTGAAAAAATACAGAATGATCTGCCTCACAATGATTCATTCCAAATTGTTGGATAACTTTGCTAAACTTCCCAAACCATACTTGAGGTTATTGTTTTAAACCATGTAAGGATTTCTTTAACTTGTAGACCTGGCCTAACTCCCACTGAGCAACAAACCCTGGTGGTTGCACCATATAAATCTCCTCCTCTAAATCACCATGTAAGAAGGCATTCTTAATACCAAGTTGATACAAGGGCCAATGTTTGATGGCAGCCATAGATAAGAACAAACGAATAGATGCCATCTTTAGCAACAGGAAGAAGGTATCACTGTAATCCAAACCATAGATCTGAGTGTATCCTTTTGCAATTAGATGGGCTTTCAATCGACTGACCTGTCCATTAGGACCAACTTTAACAGTAAAAACCCATAGGCATTTGACTGTAGATTTTCCAGGTGGAAGTGAAACAAGTGTCCATATATGATTGGACACCAAAGTTGTCATCTCAATCAATCATAGTTTGTCTCCATTCGGGATGCGATAGTGCTTCTTCAACAGTCTTAGGAATGGTAATAAATGATAAAGTAGAAACAAAGGCATAGTGTGAAGGAGATAATCAGTGATAACTCAGAAAGTGATAAATCGGATGGGGATTACGAGTAGAGCATGTACCTTTATGAAGTGCAATAGGTTGCTCATCAGAAGTATCAGGCAGGATCGCAATAGGAGAAGAGATTAGAGCTGGAGCTGAATCACGAGTATCAATTGAAGAAGGAAGCTCTAATGTGTCTGGTCATCGTCGCTCATAAGTAATACCAAATCGACGTGAAAAAGGATAAGCTTGCAACTACGATTCCAAAAATGAGTCGAGAAGAGGCATAGGTAAAACCTATGAAGTCGTGTCAGATGTAGTTGATGATGCAAAGAATAGTGTATCCTTAAAGAAGGTAAAGGCTGCAGTCATATAGAAACAATTTGTAGTGGGAGAATAACGCTGATACCCTTTTTGAACTCGAAAACACCCAAGAAAGATACACTTAATAGCACGAGAAGACAACTTGTCACAGCTAAGAGATAGATTATGAACAAAGCAAGTAGAACTAAACACATGTTGGGGGACAACATAAAGAGGATCCCTAGGAAACAAGTAATATCAGGAGCCTGATTACCTAGAACAGTGGATGGCATACGATTTATTAAGTATCATGCGGTAAGTACCACATCACTCCAAAATTTTAAAGGCACTTTAGCAATAATTAATAGAGTGCGAGATGTATCAATAAGATGGCGATGTTTACGTACAACCACTCCATTTTTTTGGGGTGTATGAGGACAACTAGACTGATGTATGATGCCATAAGATTCCAGAAATGACGTGAATGAAGAAGAAAAATATTATTTAGCATTGTTACTATGCAAAACTCAAATTGTCTTTTCAAATTAGTTCTGGATTTCTGAACAAAAAGTCTTGAAGGCATAAAATAACTCAGAATGATCTCGCATTAAAAATAGCCAAGTACGTCTTGAAAAGTCATCATTGAAAGTAACATAATACCTATATCCAAAAACAAACGTGACACGACTAGGAACCCAAACATCAGAATGAACGAGATTAAAAAAGGACATAATTTGACTACTGACATTATTTGGAAAGGAAACCCGGACATGTTTTCCAAGTTGACATGACTCGTACTGCAAGGACTTCAAACAAGAAAGCTTCGGAACCATTTGCTTTAATTTTTCTAAACTTGGATGACCTAGACGACGAAGAAGAAGATCAGGAGACTCTGAAACAACACATATTGTTGATGAATGAGGTTATAGGTATTAGAGACCTCGTGATTCAGTTCCAACTCCAATCATTTATCCTATACTCCGATCCTGTATAAGAAAGGAATCAGATTTGAAGGTTATGGAACAATTTATAGTGCGACCAACTTGATTGACAAAAATTAAATTAAAAAGACAGCCAGGTACAAATAAAACAGAATTTAAAGGTAAAGTTCGAATAGGGGAACTTGTCCAATACCAGTGACTTGTTATAGGTAGTGACAATTTAGTAAAAAGAAGAGGGATTACCAGTCAAATGATCAGAAGCACCAGAGTCTAAAATCCATGATCTAGCAGAATGGGACAGGCAAATGGTGGAATTACCCGTATTTGATACAGTGGCCAAAGAAGAGGCCTGTTGAGTTGCCTTAAACTGAAAGAATTCCTTATATTCATTGGCAGAGAGATGATGATCTTCCTCAGACTCAATCTTTTATTCTTCAGTTACTGGAGATTGAGCGACATTAGTTGTTTTGTTTAGAAATCCATGTAAGGAGTAACAACGATCCTGAGTGTGTCCATCTTGATCACAATAGGAATAATGAAAGTTGCATCTACCACCTTTTCCACGACCACCACCTTTACGACCACCACCTCGACCTCAACTTCCTCGGCTAGATGAATTAGAGACCAAAATAGAAGACTCGGATGAGTTCCTCCACTATAGGAATATTAGGATTCATCAGAGTTTGATTCCGAACAGATTCATAGTCTTTATGAAGACCGTGGTGAATAAACACTATAAGCATATTATCTGGCTTTGTCGACATCTTTTGTGCATCATCACTCATCATCATTAGTTTGATTTCATCACAAAGAGACTGCACCTTGTTCAAATAAGCAGGTAGATCAGTGTCTGTAATCTGAAGCAACGATAAACTATGAGCCATCTCATAAAGCCTTTATATATCATTAGCATATATAGTTTTTGCCTTCTTCCAAATATCATAACATGTTTTGTAAGGGCAGAAGTGGACTATTAATCTAGTCTCAATGGACTGCCATTACAAGAAAACAAGCTGAAAGTCAGCCCTTTCCCACCCTTCCTTCTCTGATTCAGTAATGTCAGAAACCTTCTTAGAGAGATGATCGTATAATCCTTGACCCAAAAACCAAATTTCTACAGCATTATGCCAATCTAAATAATTCTTTCCATTCAATTTCTCTGAGGTAATGGTAGGAGACCTAGAAAAGACAAAGGAGACCAATTTCTTCTTTGGAAGCTTAACTTTGGCAAATTCATCCATAGAGAAGACACATGAACAGTACCCACCAAAGAAAGGGCCAAAGGAACGACGTCACAACAGTGAGTCCTAGAACCAAAAAGGGGTCAAAAGAGAGAGAGGAGACTTCGGCGAACACAACGGTGACAACAATGTTGTCGGCAACAACCTAGAGATTACGCATGGCTCTTTCTTGTCGAATACACAAAGATGAAGTAGCGGTGCATGGGGAGGCCTCTGACGGCAGTGCTTTGGTGGCTGGCCAATCAGTACTTTCTGAACCCAATGGTGGTGTTCCTTTAGACACCAAAAGAGATGGGTTAGCACTCAAACAGCGACTGAAACCCAAAACGACAATAATGAGAAACACAGAACCTTAAACCTGGCTCTGATACCAAGTTGAATCTTGGAATATGTTTTTCTGTATATTATCAACAGTATTGTACAATATTTATATACAATATAAGGAAATTATAATATGGTAAATCTACATCATATCAAATAGAATCAACACTCCTCTCACACAAAGATTGAGAGAGCATCCTCTGTATACTCTAAAATAAAGGTTGACATTTTGTTGTATCTCTTTCTTGCTTTTATCGTTGCCTTTGAATATTCTAGTGCTTTTCTAGTTTTCTTGCAAAGGTTGTGAGGCATTCAAGAATAAGGTTATTGGTCGATAATCACGTGAAAAAGCAGTGTCTTACTATTGTGCAAAAAAGTAGACACAACTTGCAATAAAAGTTTGGTTTTTAAAAGACCTTTGTAAAACATGATACTAAACTCTTTACTAAAGATGGGCATGCCAGATCTAACTATTTCATGAAAAGGATATCTTAGAAGAAATCATTTTTGAACTAGTGAATACTTTATTGAGATTTGACAATGATTAAAAAAGAACTCTGATTTTATGGATTAACGTCTTACAAACCAAAATAAATCAGTCAATTTCTTTTTCAATCTATTTTTTAATTAAATTTCAAATATTAATAAGAACAACCACTTTCGATTAAATTTTAAATTCTTTAATTTTATTCAATGTTTAGCCAATTTTATAACTATCTAATATCAATTAAACCTTGTAAATTTTAAATTTCTTGTCTTATCCGTATAACTTTTAATTCAAATTTTAAAACATTAAGATTTGAGAATGGTAATAAAATTATTTAGTATTTATGAATATGTGGTTGAATTGAGTTAATGAAGCACGGTCGTGTAGTATGTATGGGGGATCGTACCTTCTTGGCAATCAGATATAGTCATACCTGGGCACAAAAGCCTTTGTCAGAAACATCAGCTTCTGACTAACGAAAGACCTCAAGTATAGAATTCAAAAGAAACCTTGCCATAAAAGATCCATAAAAGTACACAAATGTTATTTGGCGTTATAACAATTGACTTGACCAGGCAGAAAGCAGAACGAAGGAGAAAGGAATAAAGACATGACAATGTGTTTAGCAAGACATTCTACAAGAGAAATTCCCCACTGATGCTGCCAAAGTCCCACTGATCCACCCCAAAAGATAACACCTCCTCCCCCAACCCACACCAAAAATGATACCATTCCACAGCACAAACCAACAGATAATAAGAGCAGTTGCGGATCACAACATTTCTTGTGATTTTCTCACACAGCGGCTGACTTTTTTCTTGAATTCATCTCTCCTCTCTCTCCACTCCTTCTGCATTAAAATTTACTGGTCAATACTACCTTCAGCTCATTAAGCTACTACAACTTTCCTTTTATTAACTAATCACTACATCTCTTCCTCACCGTAGTATATGCATGCTAAATGGAAAATGATATGGCAAGAATACGAAAAACTTTGATACTGATCAGATTATCAGATCAGCAAGCTAATTAACAAAAATAAACAGCTTAATTGATACAGATCAATTGCATCTCAGTAGTTTAAACAGCATTCACCACGTTGTTTATTCCCTATCAACTTTTTCCACTTTTTGTCATATGAGCATCATGCGCATTTTAACTTCCACTAGTGGTTAAAAATTACTATCACCAAAACAGAAGACTCACATAAGCCCCATCCATAGCACAGGTATCATTTCATTCATCAAAATGGAACTAGAAAAGAATTGAGCTACTCAGGTGGTTATAACCTGTATATTAGTAAATGTTCTAGATGAGATTCTTTCTCCAGAGAATATCTCAACAGCCAGATGACTCAGTCTTGGTTGAATCAAGAAAATACCTAATCATGACAATATGACCACTGTAGCAATGTAGTAGCTAAAGAAATATAGCAAATACTAGTGAAACAGTCAATACTAATTGCAAACAAATATTCTACTAGTGGAACTGCGGCTTGAAATTCTTCTCTACATACTAAGAAAACTTGAGCAAGATAACAAGTATTCAAGGTATATTAACTTCGTTGAAGTTAGAAAAGAACATATACCAGTAGTGCTCACAAAAGTTAAGATTTACTTACAGCAGCTTCAACGTTGGCAGGAGATTCATCATTTGGACTAGAAAGCATTGATATGATACTCAAAACTATACTTTCGACCTGCCCAAAGGATTAACATGTGGAGATATATCAGACATGGTTGTACAAGAAAAATGCTAGTTCAAAATCAGAGGCCAATATCAAATCATTATATCCTAACGGCACCGTGAAGGGGAAAGATATATCATTATATCCTAACTGTATCATTAAAGGGAAAGATATATCAAGTTCATGCATGCTGTAATCATCTACAAGGAGAAAAATGGAATTTTCCCTGTCTTAAGCTTCAAATTCCGGAGAAAATAAATAGGGAAGGGATTTGTATTGATTCACAAATCAAAGCAAGGAAGAAACACAGACCCTCCTGCATCTAGGTTCACATTTAATGTGTCAAAAATTCATTCAAAACATAGAAGTAACAAGAACGAAATCAACCCCATAACTTGAATGAATCATGAAATTGGAGATTGAAGATGGATTATTAATAAATTTCTCCTTATAGACTAGCCACAACCATTTGTAAGTGATTTGTCACAAATAGCCATTGGCGATAAGTACATTCCTCATGAGTAATGTCTGAATAAGGTACTTCCACACTTTCAAAACAAGCACTCTTAACAGTGACAGATTGTGAACCCTAAAGTATATCATATAAACAACTAAAGAGTCACGAGAATAGGGTTTTGGATCTGACCAATACAACATCGTATCTCACCAATGAAAATTATCTTTACTAGAATACACAAAAAGATCACACGGCCCAATTTTTTCCCAAATGCTATAGAAATTGTTATGGAACTATAATCAGGACTGATCTTAAGAATTCTGAAGAAAATTATTAGTCAAAAACACTACTTATCCATGTACATGGATCACAAAGATCAAAAAACATCATTTCTCATAGTATTTTTGACCATTCAATTCTTCCAATAACTTTGACATTAAAGTCATGCACAAATATATCTATCTGAGCTTTTGCACACAAACAAGTCAATTCACTTCTATTGCTTCAAGAAGGCCACTTAAGTTACTGAGTTTCCACCTATCCTGGTCTTCCTGTCTCTCTCACCTATTATTCTATATGAACAACAAGCAGTTGCCAGCTCTCCTGGTTTGCAAGCCATCCCCACATTCTACTACTAAGCAGAAATAAAAATGACAAACCAATACATTATTGCACAAAGTACGATCCGAGAAGCTGTAAAAATAAATTCCTGAGTTATCTTAAATCTGAGTGGAAGAATTGAAGGCACCCAGTCTAGAAGCACTAACAATAGTAACACTACCCACCGTATGAACAGGCATCCAGCGTTCACTGGCAAGCTCATAACCATTAGGGTCGTCACCAGGTGGATGCAGAATGGATATGCAAACTCGGCCATCAGGATATACTGCAATTAATTAAAAATAACTCTATAAGAATGACAAAAAAAGCGGCAAAATAGCCAATAACACTACTTTAGAAAAACCAACCATTAGGATGCCATATCTCAGACGTAAATTTCACTGCTGGGGGACTGTTTGGATAATTGGACGGAAAACTCATGATAGCATTGAAAAAACCCCCTTCACTGCATCCAACATTTGCAAAAGCAGTGACGTAAGGAAACAGATACCATCAACGCATATTGACAAGAATCAACTTGGCATACATATGAAGGGGGAAGAACAAGACTATTTTGAGGCATTAAATCAAAGAAACAGCTAAAAGCCAAGGAAAATGGCAAATTAAAACCCCTCAGATGTGCCAGGCATCAAAAAAGAATGGCCCAAACAGCAAGGAAGTGGCACAACCCCCTTCAAGAGTCAGGCCGCTTCGAAACGTTATCATACGACAGTGGAAGTTGATATCAGCCTGTGGTGGAAAATAATTTCCCTGAATTGGCACTAAAACTTTATTTTTCCATAAATTTATCGCTCAGGGAGACCCCAACTCTTCAAGTGAATATTAACAGTTTAGCGATCGCAGTAAAACACTCAAACAACGATAAAGAAGCACATCAAGAAGAAGCACCATTCACAAAGACAATACGCAGTTCAACAACAGCGCAACAAGAACCGAAACGAACCCAGATCAACAACAACTCCCTTCTTAATCGAAAATCCAATCAAAACCGGGAACAAAAATCCCCCAATAGAACATTTGGAAAAGAAACCCTTAATCAAATCGATAATCATACGAAACGCACAAACTTTTCCAAGCCGATTGCTACGTAATACATACTAAAGCGTATCGGGCGGCCCAATAATCGTCACACTCCACTCGAAGATATTATTTTCGTCGACCAGACCTGCTGAGAACCCATCAACAGGATTCTTACAAAGATCTGCACAGCCCAAAGAACCGATCGATCAGAAACAAATTCGATTACAAACCCACCACCAAAATCAAGAAAACTAATCGTCCCACCTTTAAGCTGTTTCTGAAGGAGCAGGCTAGCTTGAGATGTCATATTTATTGAACTTTTAGTTGAAAGAAACAAAGAAACGAACCTGCCCTAACTCTTCAACGAATTTGTGGATTTAAGGGGGTAAGGAGAAGTAAAGAATCTAAAGGCCCACCGTTGGTGGGATTTATTTATAGATGGATTGATAAAGAAAAGAAGGTTGTAAGCCAGTACCAAAAACTAACATAAATTCTCTTTATCTCCGTCCGCTTTTCGAATCCGAGTTCGTTTCTGTGTCTTTGTGTGCGCTAATGCACATGCGTTGGGGGTTTCGCTGAGTACGGGTAATATATATCTTGGAATTGTTAGGTTTTGACACGTAGGTTATTTCCTTCGATGGCTATGGAGTCAACTAACCTTTTCTGTTTTGGGTAGCTCGTATCGGAGTCACCAGGTGAGAGCTTGGGTTTGCCGACGTCGCGAGTTCGATTCTCTAAAAGATAAAAGGTCTCTAATGCGTGAGGGTTAACCTGTGAGTTCTCTACAGCAGAGGTAATGCGTGAGGGTTAACCTGTGAGTTCTCCACAGCAGAGGTATATTTGAGATTTAAGCTGTGTTTGGATGATAGTTGCTCAGCTAATTTTTTATTGATTGACTAAAATCAATTGTTTGGCTAATTTTGTTTGGTAGTTAGCTGGTTGGGTTGGCTGATTCAACCCAACCAGCCAAAATTCAAAAAGCTACCCCTACCTAGCTTTTGAGGCAATTAGCTGATTACCCCAAATCTAAAATATCAAAATATCCCAACAATGTTTACTTCTCAAACTCACTTTTATGCATAAAAATAATAAAAAAATATAATATTGTGATTTGTTAATTTAGAGAAAATAGTATTATAGATATCATTATTTTTTATTCTTTTACGTCTTTTTTGTTGTTATTATTATTATTGTATCTTCTATGTTTTTTGTTATATTTATAAACTTAATTTTTGTAGAATTTAATATCTAAAATCTAAATTTCTATAAAAATATTCAACGAAATATTAAGATATATAATATTCATATCATTATATATTTTTTAAAGTCATGTCCTCATAAGTCATTTTATACATAAACAGCTAATATCAAATAGTTAATTTTACGAAACATTAATTAACAAACAGCTAATACAATCAGCTGGTCAAATCAGCTAATAGAATCATCTATTAGTTAACATCTAATAGAATCAACTAACAGCTAATGCAATCAGCTGATTACCAAACAGGGCCTTAATAACGCCGTAACTTCAACTCGAGCTTTTGGTTGAATTTACGGTACTCTTCCACTAATGAGTAGATTTTGACTCAAATTATCTACTCAAATTTCTTGAATGATTTCCAATTAATTTTAATTCATAATAATAAGATATTAATAATTATTATTAATATTTTTAAAATAAAATTTTAATCCCCCCCCCCCCCAATTTAATATGATTGAATTCTATAAATGACTGAATTTGATTTTAAAAAATATGGACCCGCGACATGCATTTGTTGGAGGTTGGAACTCATCCTATAACGTTATATTATCATTTAATTTACATATACAGTTAACCTTTAAAACATTTAAAGTATTTATTATTTTCAACCTTAAACATAACTACGACAAATTATTTTTACGGAAATACACGCTATAGTTAATTAAAACTAGGAATATAAATTTTGACTTGACTCAATCAGGCCTGATTTTGGTACGGGTTGATCGGGCTATGGATCAAAATTGTTTGGCATGACTGAGTCAACCCGGTGGAGCCTGTGGCCTGACCAGAACGTAAAAAATGACGTTGTTTCTTTAATTTTTAATAAAATATATAAGGTTGGGTCAGGCTAAGCCAAGTCATAGGCCACCCAGCCCATGATTCAGGCCAAACTAGAGCAAGAGCAACTCGACTCCGGCCTGACTCATTGACATTCCTAATTAAAACAATCACATATAGTTATAATTAATTTGTCTAGAAAAGCACGTATACTTCTCATGCGTAAAAGTTTCCTGATCTATAAAGTTAAAAAAAACTTATTTTTAGAAAAATTCCTTCTTTTAAACTTTGGTTATAAAATAATAGCAAAACATATATAGTATGAATATTAGATATGAATGAATCAAATGTTACAAATATGATAATCTAACTTAACTCTTAAACCTGATGCGAATAAATTAAATTTTACTTAAATTAATAATTTGATATAATTATAATATATTGTTAGTATAGATAAGAATTTAATTAATTCAGTTTAAGTTTAAGAGCTAAGTTGAATTGTTATATAAAAATCATTTGGTTATTTCACAGTTGATATTTATATGCATTGTTTCGTCATTATTTTTTAACTAAATTATAAAAAACAAAATTTTTCTAGAAAATTAAAAGTTAAAAGAAGTTCTACAAAAGTTTCAAATATCAGGAGATTTTTCTAAAATCTTTTAAATTATAAAAAAAGATTTATGTCTTTTACTTATTTATCTATTCTTAAATAGTAAATACAAGGTCAAAAAAGCTTAGGGCGAATCACATAAATATAAGGAGCCAGAAGACTATATATTACCAAATCAAATAAAGACTAGTAGGTACACTGAAGTTGCATCTCAAAACTAGAGAACTAATGAAGTATAACACTCACAAGAAATCTCCCTCCTACATAAATAGATGCAATTGAAGTCATCAAATTTAGAGGTTTGTAAGCTGATTTATGACCCAAACAATGTGGTTGGTTCAACAAATCCTAGACAGAATTCCAGTACACGATAATCTCTTGTCATATTCAATCAATTTTATACAAGATAACACCAAAATATCGCCAAAGTATCATACCAGAAATCAATCAACATCCAAATGAATCATTTGACACTTTAAAATGTACACAAATACAAAAATTAGCTAAGAGAAGTCCCAAACCTTAAAATTGAGAAAATAGGTCTTGTATTGCCATTCCTTCCCTTCCTCTTCGGTTTTGCTTGACTGATTAACTAGAAACACCAAAAATATGCCTCTCAATTCCACTTCCAACCTTGTAATTTCATTTCTTCATAAGAAAAGTAAGAAGAGATAAAGGTGAAAAGAAAATCCCTAACTTTTACCTTGATTTCACCTAAGATTAGCACAATTTCTTACATGAAAAATAATGGGATCAAGAAGGTGAAATGGAGAGGAGAAAAATCTGAACTTAAGGCTCCCAAAATGTCTTGCATCTCCCCTCTCCATATGCCCATTCCGTAACTTTAAGACTCACATATATGCTTAATTCCTGTTGGACACACATAATTTACTATTATCGATCACACATGCCTTAATCCAATTAGTCCATGTGTTAGCTTTAGAAAAATTGCGTATTGGTCCTTCTTCTTCCTTTGATTCTCATATTGGCCTACAATATTATCAATTAATTTCATTCCCCTATATCTTATTTTTCTAATGCAATAAATTTCATGCAATTTGGTTAATTATGGTAGGATTTATACCTAAAACACTACAGGTTATTCGAAAACAGGGACAGTAGCTATAACTCAACTTCAAGCCAAAATTCAAAAATCTTAGAAGCACAATAAAATTTCAATTCCTTTATAAAAGTTTTATAACTATTTATCCAGCTTAATTTCCAATTATAAGGTCTATGGAACAAGATATGGCCAAATTACAGAATTATGTTCATACGAAATCTTTTACATTAAGTACCATTATGTCTCTGACTATACTTGAATGTACTTAATTCATTTTTTATGTTCACTTCTTAATACACCCTAGACATGCTATAAAACTTTTAGGGTATATGCTGGGGCCTTACAGTCAAATTGTACCTAAAGGTTTTCACATGATCTTCTCCCATTCTCTATCTGACATCTTCTCAGATTTTGAAGGAACATCTTCTTTTTTACCTTTTTTCACATTAATAGGATCGAAGAGAACCTTCCAATATAGAAGGTCCTCCATCACTAGCCTCCAAATAGAGTAGTCTTTTTTATGTTAACTTGATTATGAAAGGTTGTTTCCACCTTCTATCATGATGGCTCTGATACAACTTATTAGGAGATAGAAAATACAACTCTATAAAATCAACCAAATAGTATCATCAAAACCATCTTCAAGTTTAACAAACAAATTAGAAAGAGAATAAGAAACTTAATAAAGTAGAAAACACTGAGATTTATTTGGAAGACAAAGAGGAAAGTACTACAAGCCAAATCGATAAGTAAATCCAGTAAACTCAAATAAGGATTTACTAAGTTTAACATCTTTCCCCACAACTACAATTTGTCTTATAAATTTTAAGGATTGAAACTAAAGTTGAAGAGTGAATCAACAAATTCTTAACCAATCCCAAAAACAATAAAAAGGGATGATAATACTATATTACTTGTTCTTTCTGTGTTTTTTCTCACTTTTGGTTTTTCGGCAACTTACACGTGCAAAACCTAACTATCTTCTCTTTTATATATCTAAATAAGTTTTTTATCATCTTACATAGTCACAGACGTAATCATCTAAGTAACCCACCAACCCACATCAGTCTAACTTCCAAGTTTACAACTGTCAGAAGCGACAGCTTTTTCCAATCATCCACATCGGTGAACCATTGCCACCGAAAACGCCTCTGCCGTGGCTTCCTTGGACTATCCAAGTGACGCCATCCATGGCATTGCCTGTGGTGTCACGTTCGATGGACCCGCTAGTGAGAGGTTCGATTAGTGGCAGTCAACCCACTACTTCATCATTCAAAACCCAGATTCACAATCCAGAACCAAACAATAAATGCAGGTAATAAAATGGATTTCAGAAACCCAATAGAAGCATAATATCGCAAAGGAAAAATAAATGTTTTCAAAGAACAAATGCATACATAGAGAATACAAATCTCCAATTGCAAATATACAAGCTACAGTGGTGTAAGGTAAGAGCTTGATATTTTTTAAAAATGCGCAGAATGCTCTATATTGAACAATTGGTTTTAGACTCCATCATTCCAGAAATAGAACATGCATAAACCCAGAATATACTCATGGAAACAATTTCCAGAAATAAACTAAAGGTAGAAAACACAATAACTTTTCAAAGTTGTGGAAACAATCTCTATAAACAGACATGATTAAACAATCCAAACAATGGCTTCGGATTAAAACAAAAACAGTAGCATAACATATTAATTTTTGTCAAAATCAACAAGAATCAAGCAACTAATCCAACTGAAACAATTAAAGGAGGCTCTGATACCATTGTTGGAATCCAACCGTAATCGAATCACGAGCATAATGGAAAACAAAATTTTTATAGAGTTCGAGCAGATCTTGATAATTGAATAAACTTGAATAAAACCTAAAACAATTTAGAAATCGTTCCTTATTCATCTTCCTGTTGAAAAATCTTTGAAAAACTTTTCCCAATTGGTCAATCACGAGTTGCTCAACTGCCCAGCCTCTGAGGGTATCCATAGAGCAATTATCAAAATCTGATTTGAGAGGAAGAAGAAAAATGCTTGCTTTTAAAAAATGTTCTTCCCTTTAAATAGAAAATTAACAAGGGGTCTTTAATTAAAACTAAATTTCTTTAATTATAATTAAAATCAAATTATAATTAATGTAATTTTAGTAAATCAAATTACTCATATTTGATTCTTAAAGTTTCTGAAACTTTATAATTAAGTCTAACTTAATTAAATTCGTTTTTCTTTCACAAATTGCTCTTTGATGTGTGACCCATTAAGTTCCTAATAAATAAGGAATGATTAGAAATTGCAATTCTAATTCATAATTAGAATTGGATAAATTAAACTTTTTTTAATATATCTTTAATTCTCCACTTAAACAATTCATAATCATAAATCATGATTAACATCTAACAATATGTCATAATTACCCAAATATCAGGAATGTCAAAGTGATTGGCTTAACTTATCCATGTATGGTTATGAAGTATAATTTAATCATTTCGTCATTCAATATTTTAATTGAACATAGTATGGATACATTGTCTACTCTTATCATCCAATCATATTCATTCCTGCTAATTAGTAATTGATTTATAATTTAAATTTGAAAACACCTTTTCAAATGGCAATTTACTCTGGCCAGAGAATTCCATAAATCATTACTAATCAAGAATAGTAGAATATTCTCTCTAAGTACTTTAAAGTGACGAATCCTATATTGACTTACTCAACTATTTACATATTGTTCATGTTGTATCTAATTGCTATTGACTGAATTATCCTATGACGATTCATAAGCAGCATCAAGTCTGAGGACCAATTAGACAACCAACATTATGAGATAATCCATAGACACACAAGTAGTATTACATCTGGAATTCTCATAATCGGGTCAATTCAGTGACTTATTCTCAAGTAGTCACTCACACATTAATTTAAGTGTCTCTATACTTTAATTTATGAGATCAATTACTTTCTTCTTAAGAAAGAAACATATTATGTGCTAGTTTTACCATTTTAACAATATTCCGTCTTGATGAAACTACAATTAGGAACATTTAGGAATAATATATAAATGTAAATTGAATCTCATAATTATGATCTCATCATAATTTCAATTACACAGTAATTATTCCAAGGATTTTTACCTTTAGTATTAAAACATAAAATAGTATTTAAATAAATACATAAAGATAAATAAAGCCTTTTCATTAATTCAAAATAATGTCATATATTAATCTGTATCTAATTGATTGACTGCAATGACATAAACTAACATTATAAACTCTAAAATTATATTAACAATATGGTCGTAGATATCCATTTGAACTTTGCAGAATTTTTTGCCCCAAATTACACTAGTTTGTAAGTATTAAGTCAAAGGACTTCTCTAATCCTGAGTGACCCTGTCTAGTTTAGCACTAACTTCCCTATAACCACAAATCCATTGGAGACATCGATCCTTTTCATTTTTAGTCCCTTCTTCAAATCTTGGGCTCTTGTACTTTTATTTTTGTAAAGCAAGCCCTTTGTTGAGATGCTTTGTGCCTCAATTGGGCTTGAGTTCTTTTTTTTCTTTTTTTAAATCGATCATATCCACTCAACTGTCAATTTACAGCAATTCAAGTTTGGAAATTTTCTTTGACTCTTGTATGTATCCAACTTTGTAGGAACGAGTGCTTTAACTCCAAATGCCAAACTAAATTGTTGTCTCCTGAATTGAATGCCTAAGCGTTGTCGTGTAATTCCATAGGATTGAGATTTTGTTTGGTAACTAATAATGAAGAAGAAATGTATCATTTGTTTTGTAACTTCTATTTGTTTTGTTATTAGAAATAGATAAAATAGGGAATAATAAAAGTAGAATGAATTCTAAAAAATTTTAGGCTTTTATTCCTATGGAAGAATTGAGTATGAACTAGAATCAAATATCAAAATTAAGAAATAACGGATATTATTGGAATATCAATTAAGTTATTGTCAAAATATTATTAAGATATTGATTCTTACCATAATAATAGCAATCTTTTTTAGTAATTTCTTTAACAATTATTTGATTTTGCTTCATTCATACTTTATTCTTGTAATAAATTTATTTATAATTATTTAAAAATTAATAATTTTATAGAACATTGAAAATTTTTATTAATTATTTATAAAATATAAAATATTTTAATTATTTATTTACTCAAAAACTAAAGTTTGTTGTTTTACAAAATTCTTGTTATGTTGTAGTCACTTCAAACTAAAACTGACAACCAATTATCAAATAGTAACTGGATTAACAATATGATTTTCCAAAATTTAATATCATGTAGAAAAACTTAATACAAAGAAAATAAATTAACATACAAAATTTGTTAAATTAGTTTAACACTCTCAGCCTACGTCTATAAGACTTTTACCTAGATGAATCAATTTTCAATTAAGTACACAATAGTCTTACACAAGGGTATTACGGAGCCGATACCACTTATACACCCTTAAAAGTTATCTTACACCCAATAACATGACGACCTCATACTAACCTTAACAGAGAATTGTTGAATCAACAAATGATAACAAAGATAAATAATATATCAAGTGGTTAAATCAAGAATTATAAGGAATAAAAGAATACTTGCATCACAAAACAATCCCCTATATGTGCAACCACATTAAACTATAATCTTGGGAAGTCATATAACAAAAATCTGTTGTAAACTTTGTAGGTTGATGTCTAGAGAAGCTCATGCACAGTAGCCTCCTCAATGGAACATTTAATTGATCATAAAAGCACATAAAACGCAGCTACAATTATAGATGGATGGATTACATTTTTTTCACCTGATAAACTCCTTATATAAACAGAAGTTTGTTGCCAAACTTATATGTTATCTTTACAGAACCTCCCAAAATGCAGCAGTACAAATCAATACATAAAACATATAATTTTCATTGAAGTACCTAAAAACTTAGTTGCAAAAATCAATATATAGATCGTGTAATTGTTTACGAAAGCACAAAGAAACACAGCTACCAAAATTCAATAAATCTTCAATAAATCTCCTACTAAACACGTTTATCTCCAACTAAACATGATTATCTCCAATGAATCCTATCTATTTTAGGATTCTATCTTATGTGAGATTCCTTACTTTCACACTATCTTAGCTTCCAAAAATGTTGCATAATCTAAAATAGTGGAAACCTATACCAAGTCAACTTCTTATTATAAAAGATATACCAAATATATCAAAATACAAATAATGCCCAAAATAAAATATCTTAACAATGTCCCATATTTTGTCATTATTTGTCACATCAAAATCTTCCTTGAATAAGAGGAATTAAATGATCATAAGACATGGAAGCTCCCCATGAATTAAACAATCATAAGCATAGATATCTAAATAACATCAAAAAATGATAAACTAGTTCCTATCTGCTCCTTGAGACAAAGCAATTCCAAAGGAACCTCGTCTACCATTTGTTGTATAGATTGATTACTCAAGCAACAAATTCACTTCCGACATACGCCAAGAAGTTAATCTCAAAGTTGCAATTTTCTTCTCTACCTCAAACAATAATTTCACAGATGGTATCCCTAAGATAATATGCAATGCTACTTTTTTACAGGTTCTTTACATGTTTAATAACAAGTTGAATGACATAATACCAGAGTCAATAATTGAAATGAGCAATCGATTACGGGTTCTGAATTTAAGAAGAAACAACTTTATCAATAGTATTTTTTATAGGTTCCAAGCTAGTATCGACTAGTAAGAAAGATTCTAGAATTTGTGGCCAATTGTATAGTTTTAGAAGTTTTAGACATTGGAACTTCCACAGATATGATGTCTACCTTTGCCTATTGAAAAGTATATCCAGTTTATATGTCCTTGTTTTGTTTGGGAACATATAAAATCTTAGCTAACACTTCAGATTGTCGATTTAACTTTCGACAATTTTAATGTCACACTACCAGATAACTGCTGAAGTACTTGGGAGGCAATGAAAGGAAATGCAAATGACACTCAAAATTTTGAACCCTTTTTGCTAAATCAACTGTATTATCAAGATTCAGTAACAATTACTAGTAAAGGCCTTCAGATGGACTTGGTGAAAATTCTAATTGTTTTCATATCCATAGACTTCTCAAGCAGCTACTTTGATATAATGCTCTCAATGGATCAATTCCATCCTCTTTGGACAACTTGTTACAATTGGAATCGCTAGACCTGTCATTTAACAACCTAAAAGGAACTATTCCTCAATAGCTCGAAGGTTTAACATTCATTTCATTCCTTAACCTCTTTTACAACAAATTGGTCTATCCATATTAATCAAAACTTTGGATCCTTGCCTTTACAAGTTAGACTTTCGAAGAAATGATGACTTTCTCTTACGAGGATATACAAGAACAATAGAGCATCTTTTCCTATTCTAGTGATCAAAATTGGTCCACGTAATACGCAATGAAAAATACCAATAACTACTCAACAAATCATAGAAATCCTTAATCTTCATACAACTCTCCAACCAAGCATCAATATTTTCCTTAACATAATAACTCCTCAAATCAAAATCTAGAAGCAAAACTCTTAAATCATCAAGCAGAGCCTCATTTTCCCATGAAATTTACTATTCAACAAATAATGAAAAACTAGACACACATTAATCACCTAAGCCTTAGAACCATAAATCAAAAACCCAGAAAGCCTAGATGTTAACTCCTTTAAACCTTTGACAAAAACAAAAATTTTGTCTTTACGCAAATTGCTCAACATTCAGAATGTGCTAAGACTTGCATATTATATCTCTCATATTTTGTTCAAAGAATGAAATCACAATAAAATAGGGAATTCATAACCCCAAATGCATTTGCTATGAGTCATCACCAATGTCTTGCTTCTCTTCCTATACATCTCTACCATTTACATTATGAGAAAAGCTCAAGTCAAAGCTCTCGTTGCATTTTTTAAATAATAAACTACATCAATATACTTCAAAATTTTAAAGCATATAGTCCCAGTTCCCCATGAAGAGGTTTAAACCTAATGGAGTCAAGAGGTTTCGTAGAAATATCGATTAGTTGCTTCTCATTTGTTACAAAGGAAAGAATTGCAACTTTATTCCCATTAGCTCTTGAATAAAATGATAATTTAATTCAATATGTTTGGTTCTTGAATGCTGAATTGGGTTTTTAAAGATGTCTACGGTCTTTTTGTTATCTCACATAACGGTTAAAACATATTAAGCAACTTATAGTCTTCCAACATGTAGCAATTATCCACTGATCTTCATCGTTAACTATACAATCTCCTTGTTGGTTTAACACTTTGCATTCATCACTAGTGAACTTGATTAATAGCCCATCATCACAAAGCTGACTAATACTCACCAAGTTAGCTTTTAAACCATCTACATGAAGCATATATTCGAAATGTGGCCATCCATCCCAATAAAGAGTTCCTCTACTAATCACCATCGCTTTCTTCTGATCACTGAATGTTACATGTTCATCCATACAACTTTGATAATTCATCAAATAACTTCTTTCACCTATCATATGCCTTAGACATCCACTGTCAATAAACCATTCATTGTGAGAAGTGATGTGCATGGATTTAAGAGCTACAAGTGTTTACGGTTGGTTCTTTCTAATCCAAATCTCCTTTGGTAGCTTTTCCTGCTGAAAGTTCTTCCGAGAATGTCAAATTTTCTATTTTGAGCATTATGGAATAGCATTTGCAGCATCTTGTAAAAGATGGCCCTATGTAACCTTTTACACCATAAAAGTGAAATGTAGGGATGAAATTTTGCTTCTTTTGAAATTTCTCCTTGCTTACTTGATCTTGCTTCTTTAACAAATCTAATTTCACCATTTTGCTCATTATTCACTAAAGAACATTCACCTTTGTATCCATCATCTTGAAAATCCCTTTGTTTTACCCAATTTCCAATAATTCTTTTAGCTATTTGTATCTTCATCAGCCATTTCTTCACTGGTTACTACTAAGTAGGCAACTTGACTTTTTTTTTAAATATAAAGCAACCAACATAGCATGATTACTAACAATTTCTTCTTCATTGCCATACTCACTTTAGATTCGTTTCCACTCCAAGTGTTATTGTAAGACTTCCATTTTCTACTTTTAAGAGTGCTAGCACACTCCGCTTGTAGATGTCCAAAACTTTGATACCCATGACATTATATCTCTTTGCTTTCTTTTCACCTTTTTAAGCTTTTGCTTGTTACTTGAAATTATTTTTGGATGAACTCCTACCATTCAATCTGAACTTAAGTCTATCTCTATTCACCTTCTTTAGCCACTTGCTAAAGTTTCTTATTAACGACAATAGATCTTTATTTTCACTGGAATCATCTCTTAAATGATACATATGTTTAGCAACTTCAACTTGTGGCACTAATCTTTATCCTTCTCATGTTTGTCTTTAAACAGGTTCATCTCAAAATTTGTGAGAATTCCAATTACCTTATCCAATGATAACTCATTAATATCACTAGCTTCTTCAATAGCTGCAATCTTTGGTATAAATCCAGGAGACAATGATCTCAAGCTTTTTTTAAAGAATTTTTAGATTTGAATACTTCTCCTTTAGGCATTGTGGCAATTAGTATCTCATTCAGAATCAAATCCTATATATCATATCATTCAAAATTTAGGACCTGATCCCAGTATTCATCATATTTCAACAAGTCCATTATGAACACAAGCATTTCATATAATCATTTCAGGATAATCTTGTCATTCATATCATCCACATATACAAAAACATAGCATATCATTATATCCCAGCAATTCAATCATTCTTTGTAAATATTCACATGGTACATGTAAAGATACATATGCAATGCATATGAGACTCCACTTTCATTTTTATTTCGTTGTGACCAAGTGCCTATTAAGTCTCCCATATCCCTTGTGTATATTAGGCTTATTTCAGGTACTGACCTATACCCCTTATGGATACCAGGATTATTTCAGGTATTGAACCATATCCCTTGTGGATACCGAGCATATTTTAGATACTGACCCATATCTCTTATGGATATCGGGCTTGTTTTAGGCTGGTCACTTAGGCCACAAGTCCTTTATCTGATCATGCACGTCAATGTCATGAATGCATCATCTCATATAATATGCTATCAATCACTTTTATTCAGTGTGCACAGTCATTTATGACAATCATCAGATCAGATTCTGTCATTCAACATTCAATTGAGCATCACTTATTCCATTCACATTCACATTCACATTTATCATCGGACCTTAGTATGACATTCAACAATAATGTTAAGTGTCATTTATTCAGTCAAATTCATATATAATGAGTACTTGCAATACAATCTCGAATAGTGATCTCCTCAGACAATCAATGTCTGAAATTATCACAATCAAACCAGTAATAGTTCAATATATAAAAATTGAATAAGAGCAACTTAAGCATAGTGAAATACATATACGTCATCTCATTACACATATAACTTAAATAGAAAAACACATACAATTGAGTTGCCACATCTAGGTTAACTCATAGTATACTTTAGGTGAGCTATTGCCTTGATGATCCGACATTGTCTAGATGTTGTTGGACAACTTGTGCTTCTATATCTTACAATACACACATAATCCATGTAGCACCCCACTCTCGCAAGGACCCAAACCCGACATCGTGGGTGATATCTGAGTTCTTGCCCCATGAGGGTGGCATGCTAGAGCACTCAGTCAGTCAAATCTCAGTACATATATATATATTTTAAACAATGCACACTTTTGCGAAAAATCAATAACCAATTCAGGCCCATTTCGATCATAAACTTTTTCAATCAACTAAATAATAATAGCACTAAAAATTAATTTCATTTACATCCCTTTCCATTTTGGAAAGTTATTACAAAAATAGATTTGATCAATAAACATGATACAAAAATCT
>JAOSBO010000008.1:35903245-35919813 GCA_027563915.1 Erythroxylum rotundifolium
AGAAGAAGAAGAAGAAGAAGAAGAAGAAGAAGAAGAAGAAGAAGAAGAAGAAGAAGAAGAAGAAGAAGAAGAAGAAGGAAAAAATAATAATAATAATTAAAAACTACTCAATCAAGATAGTAAAAGGTAAGTACTACCTATTTACAATTTTAGGCTAATTGCAAGAGGAAAAAGATAAAGACTAATGAGAATAACAAGGATCTCTTTAAGAAGAATCATTTATCTGAGTATTATTATATTAAAGTTTTCTATTGTTGATCATATCTTCTGTAAGTTATAACATTGTCATATTATTCTTAATCACATCCCCTAATTGTTTTTAGGCCTCCAAACCTGAATAACTAATAAAGATTCACTTAATTGCTTTGTCTGCACATAAAGAGATATCAGTTCCCATGGTTAACGTTATTTCCCTCATCAAATTGGAGAGTCTTTGATTTCAGGTCATTAGGTCATATTGCACATTTATTATATGACATTTTTCTTTACAAATGACAAAAATAGTATATCCGAAGACTATTTTAAAAAGAGTGCTATTTCGTTTGTTATTGTTAGTGTACCTTTTTGCCTAATTGACTAACAATAGTATTATTTTCAAAATAAGGCTTCTGTTGTACCATTTAAAATGAGTGTTATATATAACTATTTTTGTTTGTCAAAAATCAAAATTTTATCTAACTTTTAAGTTATATTATAATATAATATGATATAAAATCTATTTATATAAAAGCAACTTACATGTTTAATATAATATGATATAAAATCTATTTATATAAGAACAATTTACATGCTTAAAAATTCTATATACTATGGTTAAATTTTAATATTAATTATTTTAATGTTTTATAATTTAACAATCTTTACTTTCCTTTTCTTTGGGTTTATCCGTCGGTTACTACTCCTGCTACTAACATACTATGGCCTCGTTTGGTGAATGGCTTATCAGCCAAAAATTAGCCGATTAACCATGATTAGCTGATTGACCATGTTAAACACCTGCCCATTGTGTATGGTAATCAAATGATTGGGTTGACTGATTGAACCCAATCAGCTGATTTTTAAAAAACTCAAGAGTACCAACGTTTGGCTTTTCACTGATAAAAAATGACGAATGTGGCCTCTAAAGAATAACTACAGACGGTGACAATTCACTCAGAAAGTTTTGGGGTAGATTTTTCTCTATTTTTTCTTTAAACTTCTTCTCTCTTCATAAACCTTCGTTCTGATCATGATCTTTTACCAGGGTTTAATCTTGTACTCCTTCGTTCTGATCACGATTGTGTCATAAAAAAAGAATACCCATAGACCTAAAAGGGGATCGGTAATGAGCCAACATGCACTCACTCAGAAATGGAGTTTTGGGGTAAGGATTTTTCTCTCTTTTTTCTTTAATCAATCTTCTCTTTTCACAATCTTCTACTCCTTCGTTCTAATTTAAATAGTCTTCTCTTGTGTTTTTTATGTTTAACTTTTTCTTTTTTTTGTTTTCTAATTCAAAGCCCTTTTTTTTAAGTTACAATGAAATGTTCGAAGGGAGATGGAGAGAAAACACCAGAAAGCTAACGATGTAATGCATAAATAAGGAAAAGATGGAGAGACCAGGAAGTAGGATAGTTGGTGCTGGAAAATTAGCTACTAATCAGAGACGATTAAATAGGAAAGGAAATTGGCTTTACTAGAAGATGTACTTAATAACCTAATACAAGGTTTTATTCTAGGTGAAAAGTTGCTATTTGCACTTTAACATTTGATAGAATCACATCAATAATGAGTCATAAGGATTTAGTTCATCTCACATCGTACACGAACATAAGTAATAAACCCCGATAGATGCTAGTACAATGCCCTTTTGTCTCCATGTTTTTGTATCAAGAATTTTGTTTAAAGAAATGTGAGGTTCAAGGAATACCAATCTTTGTCTGTCAACTAGAGAGACACAACCATTCTTTCCTGGTAGGAGTTTTTTATTCCTGCATATAAGATTTATAGTGCTCTGCTCATTTTTTGGTAGCCCCTTTGTTGAATATAATAATGTAGTTCGAAAAAATGAACTAGACATTAAGTATAAAGAATTAGAGGTAAAAGTGAATGCATTAATAGTTAGAGTAAAGGAGGCAAAGTGAGTTTCCCTTTTATTATCTTGTGCAAAGTCACTTACTTATGCAAATAGTTAATGTTTTTCTTGAATTCTCTCCTTTAATGTAATAATTTTTAGTTGTTATATTTCCTTCTGAAGAAGCTTGTAAGTTGTGTGGTGGTTGCCTTCTTGATTATATCCCCAAGCTTGTGATATGTTGGGTTTATCCGTGAAATATCCCTACTTCTTGCAAATGTTTGTTGTCACTTAATCTTGAATGATTGTAAAGAATATGCTATCATTTTCATGATGATGTTGTTTGTTTGTAAATTGTTTATACGAAATTATATGAGAAATGAATATTATAATTTCATATTGAAAAGGAAACATAAGTGTAAGTTTTATAATTATTTCACATATATTTCTTTTAAGTTTGAACTGGAATTGTTATTGGATCAATGTGGCATTAAGGTGCTACAACTTTCGTTAGTAGATATGAGTTACAGACAGGGTGTTGGAGGTAGGGTTGTAAGCTATGGAAACCTTCTGAAAAACTTCTAATCTAGTTACACATAAAAAGAGGAGGAGGACTGGAGTCTAGATTGAACCTTGAAATATTAAGGATTTAAGGAGAAGTGATTGTGAGATACCATATAAGAGATGAGTATCACAATTTTACATATCAAAATGCAACATAAAACGTCATCATCGTCGTCGTCGTCATCATCATCATCATCATTATCATCATTAGTAGTAGTAGTACTACTACTATTGTTGTTGTTATTATTATTGTTGTTGTTATTATTGTTGTTATTATTATTATTATTATTATTATTATTATTATTATTATTATTATTATATGTTACATGTTTTTTATTAGAGTTATAAACTTAAATTTTGTAAAATTAAATATCTAAAATCTAAATTTTTATAAGAATATTATCAAAATACTAAGATATATAATATTCATACCCTTATATTTTTTTAAAAGTCATGCCCTCATATAAGTCATTTTATACATAAACAACTAATACCAAATAGCTAATTTTACCAAACATCTCTAACAAATAGTTGATGTTATCTGCTGGTCAAATCAGCTGATATAATCCACTATCAGCTAACAGCTAATGTAATCCGCTGATTGTCAAAGGTGACCTCTATCTGTTACTGAATGACTAATGAAATTGATAAAACGACAATTTATTGGTACATTTGCAAAGTCAGTTAATCCATAATGGATTTAAACCTATTGATAATTTGAACTCTAATCATTCAAGAAAGTATTTAAATCCCAATTGGTCAAAATACTGTCAGCAAGACATGTTTTATTATTAAATAAACAAACATATTCATTTGCAGCTGTTTAGTATTATTTTTAATTTTATTGTAACTTTTAGTTTTTAATAAAATTTTTATTGTTATCGATATACTTTTACTTTTAGTTATAAATAATAAAAAATTTAGAGATAAACGAAATTTATGAACTATTCTACTAATTTATTTCGTTTTGTATTTTAAATATAATTATTTTTATTTTATTTGAATTAATTAACATTGTTAGTTATTAATATAATATTATAAATTAAAATTTACTTATTATAATGAAAATTAAAATTATATATGATAAATAAATAAAATAAAAATATTTTAATAATGTTTTATTTATTAAAATTACAAATAAATTAATCAAATTATTAATTATTTATAAAAATGGGATCGTAACAAAAGGTTGATTGTGTTATTTATTTGTAATTATACTTTTTTGGTATATAATAAACTAATAAATCAATTTGTTGGATATATATCATTTTTTTGTGAGTTACATAATTTTCAGTAATCTTTGTTTATCTATCTAACATAGACTATTCAAGTGAAAACCAGAGCCACTACGATCATCCGTTTAATTTTCAACTAGAAAGACGCAACAGAGGGATGTCTCTATCACAAAACGATTAACACGTGAACTCTTTCTTTTACCCACTTACCAACAACATGAGGAAAGCTTATGTGGTGTATGAACACAGACTAACAGACCAAGGAACACAAAGTGAAGTACCATTATCCTAAGACATATCTTAAATGATATTATAATTTATTGCTTAAGATGACGCTCTACACAGTGTCCCACTGATTATTGCATAGCTTACAAGTAACTTGGCGATATATGCATGTTGTAGGTACATTCTTGCACTACAGAAATTACATCAGCTTTAATTTCTATTTCCTACGAAGAATCAAACTGCTGACTCTCGTTCTTTATCCCACTGATGAAAACTTCCGCAGTGATTGCTTTCCTCTATAGGTCCAAGAGGCTTACTAACAACTATTTTATGGTCATTCACGTCTAAAAGAGTTCTAGATGCCTCTTCTAAGAGGTCTAGATCGATGCCTCATTTAGCGGTCCAGAATTTAACAAATCGAGGGCCTTTACTTCACCCAATAAGATCTCATATCACTTTCGATGGTGCTCGATCCCGAAAGGAGAAAACAACCCCTTAAGCTTCTCTCATCGTACAGTGGCCTCTCATTGTCTTCTTTGTGATACCCAAGCATCATAAAATTTCAGAAAGGAGAGCAATTCAAACGTTATCACACACCATAAAAATCAATATAAAGTAAATCAACTTTTGAAGCAGCCGTCCAATTAGATTTGTACTCCTCAACACCACTGTGAAGCCACCTAGCTTGTTCCATTTGTTCTTCCAAATAGGGAAAATAAAACAAACTTTATGAGTTTCAACCTTGCTTATGTCCATGGGAGAATGAGTAAGGAAATTTTAACATAATATGTAAAAGGTGGTTAATCAATTAATTGATTAAAAAGCAACTTCCTTTCATTTTACTTAGGAAACTTTGGCCAGAAACAACTAAAAAAACAAAAAAGGAATGTATACTATTGTCACTTAAACACGTTAAAAGCAGTTAGTCCTGCATATTTTGGTCAAGAACATCTGAATTTATCCATGTATCCATCAACTTTTCGTGGCAAAACGAAAGTCAATATTTATCATATGCACATCGAATAATAAAGAATAAAGAATGGCCAATTATTCAGGACACACATTTCAAATCTCCTCTTTAGTTTGAATTGGATGATATCTTAACTCGACTTTCTTTAAATATTCCCTCACATAAGGTATTTCAAATGTTAATAATTCTAAGATAAATTATTGTTTCAACTTCAAAATTGCAAAAGACTGGGATCATTATATTATTGGATTACCTATAGTTTCATTTTGGTTGAAAGTATGGTCTGTACTTCAATGTTTCACAGAAAATTCAATTAAGTTCTGAACATTGGTATCATTTTGCTCTTTAATGTTATTAAAATGATACTTATTGCATCATAAATAAAGTAAAAAAGTGAAAATGGGCATAATTAAAGACTTATTTAGACCTTTTATAAAACGTTGACATGGAAATTACACCATTAACTAATGTCTAAAAAAATATTTTTAAGATTTCGTCAACATCTAATAGTTCCAAATTGTCCAAATGTGATACTACATATGCTAAAATGATGATTTAAATATTAGGAATTGATAAAAAGCCTAACTCTATTATAGTTTACGATATCATTAATACCATTTAAAAAACATTAAGGTGTAATGTGATATATCAATAACAATGGGAGTTTACTTTGATTTTTTGCACGTTAGGGTATGATTTACACCTTTAGTCTTTCAATTTTATTTACAACACATTTTTGTGTGAATAATATCTCTAATAAATGGTACTTAATATTAATGTGCTTAGATGTCACATGCAATATCTCATCTTTAGTCAAATATATAACAATGTAATTTTAATAATCAAGAGTAATGACTAAGAATTTGAACTAGGTTTAATAAAAAAAACCTCTCTATCAAATAAGTTCCTTGAAAGCTTCTACAAAAATTATATACTAAATCTCTATAGTATAAAGTGCAATTGTAGCCTACAAAGTACTCTCTAATTAATTGCACAACCACTAATAGAAAATACATAACTAGTAAAGGATATCCCCTTATGTAACATACCACTCTTATAGACCATACGCCTAAATTTATTGATGATATTCGAGAACATACTCTACAAGGATGACACGTTAAGACGATCCAAAAACTCATTGCAAAATTTTTCAGACACCAAACACATCTTCAGTAAATCAAAATTCAGTTTAGACCGTTTCTGCAACATCCCGTTTTCCCATGTTAAGGGCTAGAACCCTAGAATATTGAACATGAGAGACATTAATGAGAAATTAGGGAATTTCATTTCAGACTCATGCATAATATAGCATACATACATGTGAATTTGATTATTACACACATTACAATGACTGCACATGCACTCATTTGACATTTTCCGGGTATAATTGATATTTAATGTGATTATAATGTGAGTTGTGGATTATGTGTCTTGAAAATTGGGCTGGTGTGTTTAATTAGAGATTTAAAATTTTTGGTGAAAATTTAGGAAAACTATGAAGTTTTGGGTATTTTTGGGACTAGAAAAAATGCCAAGTGGTAAGACAATTGGTAAATGGTAGCAGAAATAAGTATCGAATGGAAGTAGAAATTTTCACAAATGACATTAGGATTTATTGACAGGTGTCATTGAAAATTCAGAGACAATTGGAGTAGAAATTAGAGTTAAATGGGCTAGTTAATAAAAGAGACCAAAGGAGAACCATTAGATGGGGACACGTGGCAAGTGACAAGTGTCACTTGCCATGCCACACACCACACTCACGACATTTTTACATTCGAAAGACCATCTTTTGGTCTTTTATTTTATTACTTTGGTTAAATGCCTTCTCTTCATTGCTCCTTGTCTTCTTCATTTCTTCTTCTCCATTTACGACACTTTTTGCTCTCACCAACGTGAACCTTATTTTCACCTTTCATTTGCTACTCTCCTTTTGTTTTCTCCATCTTGTCACTAAAGACCTAACCCTACCACCTTTGGAAGATGATGATCATGGGATGCATGAGGGAAGCTAGGGTTACGAAATTTTGAAGAAGATTAGAGTTTAAATTAAGTAACATATTACTCTTTATGATTTGTTACATCAAATATGTTTGATAATAGTTAAAGGTCAAATGTTCATGAAATGGTAATATGTATATGTTGAAACATGATTGAGGAAATAATTGGTTTTACATATCTGATGATTGATAATTCATAAGGTGTTGTAGTGATGATTTAGAGATAGAACGATCATCAAAATGATGTAGAAATTGTGTAGAAATTTCATGAAGAGATGATATGTTCACGTTCTATTTTTAATGCTTAATCACATTAATTTTTGGGTAGTTGTTAAATGGATGAACTATGTAATAATGTGAATCTTAGTAATTGTAATAGGGATGAATTAGAGTGAGTTAAAAGATAAAGAAAGGGAAAGTATAGTGTCTCGAAGTGAGGAGAAATAGGATGATAGTTTTTAGATAAAGGGAAGGTAACAATGAAGTTGAATATTTGCTGAAATATTGAACAATGTATAAACATGGTAGATGTTCTGTTTATGTGATTATGATCAACAATTTTGTATGGTGCATTTTGTGGATATTATGAATTGGAATGGAGGTGAGAATGAGGGGAAGTTAAGCTAGAATTGATAGATATGCATAAGATGGGTTAGATGTAACTTATAGGAGTTGGAAATATGGAAATTGGCCAGTAAATGTCTGTTGGGTAGACTTCATGTCTGCTGGGCAGACATTCTCTAGAATTCCAGCGTTCTAGCTCCGTTCATGTCCGTTTGGTGGGACATCATGCTCATAGGGCGAACAAGCTGTGAACACCTACATAAATGTGCAATTTTGACCCTTTAGACGGCAAAATCTCTCTTCTGGGTCTCCATGAAAGTTGTAGAACTTAAAGTCCTCTTCGAAATCATACTTAAATGACTTTAATCCAATATATATATAAATTATTGACTTATCAATACTTTCCTATGATGCTTTTAGGCTTGAACGAAGATTAAAATGAGCTTGGTTTGATGGTGGAATAAATGATTAAATAAGTGATATGTTTAGGGTGATGATCAAGGATATAAACATAAGAATGGATTATTATATATCAAGTATACAAATATGGAATTTTGGGATGTAATGAGAATGGAGGTGAACCTATGATGATTAATGTGATTCAAAGTTGATGGATTATGTGTACTAAGTAAAAGTGAAAGATAAATTGAATATTTTGGAATCTTTAAATGTTAGAATGACCTAATGAGTGATGGAATGATGAACTAAATGAGGTGCAAACCTAAGTCCAATTTAGACATATATGAAATTTGATGTATGAATGATCATAAGATCTGAATTAAAGAAATATAACTAGAATAGTCAAATTGAGCATGCATTATACATTACATATACACATATTTGTATAATTGAATGTGTATATGACTGTGCAATTAATAATATGTATGGAATAAATGTATTCGATGATGTTGATATATAGGATAGAATGTTAGCATCCAGACGTTTCCAGATCTTGGAAGCTAATGCTAATTTGGAGCATACTATGAGTAACATTGATGGTCTCACATGGTTAATTGTTTGTTTTAAATTTTTTATTGAATTATTATGACAACTATGAATGTGTTTATTCTAGACATTATATGTTCGAGGTGTTTGCTACATGTAAAACATATTAGAAGTGCTCATTGAATGTGAATTTGACTGAATAAGTGATTCTTAACTTAAGTGTTCAATGCCAGACTAAGGTTTGACGATAAATGTGAATGGGAATGTGAACGTAAATATGAAAGTTCAAGATTGAGCACCATTGATTGACTGAATACATGTGATGCATTTCATTACATAAATGCATGATAAAATAAAGGTTGTTGTGACCGCAGTAGCCACCAAAAAAGAGCTTAAAGATCAGAAAGTGAAAAAGAACTTAAAGCTTAGACTGTGATAAGAGCCTTTGACTCATTATGTAAAATGAGCCCTGTATCCATAACAGATAAAGGACAGTTATTAATGAGTCTGATATCCACAATAAATATAGGACAGTTATAGGCACTTAGTCACAACAATAATAAGTGGAAAGTGAGTCTCATGAACATTGCATATATAATTGATATGTATGTTTAAATGATTGAAATGCACTGTTTGAATTGCTCAAAGGTGTAACGTGAAATAAATGAATGAAGTCTTAATTGATTCTACATGATGAATTAATGAAGCGATGTAAATTATGTGATTACGTGAATTGCTATGTTATATGATATGAGTGAGCCATCGAGGATGGTCCACTCACTAAGTTCACAAAACTTAACAAAATTGTAACTTTTTTTTTTTGGCTTAGAGGGGATACCCAGTTAGATAAACTAGAAATATAGCAGTTGAAGTCGAATAAGAGATAGAGGTCGAGATCAGTTAACGTCTACATACGTTTTTTGTTATTTTTGTATTAAAGAATGTATTCCTCAAATACTGTACCATGTGTATGTGAATAATTCTGATATGAAATAACTTTATGACCGAATGTGTTTCAAATTTGTAATGGGCCTAAATGATTACTGGAATTCTACATATTGTTTGTGAAATTTGTGATTGAAATTATTATAAATAAAATGGGCCATTAATGATTATTGGTTTTTTTGTAAAATGTGTGTGATGTTTGAATTTTTTTTGTTGAGTTTAACTGACCGTCCTAGACCCCCATCTTTGTAGAATGTATTCTCGAATACCGTTAGTATGTTTGGGAGTATGCCTTATAAGAGTGGTGTGCTACAATTTCATTTACAAAACATAACCAATCATAAATGTCTTTACACTTTAAAATTCACCTATACATTTTATAATAATTACGGAATACAATTTTTAATACAAAATAGCTGAAAACATATGTAGGTACAACTGATCCCAACCACTGACTCTTGTGTGACTGTAGTCGCTATACTCCAATTAGCCTAACTAGATATCTCCTCTGAACCTAAAAGACAATATTGCAATTTTGATGAGTTTGGTGAACTTAGTAAGTGAATCATCCTCGATGTGCTCACTTATATCAAATCATATATATCGCATATTAAATGTAGAATAATTAACTCACATTTCATTTTAAAATAGCTCAAATAGTTCATTTAAACTTTCATATAATTCATATCAATTTGTAAATGCAATGTACATGTGACTCACTTTCAATTGTTAATTTGTTGTGAATAAGCACCTTTTTAACTGTCCTATATCCATTGTGGATACCGGGCTCATTAATAACTGTCCCGTATCCATTGTGGATACCGGGCTCATTTTAATCATGAGCTTGTGGCTCTTTATACACGTTTCTAAACTTTAAGCTCTTTTTCACTAGCCACTTCAGTCACAACTTCCTTTATCTGATCATGTATTTTAATGTAATAAGATGCATCAAAATTTCACATTATATGCAATCAAACACTTTCATTTATCATGTATAGTCACTTTCACATTTTTATCGGACCTAAGTACGACATTCAACATTTTTGTTGAGTACACTTATTTCTTTCAAATTCACATTCAATTATGAACACTTCCAATGCAATATCAATTATTAGACTCCTCGGACCATCAATGTTTGGAATCATCACATTCATGTAAATATTGGTTCGATAATTGAAATTTAAGCAAATACAATCATTCCTAGTGAGAAAAATCTAGGTTACTCACAGTAGGCTCCAAATAGCAATTGCCTTGATGAACTGGCAATGTTTGGACGCTAGTGTTTGACTTGAGCATCTAAACCATGCAATACACGCATTTGTACACATTACTAACTTGCTCAATTACATAAGTAAATAGTCATACACATATGTATATGTGTTATGTACAATGCATGCTCAATTTGACTATTCCTGCTATGTTTCCTTAATTCACATTATTCATCTTCTTTGAATCACATTTACTTTCCTAAGAATACCTTATTCCATTTCTTATGTTATAACCTCAATTATCATCTTAACATATCAAACATTTTACTCTTCTAGTTGAACAAACTAATTTCATTTCAAGCCTCATTCAAGCCTAAATGCATCATAGGAAAGTACCTTATCATTAGTTTGTTTATCAATTGCACAAAATTGAAATTGCTGTTTCAAAACCTTGCCCATGATCGTGGGGTACCTTCTCACGATCGTGATGGAAGCCGGTGCATCTGTCCATGGTCGAGGGGTGAGTGCCACGACCATGGACCACCCTTTTTCCTTCACATTTTCCAAATTTTCAACTCTTTCATAACACATCCAACACATCTTATGCATAGTTCATCATTTTACTTCATTTCCTCTTCATTTTTACCTCAATTTCATCCATAAACAATCTATAAACTATGGTTTATCAACCATACAAAAATAGAACATAATCCCTATCATTCACTATCATCTTAGTTCTTCTCATTCCAGAACACTTCTTTAGTCTTTTATTTAACATAAATTCACCTTTATCTTACCTTAAATCCCATTGTATTTCATGTACATAATAACTTATAACTCATGTCTTTCAACACCCAAAATAGAACACAAGTGTATCATTCCTTCATTAAAATTTGTACACTCATTACTTACCATTTTCACTATCAATTCATCTAAAAAACATCTTTAACACAACTCATAATCTATTTTTGATCATTTATACTAAAATAGAACATGAACATCTTCATTTCTTCATCAACGTTATAGCACACATTAAACTCCGTTAACATTATAACTCAATCTCAAAACTATCATCATAAATGCTTCTATTTAAAACAAACCATGAAGAACCATATCTTACTTACTTGTTTAACTCCAACCCCTTCTCAAATCTTCAAGTAACCCTAGCTTCTCCATGCTACACGATCATCTTCTTTCAAGGCGAAATAGGCTAGGTTTTCATCATCAAGATGAGATAGCAAAGATCCTGGAGTGGTTAGTGTTGAATATTAACAAAAACTCACATTGTAAGTGTGGGTCTTGAAGATCGTAAGTGGAGAGAAGAAAAGAAGAAGATGAGAGCATGTAACAAGAGTGAAAGACAAATGAAAGATTGTTAGGTTAAGTGCGAGTGTCGTGAGATGGAGAGAATAAAGAAATGAAGATGGTCTTTCTAGTAGATAAATGTTGTGGTTTTAATGTTTGGTAAGTGACTTGTCATGATACTTACCACATAAACAATCATACTAATTTCTTCTAATTTATGGTACCTAAAGTCCTTTAATAACTAGCCCATTTGTCTCCTAATTTCTAAACCAATTATCACCTAATTTCCTATGCTGCTTGTTAATAAATCCTAATGCCAGTTGTCACTTAATTATGTTACCATGTGTCAATTATTTCTATTGCCATTTGTCAATTGTCTTGCCACTTGGAATTTTTCCTAATCCAAAAATACACATAAATTCATAAATCTCCCAATCATACCAATTAATTCCAATTTGCTAATTATAATCCATAAATTCTTATCATTGGTAAACCAAAGTACAAGACATTGGAAATACAAATTCATATCACATTGATTATGCTCAGTCATTTATCACATTCATCTTAGTTTCACACCTTGGAATATGCTAATTGAGTGCAACTTGTCTAACTCATAATTAATATGTGTATGCTAATATTGTGCATTTGGATACAATTACAAAGTAAGTCATAAATGTACTAATTTCGTTCTATGTGATGCCACACTTATAACTCAATAATCTATCACGTTAAGTCCTTTAACAATTAGAGAGGCAGGATGCTATAATTCTCCCCCTTTTAAAGACATTTCGTCCTCAAAATTCTTAACCAAAATAATTCAACAAATGGGGGTAATGTTTTCTTATGTTATTCTTAGTCTCGCAGTTGACTTCTTTTCTTGAATGATTTTCTCAAATAATCTCCTAATTAATTAAATAATTAACTTCATTAACTTTCTAGCTCTCTAGTTTTAATTCTCATTATAACTTCAAATTTTTTTTATATAATTAGTAGAGAAATCAAATTCGATATTTATAGGGAATTTTGACAAGAAATAATTAAAAATAAGAAAGTTTTGGCATTTTGTATTCCTAATCAAGTCCTTATCGCTAACTCTGTTAAGTAAAATGTAAATGTACTATATTAGATTATCACGGTGATCATATGACATGCATATATAGGACACCTCAGCATGTTGTATTATTATACCATGTGGTTGCCCTATCAATATTTAAAATCAATTTGGTAATAATACAAAATCAATTTGCTAATAATTCACATGGCAAATTGAAACATAGAATGCCATATGTATTATTAGTACATCATCTACTTTAGTTCAAAGGACTTCGGTAGGAAATATTAACAATAGAAAGATTTAATTGAGAAATTGTTAAAATTAGTCTAGTTTCCTTATCCTTTTGTAAGATTCCAAATATCATAAGTATGCCTAAAATAATAAGTATTGATTAATAATAAAAAATAAAAGTGTTATAGTGACATATTCAAATTATACATATAAATCGATCATAAACTTATAAATGTTACTAGATACATGTGATCATAACATATTACTAGGAAATCTAAAGTTTTAATTTGAAATAATTTTTTTTGTTTTTTAATATTATATCCACCATCATAAATACCAACATAATCACTTATTAATTTTACATTAAAAAAAAGTTCATCAGTAGTGTGTTTTAATCTAATATTGCTTTTAAGAGAACATAATCAATTGATGTAGCAACTAATCTGTTAGTATTTGAAATAGAATTAAGATAAGTTAACATATAACTTACCCTCACTACTATAGTAATAATTGTTTATTATAAGATTGATTTAGTAATTATTTCAGGCAAACTTACTATATATAAAATCATCCAAAACAAAAAGGATAGATAAATAAACCAATTTTGATTTAAAATTAAGTCCTATTATTAATGATTTTTTAAACCAAGTCTTTTAAACTAAAATAACAAGAATTATTAACAATACGTATGGAAATGTGGGTGTATCAATTTAAAATGTTAAAGTGGCATCCATATGGATTCTATGTTAGCATTCTATTTGATAATTATGAGGCTAATAATGTCTTATGTATCATGACATCCTGTTATGACATACTAATGTATCTCATATATGCATACCGTATCATCATCATGCTAATGTAGCATGTTTCATTTATGATTTCATCAACAGACTTAATAAAAAGAATTTGATTAGGAAAAGTACTATGAAAAGTGGCATGCAAACCAACCAAGCAATAGTTCCCTCTCCAGAAAAAACCCTTGAGCCTAACCAACCTAATAGAATTTCCTCCTTTATAGGGTTTAAGAGGGAAGAATCAAGAACGAAAAATGTTGAAAAAACTTGGAGCTCGATCATGGAAGACTCCAACAAATTTGAGACAATAGGCAAACTTAGCTTGAAAAAATTTGTCTTCCTAGTGGTGTGACAATAGGCAAACTCAGCTTGAAAAAATATGGTGGACTAGTTAATATGATGGTAAATGAGGATGACTTGATTGTTTCTAAATTTAACATTGAGGAAAAAGCACAGAGAATCATAGATGCAGGACCTTGGCATGTGCTAAGGCATCCAATACTGCTCAAAAAGTGGCATCCTGGATTAACATTGGATAAAAGCATGGTAGAAACTATCCCACTTTGGGTGAACTTCCATAGAGTACTTCTAAATTATTGGTTTATGAAGGAGCTGCATAGCAAGCAAGGTTAAGAAACCCTTGAGGATAGATGAAAACATAACATTGATGAAGAGGATTGGATTCACAAGAGTTTGAATTGATGTGAACATTACTAAGAAGTTACCAAAATTCCTGATAGTTATGAGTTTAAAGGAGATGGAAAACTAAAAGAGGATTAAATAATGGTGACCTATATGTGGAAACCGAAGAGCAAAGAGATAAAGCCAGTTTGCAGAAGAAAAGAAATCTTTAAAGAAACCTAGAATATCAAGGAAAATATAGAAAGGATGGAGAAATAACTAGAGAAGAGGAGGGGGAACCTAAAGAACAAATTTGTTAAGAACAAGTAGCAAAGATAACACTCCATAGAAGGAAAGTAGGTTAGGGAATATCTAGAGCTAAACCAAGAAGAGGTAGCTAATACTCTAACAATAGATAAAGGGGAACCCTCAGGTAGTAAGCTGAATATAGAAGTTAACTCCCTAAGTGTAGACAGAAAAACTAAGAGAAAGAAATCAGACAATAAGAAATAGTGATGAAGTTAACCATTTGGAATATAAGAGGGCTAAAAAGCCTTAATAAATAATTGGTTATGAAGGATTTTATCCTTAGTAATATGTTTAAACTTGTTTGTTTATTGGAAACCAAAATAAAGAAGGAATAGTTAGAGAAATGCCTATGGTTCCTAGGAAAAGACTAAAAGGTGGTTTCAAACCATGAAAAACATGTAAATGGAAGAGTGATTATAAGGTATAACCTCTTTAAACTTGAGCTTACTAAGTGGACTTACACAAACCAAGCAATCCATTGATACATACTGATTATTAGTTCCGAAAGACAAATCTCAGTAACAATTGTGTATACCACTAATTTTAAGTTTTAAAGGTAGTTTCTTTAGGAAGAACTAATTAGAACCAACAAAAATACAACTACACCTTAAATACTAGCAAGTGATTTTAAACGCATACTCAACTTGAGTTAATCATGGTGAGGGAGAAAATGGTCCTAGCAGAATTGTAAAGAATTACAAAAGCTGATTCATTACATATGGCTAACAGATTTGAAATCATTAGGAAACACCTTTTACATGGAGTAATAAACAAGAAGGAAAATAGTTTCAAATTAAGAAACTTACCAAATGTATAGTTAATGTACATTGGATGCAGTAATTCCGTCTTAGTACAACTATCTTTGAGGAACTAATCACCTAAAATTATAACCTAGCAGTGATAGAATTGACTAACCAAGGGGAAAAGAGAAGTTCCCTATTTAGAGTATTCAACCACTTAATGAAATTCCCTAAGTTTAGAGAAGCATTAAGGGAAGAAATGAATATGGAGGTAGGGGGTAAGAGGATTCTTAGGATTTAAACTTTGCCAAATACTTGAGGCAATGAAGGAAAATCTAAAAACAAAACTAGTAAGGAAACCTTAGAGACAAGGTAAAAGGAAAAGAATAAGGCCTTAGAGGAATTACTAAAGTATAAAAAAAATAATGGCAAAATTAAAAGATTAGGAATTCGAAAAGAAAGAGGCAAACCTAATCAACAAGTACAACAATTCTTTGGAGAACATTAATACTCAGCTTGGACAAAAATCTAGGATGTTATGGATGAGAGATGGGGGAAGATGCACAAGGTACTACATGTAGCTAGAAGTAAAAAATGCATAAAGCAATTACAAAACTTCTCATACTAGGAGAATATGAAAAGAATTTCTTATGAATTCTTTATGTAGCACCCCCTCACCGTAGGGTATACACTGGGACGCCCGTAGGTCATCCCGATACATATCCCACGATAAGGGTGCGCTACGAGCAATCACTACTAACACCTCACATGGCATCATAATAAAACATCAGTATAAAAATTCATA
>JAOSBO010000008.1:35929662-35952315 GCA_027563915.1 Erythroxylum rotundifolium
GCCTAATCAAGATGCTGCCACTAATCCACTCTAGATGCTGCCATATGTCACCAATTAATCAGTCCATATGTCTCCTATTTATTATTCCACTTGTCACACGATAATTGATCCATTTGTCAGTTAATTAGTAGTCCATTTGTCACCAATTAACTATGTCAAATGTCACTCAATTTTAGGCTTAATCATCCAAAATTTTCACGTATCAATTTATCCTACCTCTTGACATTTTTCCTAGCCCAAATGTACCTCAAATTCACCAAAAATTTTGAAATAATGCTAATGGTCTCCAAATAAATTTTAACGCAAATAACTCACAATTCACATTTTAATCGTATTTATAAATTAATTATACCCGAAAAATGTCAATGAATGCATGTACAATCATATTCATGTGCAAAAATATGCATGTCATATTTAACTAAAGCATGAAGTACTTTCTCATAAATCAAAATTCTAGCTTTAACATAGGTAACGGGATGTTACAATGAAGGACAATCAGAGGAAGCCCAGAACTGACCCAAGCCTATGATTATGGCCCATATGTTACGATCATGATAGAACTAGGAGAGATCAGCCATGATTATGCCACAATCATGATGGAAGGTGAAACAATATGCTGAACAATCTTCTAGTTTTAATTTTTTGAGGGACTTTTTAAAATTTTGGGACCCTAAAAAACCCTAAGATTTCCCTAAATGGAAAAGACTATATAAGGCATAATGATGTAAGCTTAAGGGATCTTCAAATTCTGCCATATTTGGAAGACTCCAATAGAGAGAAGGAAGAAGAGAGAAGAGGAAGAGGAGGAGAAAGGAAATGGGTCTTTGCAATTGTTATCTTTACCAAGTCGTCCGATCCCTTTCAAGTGATTGTTTCTTTTCATCTTTGTATTCTTTTACATTGAATGTTAAGAAGAATATGAGCGTGATGATTATAGGTTTTGGATTGCTGGTGATGTTCTAAATTTTCTTTAGGTATTTTGAATTGATTCAATGATAATCTTGTTATCTTTTGTGTTGATTGATCGGGTGCTGTAATTAATTACTGTGCCTGCATGTTTCAGTAATAAACTAAGATGATAAACCGAACAAAAATCATTAGGTTGGATAAATGAGGGTTAAACGACTCAATAAACCATGTGATTAATCAAATCAATAATTTCTATGGAGATAGATCCCGTGTGAGGATCCGGTTGTTCATTAGAACACTTAAGAACTAATTAGGTTGTGGGTTGATTGTTAATTGAGAGATTACATTTTCAGTTACTCAATTTAATTAGGGATTGTCAACTAGAGCTTAGTGATTATACCTCGAGAGAGAGTAATCTATCCCTCAATAGTGTAGTACTGACACCATATTAACACATAAGTGACTAGATTAGCATTGATGATAGAATAAAGACTTTAATTTGTGACTTTTGTGTTGCTCAACTTTAATTTTGTTTTACATTAGTTTTACAAGTCAATTATCCGAAAATCATATTCTCTTATTTACTTTTCTGTTCTATTTTTATTTTTATAAAATTTTTTAAGCCTTAGAGAACTTAGGATTAGATTACTTCACACCTCCTCATATGATGGACCCTTCTTTTACTACAGTTTACAACTCGAGCACTTAAGCAGTTGAGGATTTTAATTAGAATAAAACTTAGAAATCAACATTCTCTTAAATATTGGAGTTAAGATTTTGACAGATAAATTACTCTAAAGGCAGTTGATAATACCACAAAAATATGCAGATATCATAGAAATGTAGAACAGTTTATACAACTGCAAACTATTATAATTAATAATTTATACCTAGGTGAAAAAAAACTTGTAAGCACATAGTGGTACCAACATCATATATTTTAGGGATATCATAATTAAAATTGGAAAGGTACTACATCAAGGAAGCAATGAAGAGTACATGAAAGATTAGAGAATGTTCTTTAGAAGAACTTATTTTTAGGGAAAAAAATCATATTTTTCTAATGGAAAGGATTGATCATATAAAAAATAGAAGGTTGAGAAAAATAATAGGAGGTCTCCTTTGAAGTAAAAGACATCGTAGAATTAAAGCAAAGAAATATTATATATGTTACAAGAGAATCAAAGTTTCTAAAACATTGAGTTTTTATTTTCTATAGTGAGAAAGCGTTGTTTTAAGGTCAATAAGTGGTAAAATAAAAATTCGCTCTTCTTATGTACTTAGTGATATGAAAGAAAGGAAAAAATTAAATATAAAGGGATAAATTATTAATTGAGCACCTTAGTTTTATGGCAATGACTATTTGTATTGAAAAAGTCAGATGATATTTTTTCTTGTGGTGAAAGGAGTATAGTTATTGGATATTGTAAAGATGGGATCTATGGTCAAAACCAAAACCTATACAATAGATGGAGTGACCAAATCTTCCTTTAAGATCTAACATGAGAGAAATGACAAAGATAGGAGATAAATTGCTTTACACCATATAGTTATCCATATTCTCTTATGTATTTGACATCATTAATTTATTGAAAGGACATAGAAAACTAACAATAATATTACAATGGTTAGAGTAATTCCTAGATTTTTTTGAAAACTTTTGAACACATGATAATAATGATACAAGAATCAAAAGACCTAAACAACATAACACCAAAAGAGTTGTTCAAGTCAATACTCGTTTATAATATGAGACTAATTGAAACATGATAGGATGAAGACATAACTAAAGAAAGAGAATCCTCTTTAAAACATAAAAAGGAAGAAAGTGACAATGATGACTATAAAACTATTGCTTAATGCAACAATGAGGAGATATCTTAACAAGGAAGGTCAAGAGGTTTTTTAAGAAGGAAAAAGAACAAAAAAGAAAAGGAAGCAATGGTTAATGTAAGTTTCATTTTAATGAAATGATTAGCATTGTTTCATATGAAAGTCAAAAGATAAGCTACTTCAAGGATAAATTCCTAAACCTCAAAGATTTCAGGAATATAGACAAAAAAAAGTACAAATAAATAATCAATGAAAGAAATATAGGACAAATTAAGTGAATTAAAAGGAGAAGGAAAATATAATATGTCTAAACCAACTTGGCTTGTGGTAGTAGGTTCAAATATCTAGAAAAACTTGAAAATAGTGATGATTAGCTATAATATGGTGAATTTATTTGAACTTTGCAGTAAGTATAGGAAAAGGTATCCTTAAAGTACAAAGAAACTAAGGAATTTCATATATGCATACTTTCAATAAATATTAAGAAACTTAAATATAGAAAACGATATATGAAGATTTTAGATTGTCAACATAAATAATAATATTTTTTTTAATCATAGTACCTAGTAATGTCAATTCTGTTCATATGTTTATTATATCTTTAAGGATGATCCTTTTGTTAATGGATTCACAATCATAAGATTTAGGCTAATATGTTTCATGACAATCTTTGTTCATGAACTTCTTCTTTAGTGGTAAAGTATTTTATTCTTATATGTTTAACATCATTAAATTCTTGTAGTTTTTCAAAAAGAAAACTACTGTGATGTTATCACAATAAATTTTTGATCATTTGACAACACTATTGACAATTAAAAGTTCTAAAATAAAGTTTGGTTCTTCTCATCCAATTGAAATGTGCACACAAACTCCAAGATCATAGTTTAAAGTGAGTTCATTATAGCACCTACTATCAACAATATGTCAATCGATAATTATGTAATGTCTAAAGCATCCCAATATGCAATTAGTTCATAATTAACTCATTTGTTACCATTGTAAACCAACATCTCATTAGCATCCATAGCTAATAGCCTTAACATCTAACCTTCCCCCTTATATCCATTTATAAATAAGACACCAAATTTAATGCAATGTCATTACAAACATAGACTATGAACAAATAGTCAGTCTTGAATTAAATTAAATTTTATAGAAATTTCTCATACCTATTCATAGATAAAGAAGAAATTGTTCTCTTTAATCTAATCAACATCTCACAACAATTTATCTTCACATACTTAATTTAAATTTATCATTCAAATTAAACTAAAATTAAATTTAAAAATGGTCAACCAATTTAAACAAATAAGAAGTAATAATAGGCAAAAATAGGAAATTTGTGCTAGTTGAATGGGTGGATATAGGGTGGACATGGGTGAGTACTTTCAAACAATAGTTTATATAAGAGGGACATGATCTAATATTATTTCAATGAACATACACCAAAAGAAACATAAACAACATAAAACTATTACAGTCTAAACATGACTGATGTTCATATTATATTAACTAAATTTTAAGTTTCATTTTCACACTAGAATGAAAATGGCAATTACAACCATATGTGTTAAGCTACACTATAACTACATTGGACCATGTTGTTTCCTTATCTTAAAAGATTTCCTCTAAGATTTTTAACTAAATAAAATCACACATACATGACAAGACATTGTGCTTGTTCGTGCTTTATATAAAAAAGGTTAAGTATTGCCTCGAAATTAATATGGAGGTAATCTTATGGAATATATCTCATACCTTGATTTGAATGGCGTAGGAAAAAGTTACAAAGGGTTGTGATACCCCTGTGTTTCATAATTGTACCCATTGCTTCTTCAAAGGATTGAATACAAGTTTGGGACATGTAAAGGTGAATATAGGCTAGACATTGTCATATTCTCCACATAACAATTAACTTGTTGAAATAAATCATAAATCTTATAAAAAACTAGTTTATTCCTCCTCAGTAGAGAAACAAGGAAGGAGAGGATAATAAATTAACTTAAAATACATAGGATTACAGAGCATTACATTGGAACCAACATATCAAAGATTTCTAAAAACAAAGACTTAACATCAAGAGAAATGTAGTTTTCACTCTTACCGAATATGGTTAGACATTGTAGGTGATGCCGGGAAATGTCATTTCCTACTATGATGGTGGAAGGTGGTAGGTTGTAGGTGACGATGGGATTAGGGAAAGTTGAGAAGTTGTTTTCGGGAGGTGGGAAAGAGAGGAATCGACTGGCTCTAGAGATTTGAGCGATATCTCAGTTTGGGTGTTTGGTTTGTGGGAAAATGAATGAGTAATTTGGGTGTTTAGGTGTTTGGGTAATAAAGGAAAATGTTAAAGTTGAGTGACTGTTAAAGATGAAGAAGCATGAGCGAAGGAAGTAGAAGACTCTGGAATATTATTAGTACCATACGCAACGTTTAGAATAAAATATAGTATGATGTTCTGTACTCACGTTTAGCGAAGTATTCGTAAATGTATTAATACAGAGACCCTAGCAAGTGTTATGGACATGTCTAGTTATGATGAAATGAAATCCTCTTCCTATGTATTTCTCTTAGTAACTTCCTATCTCTCCCTCCCTCTTTAAAACAACTTTATGTTAAGTGAGGCGCTCTTGTGTGTGATTGTTAAATTGCGTGAATTACTTTATCAACAATTTGGTATCAGAGTAGGTGAACCTGGACCTAAAACTGGTAGAAGGAATCCAAGGAGTAGAGTTTAGAAGGTTGGAAGATAACTTGAAAGGACTCATCAAAGCACAGAGTTAACAAGATCTTTTGCTCTTGAAAATATAAGATCAAAGTAAATGGCTACTGCCGAAAGTTCATAACTGAACAAAAAAACTAGAAAAGGATATGTTGGAGTTATGAACCCTACTCCTTCTAAGAAGGCTGAAACAAGAGGAATTAAGTGGATTAGCAGAACATTTAGACACTATACGAAAAGGAAAGTAATATGACCCCTACGAGGTTGAGCAGGATTGAGCTCCCTTCATTTGATGGGGAAAACATTAAGTTGTGGTTGTATCATTGTGAGCAGTTCTTTTAGCTATAGCAACCACCGGAGAAGATGAAGGTGAATATAGCCATCCTTCACATGGATGAACGAGCTCAAGAATGTTATTGTTTATTCACTAGAAATCGTACTAAGGTAGAAGTGGTGGAGTGGGTATAATTGACAAGGGCTTTTAAACAGAGATTTGAAGCGAAAATCTTTGACGATCCTGTGGGAGGTTATAAAGAGTTAAAGCAAAACAAATCAGTATTGGAATACTGCGCCTAGTTTGATAATGATTTTAATAAGTTAGCCCTACTAGAAGAATACTTGGATTTTTATTAAGGGCCTCAAACCAGAGATTAATGTTTTAGTAAAATTACATGAACCTCACTCATTACATCATGTCTACGCATTAGTTCGAAAATAGGAAGCTATTTTAATATCAACAAGAAATGTAATATTACACAAAACCCATGCAACAAAGAGTGTGACGTTTGGTAATAATTTCAACTCAACTTTTAAATCACTTTCTTCCACAACTGTTACCCAAAGCTCGAGTACTAAAGGCATATTACCTACACCCTCTTCTACATAGTGGTCACCATTAGTAAGAACGTACACATCTTTAAAGTCTATCAGTAGTAGAGATTTCGATGAAAAAAAGGAAAAGGCATTCTGTTTCTAGTGTAATGAGAAGTACACGTTATACTATAAATGTTAAAAGAGGCAATTATAGTTTTATCTAGTTTCCGAAGAGAATGATGGTGGGAAATCATCACTAGACCAGGAGGAGGAGGATCAGGAGGGAGGGCGTGAAGAGGAAAACTATCTTATAGGTTCTATGCAAACCATACTGGGATTTTCAGGGGAGATAGAATTTAATCAGATGGGAGTGATGGGAATTCATCAACAAAGACAGATTCACATAGTTATTAACAATAGTAGTACCCATAAATTTATCGATATTATAGTGATAAAGAAGGGGAAGTGTGATATTAGAGAGATTGGTCCCATCTTAATCATGGTGGGTGAAGGCTTGCAGCTAGAATGTCGACAATGTTGTAGGAACTTTGCATGGTCCATGCAATGGGTGCAATTCAACACTGACACATTGGTGTTATTGCTTGATGTCAATTTGGGGGTTCAATGATTAGTGGAACTAAACAACATCTTATGCAATTTTAAAAAGTGGACGATGATGTTTAACTAGGAAGGGAAAAAGGTGACATTATAGGGAGATCCCAAAGGCAAATCAAGAGTTGTTTTGAGTAAAGGGTTTTGAAAGGCTTTATAATGATCTTTGAGTGCTCAGTTGCTCATGATGCAACTCTCAACTCCAGTAGAATATCAACTACAATAGATGTGAATGACGGAGGAGCAGGCGAGTGTGTTTGATGAGATTAACATAGTATTGTCATATTACTTAGAGGTGTTTCAAGAATCATCTCAGCTTCCTCCGATCGTAAGTTTAATCATTAAATTGTGTTGAAGGAGGGATTTAATGCAATCAACGTAAGGTTGTATAGATGTTTTGGAAATCAAAAGGATGTAATTGAGCAATCTGTTAATGAGTTCATGAAGTAGGGTTTCATCCACCATAGCTATAGCCCCTATGTGTCGCCGGTGGTTTTTGTCAAAAAGAAGGACAATTCTTAGTAAATGTGCATAGACTATCAGGAGCTGAACAAATTCACGGTGATAGATAATCTTTCGATCCCCCCATGAAGAACTATTGGACGAATTTCATGGAACTAGTTGGTTCTTCAAACCAGATTTGCATTTAGGCTATCGCCAAATCCACATATAGCCAGAATATATTTTGAAGACCTCTTTCAAGACGCATAGATGGCACTATGAGTTCTTAGTAATGTCCTTTGGGTTGATGAATGCACCTTTGACATTCCAACGCCTAATGAATGAATTGTTCAAGCCATATCTATGCCACTTCATTTTAGTCTTTTTTGATGATATACTAATATACAATTCTTCCTTGTCATTGCATATGGAGCACCTTTTAGTAGCCCTTCAGACTTTATTGGATAACCAATTATTTTTGTGGGGAAGTAAGGGTGTCATTGGAGCTAGGCAAGTGGATTAACTGAGTTGCACAATTTTAGAAGGAGTGGCAATGGATCTTTAAAAAATCAAAGCAATTAAGGAATGGCCAGCACCAAAATGTGTTAAAGAATTACGCGAATTTTTGGGAATCATAGGGTATTACAGAAGATTTATAAAAGGATATGTAGTGTCGGCAAAACCGCTAATAGAATGACTTAAAAAGGAAAGGCTAGCTAATTGGATTTGGCAACAAGAGGATCAGAGAGCTTTTGAAAGACTAAAAGAAGCAATGATGGCAGCTCTAGTGTTAGTATTACCAGACTTCTCTAAACCATTCGTAGCAGAAGTTGATGTAAGTGGATATGGAATAGGTACAGTACTGCAACAAGAAGGCCACCCCATAGCCTTATTGAGTATGTCACTGACGATGAGGCACCACAGGTTATCCATATACGAGAACAAATTTCTAGTAGTCATTAAAGTCATCAAGAACTAGCATCATTATTTGTGCCTCAACCCTTTTATAGTTAAGACTGATCATTATAGTTTAAAGTATTTGTTGGAATAGCGTGTTTCGATCCATTCCAATAGTCGTGGCTTCCGAAACTCCTAGGCTATAACTTCGAGGTGTAATACTGGAGTGGTAAAAAAATTCTATTGTAGACACTCTTTCAAGAGTCACGAGTGCAGAATTATTAATGATGTCTATATTGCAAATACGGGATGAGTTGCTGGATGGAATCAAGAATAGTTGGCAGGAGGATAGGGCCATCTGAGAGTTAATTTGAACGTTAGAGTCCAACATCACTAAAATTGGGCAAACGAATGGAAGGATTGGTTAATAAGATGGAAGGGGTGTTTAATAGTGGGTGATAATTAAAGGCTTCATTAACAAATTATTGGCATTAGTCATGACAATGTCATAGGGGGCATGCGGGTGCAGTGGCCACCATGAAGAAATTGTAAAGAATGTTCTTTTGGAAGGGTATGGCTTAGGATGTGAGAGTTTATGCTCAAAATTACAAGAATTGTCAAAGAAATAAACATGATAGTTCTACATATCTTAGGTTGTTGTAACCTCTCAAGATACCCGAAGGGAGATGGAAAGAGATTAGTATTAATTTTATGGTAGGGCTGCCTGTATCAAAACGAAGGTCGGTTATCCTAGTAGTAGTGGATTGATTCACTAAATACGCCCATTTCATCCTTGTTAAACACCTTTATTCCGCTTGTGACATAGCTAAATTGTTTTCTAACAATGTGTTTAAAATGCATGGAAAATACCGGAGCCTATTATTAGTGATAGAGATCCAGTTTTCTTAAACAAAATTTGGCAAGAACTTTTAATGCAAGGGGTTTAGTTCAAATGTTCGACTGCTTACCATCCTCAAACGAATGGGTAGACTGAAGTAGTAAACAAGATTCTCAAGACCTATTTGTGTTGTTTCTATGAAGAAATGGCTCACAAATGGGAGGAGTGGGTAATATTAGCGAAATGGTGGTACAATACCACTTACAGAGCTACTATTAATACGGCTCCATTTGAAGCTTCATATAGCTACCACCACTAATATACACTCCTTATGTTGCAGAAGATTCGAGGATCTTGAAAGTCGATAGAGTTTTGCAAGATAGGAAAGTTATGATTAATGTCACAAAATTTCATTTAAAGAGGGCTCAAAATTGCATGAAGCAATGCATGGATTCTAAGCGATCTAAAAGAGAATTCAAGGTGGGGGACATGGTTTTATTATAATTACAACTGTATAAGAAATTCTCTTTACAAAAGAGGAGAAACTAGAAGCTATTTCCATTATACTATGCGCCATATAGTGTGATTCAACGAATAGGGGAGGTGGCTTATAAGTTAGATCTTCCAACTGATGCAGTGATCCATCCGATGTTTCACATATCTCAACTTAAGAAAGCACATGAGGGAAAATTTGAACGTCTTCAACCCTACCTGAGTTTCTCACACTAGCAGAGAAGGTACTAGTAGTGATTTTGGATAGGAGGATGACCAAAGAAATAATACGACTATAACTCAATGGTTGATTCAATGCTCAGATGGCACGAATACAAATGCTACATGGGAGTACATTTTTTATCTCCAAAGATGGTTTTCTGAAATTAACTTAATGGGCAAAGATGTTAAGGGGAAAGGAATTGTTGAAGATGAAGACTCTAGAATATTATTAGTAACATACACAACGTTTAGAATAAAATACAGTATGATGTTGTGTACTCGCATATAGAGAAATATTTGTAAATGTATTAATAGAGGGGCCCTAGGAAGTGATATGGACATGTCTGGTTAGGATGAAATGAAATCCTCTTTCTATGTATTTCTTTCTGTAACTTCCTGTCTCTCCCTCTCTCTAAAACAAATTTCTATTATGTGAGGTGCTCTTGGGTGTGAATGCGATAGTGCATGGATTACTTTATCAATAGGGACGTGGATGAGAGATTGAAATTTCCCGATAGTTCCTTATGGAAACACTAGTCCGTATGGAATCCCTACAAGAAGGTGATTTCCCTACAGAGTCACATTTTCATATTTGATTCAGCTATGAAAACTGACTTTATAGGAAATTCCCTAAGGAATCATCTTTTTGTAGGAAATTTTCCTACGATTTTTTTTGTTGGTAAATTTAGTATTCAATCTTTTCTAAAAACTATTGGGGCCTATTTTTTTGATGACTTTCACTATCCTGCTGTTAAATTTTGTCGGCAACGTTTCATGGTAAAATTCCCTCCACTTTAACAATGGATTTTTTAATCAAAAAAATACCTTTTTCTTAAAAAATTTACATACAGAAATCAATTTCCATTGCTAATTACCAATGAAATTTTTTTAAAAAGAATTTTCAATCAATAATTTGCAATTTTCTTATAGTGTTCTCTAGTAGCCATAATTGTAGAACACTAATCTACTCCAACTTGACACAACTAGTTTTGATGAGGTGAACCTTGCTCTGATGCCGATTAAAAACCCAAATTTGTAGTTCCGTAAAATTCCTGTTTTGTCACAGTTGCTTGAAGTTGAAATTAACAATTGCTTATCATATAGTAACTAGATTAACAACTACAATTTTTCCAAAATTCAATAACAATAAGAAAAAATTAATGAGCAGCAAATAAATCAATGCCTGAAATTTTTTAATACAGTTCGACACTCTTGGCTTACGTGTGCAGAGCCCTCACCTGGATTAATCAACTTTCACCTAAGGAAAATATTACACAAGGTTATTATGGAGCTGATACCACTCACTCCTTGACACTATTTTCTCATACTTACACCTTTGAAAATTATCTCACACCAAATAGCATGAGCACCATATGCTAAACTTAACAGAGAATTTTTGAACCAACGAATGATAAAAAAGACAAATAATATCTCAAGTAATTAAATCAAGAATTACAAGTAAAAAAAGAACACCTAAGTCATAGAACACTTCCCTATATGTGTGGTCATATTAAACCATAATCTTGGGAAGTTGACTAGCAAAAATCTATTGTAAACTTTGTAGGTTGATCACTAGAGAAGCTCTCACACAATAGCCATATAAATCCTCAATGGAACATTTAATTGATCATAGAAGCACATAAAATGCAGCTATAATTGTAGATGGACAAATGACATATTTTTCACTTGATAGACTCCTTATACAAACAAAAACATGTTGCCAAACTTATATGTCATCTCTGTAAAACCTTCCAAAATGCAGCAACATAAATCAATAGGTAGAACATATAATTTTCATTGAAGTACTCGAAAACCTAGTTGTAAAAATCAAAATATAGATCACGTAATTGTTCATGAAAGCTTAAAGAAACACGACTACCAAAATTAAATCAATCTCTAATAAATCTCCTATATGTTTATCTCTAATAAAAACATGTTTATCTCCAATAAATCCTTTCTTCTTTAGGATTCTATCCTATGCAAGATTCCTTCCCTCTCACTATCTTAATTTCCAATAAAACTACATAATCTAAGATAGTGGAATTCTATACCAAGTCAACTCCTTATCATAAAAAATATATCACATAAATCAAAATACAAATAATACCCAAATTAAAATATCTTAAAATTTACAAAAAAATCACATAATTATTGAATATGAATATAAAATTTCTCATTATCATTCATAATATTTGATACCAAAAACTATCATAAATAACTTTTTCTTAATCTCAAACTAAACGTGTATAATCAGTAATTCATTTCTATTATGAATCTTACTTTCCATTCCCGCTTCTATTTTTTATTTCGATTCTTTCTTTACTGATTACTAAATGAGACCAAAGTCTATTTCATCTGCCCCTCTTTGTCTTCAGATTTTGTAGGATAGTTTTGTTTGTTACCTAAGCTAATTCACATCCCTTCATAGAAAGCGCTAAGGTTCTTAATGTGGATTATTCTTTGTTATTGATGATTAAGATATAAAAAATTTCATATCTCTTTCAATGATATTGTCATCCAAAGAATTTTCCATAATTCCACTTGTGATAGTTGCATATACTTTAGCTTCCACTTATTCAGTGAAGTAAACTATAACGATAAGTACTAATTTGACCTACCTTCCTACCAAAGGAAAGGTTAAAAGGATATCCATTCCCTACTTAGCGAAAGAGATTGGATAAGAAATTGGTGTATAGTCCAGTAAGTCTCTAATGAAGATTTGCATGTCTTTAACACTTATCTCATCTTTTCACATGATCTTGGGCATCCTTTTTTCTAATATCCTTGAGAATTTTCATCACTTAATGCAATATTTTTTTTCTTGGTATACATTATGAAGACTGAGAGGTAGTTACTCCCCTTTTCCTTACAAGTATGGAAATATGTAAGATCTTTGGTATAATTATCCATATTTAGCTGCTTACCAGATTAAATGCTTTCTTTTATTTTTCTTTAAGCACCTCTCCTTTTTAGATATATTGGTGTAACATTGATTGTCATTCATACTTTATGCCTTCCTCAACAAATTTGTGTATCTCCTCATAAGCTTGAATGTTAATCCTTCCATAGTGGTACCATGTGTAGCCCTACCATTAGCACCCATTTTTTCTAGCAAATCTCCCACTCCCATTCGATGCGTACATATACACCCATTAGACACGTGCCCGACAAAAATGGCATGAAAACTTTATCACTTTCACATGTTACATGGCATCATAAATTAAAACATAAATATCATAATTTCTAAAACCCAAAAAAATTCCTCATTTCATTTCGCAAACAATATATACATTGTAGTTTTACATTAACATCCATAGGTGTACATCCTCAAAACTAATCAGAGTTCACATCTTTGTACACAGAATATGCTACACATATGAGGAAATACATAAAAATTTATCTAAAACCTTAAGTCCCAGCTGACCAACCTCTGAGCCATGTCGTCTACCAATACATTGTACTAGATCCCTTTTATGCAGTATTAGCAGCTAAGTCGACACTCTCGTACCTAAAAAGTCAACATTAAAATTTTAATGAGTTTTGTTAACTCAGTTGAGTAACCATCCTTGATGGTTCACTCATATCACACATATCACATCAATACATATAAACACATAATTCACAATATTTAATTTCTCATGTATCATAAAAAAAACACTTTGTATATATATATATGTTCACATTTTTTGTTCAATTCAATTCCACATTTCAATTGTAATCATTCAAATCATATAATTCATGTGTGCATGCAAAGTTTATGAGGCTCAGAATTTTTTATTTTATTGTTGCGACCGAGTGTCTTTTTCACTATCCCCTATCTATTGTGGATATCGGGCTCATTAATATTGTCCCTTATTTGTTGGGGATACAGGGATCATTTTACTTAGTAAGCCTTTGGCTCTTACCACAATTTGAGTTTTAAGCTCTTCTCACTAGCAACTACTACCACAATGACCTTTACGTTTCATGCATTCTTGTAATGAAATGCATCATGCATATTCAGTGATTGTACTCATTCAATCGCATTAACATTCTTTCTTATTCACATTTGTCATCGGACTTTTAGTTCGACATTTAACATTGAAGTTGAGAAGAAGTAGTTATTCATATTCACATTAAAGTAACACTTGCAATACAATCCCGAATATAGAACTCAGACAATCAATTGTCTGGAACCAACATAATCACATTCACAAAATAATTCAACACGGAATATAAACAAACAATAATTCATTGTGAGACTATTTTAGGTTACTCACAGTTTTGCTTCAGATAGCTTATTGCCTCGAGGTCCTAGCAATGTCTGGATGCAGTTGCTTTAATCGCTCCCCTATATCATGTAAACATACACATTTATCACATTACAACTTTGCACAATTACATAAGTATGTGCATATGTATATGTGTTATGTATAATGCATGCTCAATGACCATTCAGGATATGTTACCTAAATTTACATCTCAAGATCATTCACATTTCATAATTCACATATGTCTAAATTGAACTTAAGTTTATATCTCAACTTTACAAGATTATTCTAAGTTCATCATTCTATCATTCACTAGGTTATTCAAGAATTAAAGATCACAAAAGATCCATTTTTTCATTCATCTTTACTTAATACACAATATTCATCTTCTTGAATCACTTTAGCCATCACAGGACCCCTTTCATTCTTATATCACCACCAATTTTTCAGATTTGAACAACTAGGGTATAACAATTCATTCTTAAATTTATATCCTTAATCATCATCCTAAACATATCACTCATTTATTTACTTGTTCAAGCATCATTCTAGGTTCAATTCAAGCTTCATTAAAGCCTAAAAGCATCATAGAAAAGTACCTAACCATTTGTCGTTCTAAACTATACCTAAAAGATGCATTTTTTAACTTTTAACCCATTCCCACAATCAAGGGATGAGTGAACCAAAAGTTCACCATCCACTTCAATTTTGTTTTTTCCAGTTTGTTTTTAGATAGATTTTTGGGTCAGATTTTCATGGCCATTTTGACATAGAAAATAAGGTATTTAGGCAATACATTCTTCCAAAAAAAGTTCCTCTGTTTTAAGTTTCAAATGAAACAAAAATCATTCAATTTCGTTCATGCTTCCATGAGTTATGCTCAAAATATCACAGACTGTGCATGTTCGAAATTTTTGTTAGTGCATGATTGAAGAATTAGTGTACTCCAACTTGTAAAATCCATATATCTCAATTCCAATTTCCAAATATTACAAACTATATATAAATAAAAAGATAACAGAAAAATATATAACTTTTATGCAGAAAACTTTATCTGATTCTACATGCATCAATACAATTTAGTCGACAAAAACAGAACACAATTTTAATCAAGGTTAGTGCTGTAATCTATATCAAAACTCAAATTCAAGCTAAATTTCAAGACCTATAAAGATAGAATTCAAATTGAATTCCTTCATGACCATTGTAGCCATATGTTTATAGTTTACTCCAAATCAAAATCCATCCAGTTTTGATAATCACAGATGAAGTTATGGCCAAAACACAGATGTATGTTTAGTAAAAACATTGCATATAGTAGGCTCTAGGACACTTCATCATCATTTTCATCCTAGTTCACTTCTTTTGCTTAGTATATCATTTCTAGCTCATGTCCTCATTATTTCCTCTTCATTCCTACTTCCACTTCAACTCAGCATCATCTAACTACAATTAATAACTCATAATTGATCATAACACCTAAAAGCAAGCATTTATATGTACTCTTTCATTTTCTTTCATTATTACCACTTCTTATTTCAAGGGTATGACTCTAATACCTTATCTATCTCTTACAATTTAAACTATAATTCATAGGTTTCACAACCCTAAATTATGAACATATAGCATAAACTCATCAAATTCCATTCATTATAACACCAAAGTAAAACATAACTCCATTACCTTTTCATGCACTCACACATCATCAATTCATAAATAATATTAGTTCTCTAAATTCATTTTTGGCAAAAAGCTCTTTATACAACACCCACAATCTTATAAAGAATTTCATTTTCAAAACAAAACATCAAATTACTCAACATAATGTCCCATTACTCTAACCAATGAAGATCAACATGTAACTTGATTTATCTTCAACAACCTTCAAGCCCTTCAAGATCCCACTTAACCCAAGCTATCCATTGAACCCACGTTCGTCATCAGCCAAGAGTGATAAGGATGAGTCTTTAATGAGAATGAAGGAGAGAGCAAGTTAAGAGTAGTAAGCGAAAGATGAGAGGGTTAGGTTTAACGTGTATGGAAGTTGGAGAAGCAAAATCGTGAAAAAAACAGAGAAAAAGAAGGTGATGAAGCTTACGAAGAGAGGGGGAGAAGAGCAAGATGAAAAACACTTAAATTGGTCTTTCAATTAAAGAGTGAATAATCGTGAGTGCGGAATGAGTGGCAAGTGGTGATGACACTTGTCACCTTCCTATAGTCCCATTTGGACCCCTTTTAAAAACTAGCCCATTTAACTTTAATTTCTAATCCAGTTGTCTCCAAATTTCAATGATATAAGTCATTCAATCCAGCTGTCATTTATAAAAATTTCCACTACCAATTGACTCTTAATTCTACTACCATAAATTAATTGTCCTGTTACTTGGCATTTTTCCTAGTCCAAAAATGCCTGAAATTTTAGAAATTTCTTAAATTTCACCAAAATTCCAAAATCAACATTTATATAATCCAATTCAATTTTTAAGTCATATAAACCATAATTCATATCAAAATCACATTTATAAATCAATCATACCTAGAAATGTTAGTGAATGCATGTATAATCATATTACTGTGCAAAAATTAATATTCACATACGTGTGTATGCCATATTATGCATGGGCAGGAAATGCACTTTCTAGCCATTCAACAATCTCTCATATACTGTATTCTAGGGTCCTAATCCTTAGCATAGGATAACGGGATGTTACAACTCTCCCCTCCCTAAGAAAATTTCATGCTCGAAATTCTTACCTAATTCATCCAACAGGTGGGAATATTCTCTCCTCATTTACTCCTCCATTTCCTAAGTCACTTCCTCACTCAAGTGATTTTTCCAAAGGACTTTCACTAATGGAATTTTTTGGTTTCTCAACTATTTCCTTTGACACCCTAGTATCTTAATCGGTTCCTCAATATAACTAAAATTACTAGATATTTCGATCTCCTAAACCGATAACACATGCATCGAATTCGACAGATATCTCCTAAACGTACTCACTTTAAATACATTGTGTATCTTAGACATTTCACTAGGTAAGGCTAATCTGTATGCCAATGGTCCTATATTCTCAATGGTTTCATAAGGACTAATGTACCTAGGGCTTAACTTACCCTTCTTACCGAATCTCAACACTCCTCGCCAAAGTTAGACTCTTTCAAACACTTTGTCTCCTACATTGTATTCCATATCCCTTTGGTACTGATCCATATAGCTCTTCTGTCTATCTTGAGCTGCTTTCATTTTACTTCAGATGAGTATCACCTTATCTCCAGTATTTTGTATCAATTATGGGCCTTCTATCATTCTAAAACCCTCCTCATCCTAACATAGAGGATATCGACATTTTCTGCCATATAATGCCTCATAAGGTGACATTCCAATACTACTGTGGTAGTGGTTGTTATAAGCAAATTCATTCAAGGCTATATACTGATCCTAAGCTTCCTGAAACTCAAATGCACATGCTTTGAACATGTCCTCAATGGTCTTGATTGTCTTCTCACTCTGTCCACTCGTTTGAGGATGAAATGTAGTACTGAAGTTCAACTTCGTACTCATAGCAGACTGTAGACACTTCCAGAACCTCAAAATAAATCTAGGATCCCTTTCCGATACAATGGTCACCGGAACCCCATGCAGTCTAACTACCTTATCTATATACCTCTTAGCCAATTGATCTAGTAAGCTACTCTCTCTCATTGGTAAGAAATGTACTGGCTTAGTTAATCGGTCCACCATGACCTATATGGCATCGTGTTTCCTTAGGGTCTTTGGCAATCGCATGACAAAATCCATGGTAATTCGTTCCCACTTCCGCTCTAAAATAGGTAATGAATGAAGCTTCCCAATTGGAGCCTAATGCTTAACCTTAATCTACTGACATGTCAAACACTTAGCTACATAGTCAGCTACTTGCTTCTTCATCCCTTGCCACTAGAAATGCTGCTTTAGTATATTATACATCTTGGTGGTACTATGATGAATAATATAAATGGCTACATGAGCTTCCTCTAGAATTTCTTGCCTCAATTCATCCACGTTAGGCACGCATAGCCTCTACTTTAACCATAAATTCTCTTCTCTTAATTCAAATTCAAAATCTGGATTCACCTTAATCTTCTCATTCAACTTCACCATTTCAGGATCTTTACTCTGAACTCTTCTAATCCTGTCATGCAACATCGGTCTCAACTTTAGTGTAGCTAATCTCATAAGACTTTAATTGTCTTAATACATAGGCAATCACCTTGCCATACTGTATCAACACACATCCCAATTCTTGATGCGAAGCATCATTGTATTCTACATAACCACCAGTTCCTGATGGAATAGTCAACAACGGTGATGTAGTCAACCAATGTTTCAACTCATCGAAACTCCTATGACATTCATCATTCTATCTGAAAACCACATTCTTCCTTAGAAGTTTAGTCAAAGGGGTTGATATAAATGAGAACCCCTCAACAAACCTTCAGTAATATCCAGCTAACCCTAGAAAACTCCAAATATCAGATACATTCTTCGGTGCCTCCCACTTTATTACTACCTCTGCCTTCTTTGGATCCACTTATATACCGTGCCCACTTACTATGTGACCCAGAAATACTACCTGATCCATCCAAAACTCACATTTGCTGAATTTGGCATATAGTTGTTTCTCCCTTATAATATGTTGGATTACTCTCAAGTGTTCAGCATGTTCTTATCTACTCTTTCAATACACTAAGATATTATCGATGAACACAATTACAAAACGATCTAGGTAGGGATGAAATACCTTGTTCATTAATGCCATAAACGCAGCTGGGGCAGTAGTCAACCCAAACGACATTACTAAAAACTCATAATGCCAGTACCTGCTCCTGAAAGCACTCTTTAGTACATCAGCCTCTACTATCTTCAACTGATAGTACCCAAACCTCAAGTCTAACTTAGTGAAAACCTGAGCTCCCTACAACTGATCAAGCAAATCGTCTATTCTAAGCAACGGATACATGTTCTTCACTGTTACCCGATTCAGTTGCCTGTAATCGATGCATAACCTCAGCATTCCATCCTTCTTCTTTAGAAATAACACTAGAGCTCCCCAGGCTGATACACTGGGTCTAATTTTCTAGCAACTCCTACAATTGAGCCTTTAACTCCTTCAACTCCACAGGTGTCATCCTATGTAGAGGAATGGATATAGGAGCAACACCTGGAATCAAATCAATTGTTAACTCTATTTCTTGATCTAAAGGTAAGCTAGATAACTCAGTGTGAAACACATTCAGGAATTCCCTCACCATAGGAATGTCAAGCACATTCTACTCAGTTCAAGTATCAATGACGTGGGTCAAATAAGCCTCACATCCTCCTTGCATCAACCTTAAGAGACTCAAGAATGAGATCAGTTTGGTTGGCACTGTTTGACTAATACCTCTAAATACTGCTCTTAGTTGATTAGGAGATTATAATATTACCTCCTTAGTGTAGCAGTTCATAATAGCCCTATGAGAAGTAAGCTAATCTATTCTTAGGATAATATCTATCTATATAATCAAATCTACCTCCAATTCTGCCTGATCAATTTGAATCAAGCACCTCTTGTAGAGTTCTCCTACTACTGTAGTACCACCTATTGGTGTACTCACCTCTAATCCTTGTTTCAATAGTTCTCTATCACAATGCAACCTAGATGTTAGATGCGGTGTGATAAAAGAATGTACATATCTAAGATCTAGCAATGCAAAAGAATCAGAACTAAATATCAATAGCACACCTGCAACGACATCTGGAGAATCCTGAGCCTCCTGTCTTATCATAGCATTACTCAAGCATGCTCCTACAGTTGGGTGCTTTGCACCTTAGTCTTACTAGTAGCACTCTTAGAACTCATTATGCTTCTACCACAGCCTCTCTATCCAAACCCATTGGCTCGACTTTGCTAGACTATAGTTGTTGTTACCGCTCCTCCTCCCCTACTAGACTATGGTCCATACATAACAAAACAATCCCTGATCTGATGGTCAGGTAAGCTGCATCAAAGGCAATCTCCTGTCAACTTCTAGCATTTACCACTGTGCCTCTTCCTGTAATGCTCACAATTCAGTAATTGTCCCGATACTACACCTCTTCCAATATTAGACTTTATAAAGCTACCCCTTTGTCTAAACCTTGACTGTCTTGATCTAGTCAGTGGTCTAAAAGCTTAGTTATGACATTTGCTAAGCCTTCTGCCAAAACCACTCTAAGATTCACTGGGCCTCTTTAGTCTGGACTCTGATCTATACTCAGACTAACTATCATTCAACAATTGTTTGATTCAGATCGAGGCAACCCGTAGTTTAAGAAAACTACCAAGGTTAGAGATGGTTAACCTCATCTGAATCTCTAGGTTTAGCCCATCTTTGAATCTCCTGTACTTTTCTTCCTTAGTGGGAACCAAGGCAATAGCATATGAAATCAGCTTGTTGAACCTAATCATACTCTACTATTAATAAACTGCCCTACTTCAAATACAGAAACTCCTTCCTAATTCGGTCCAGGTAGATTTCGGGTATGTAACTCTCTTTAAAAGCTCTCAAAAAGTCTTCCTACCTTAGGAGACAAGGCTTAATGGTACTGCCTGGAACAGTTTTCCACCACTTGTAAGCTGGGCCTTGTAGTAGAGAAATAGCATAATCGAACCTCTCATCCGACTCACAACCCATTTGGTCGAAGACTCTCTTTTTGGGTCTGCACTTTAGTAGAAGTCTATAGCTCCTTGTTTTCGCAGTTTGACATACCTCCTTACCTTCTCTCGGGAATTAGGGGAGGCGTTCCCTCAAGTCAAGATACAGGTGACTCCCTACTGGCTCCTAATGATCCTAGGTCAACTGATTGTCCCACTTGATCACTTATGGAAAATAACCTATAATAAACAATAACTTCAATTATTATTAGAAATTCTCACTATATTTCATGCTTAACATTTCTATATATCCCATGGATGCCAACCATGCTCTGATACCAACCACTGCAATACCCTACTCTCATCTGACGCATACTTATACACCCGTTAGATGTCTGTACAGATGCCTGGTGGAAATGGCTTGGTAACTTTATCACTTTCACATATCGCATGACGTCTTAAACTAAAACATAAATATCATAATTTCTAAAACCCAAGAAAATTCCTCATTTCATTTCATAAACAATATATACATTGTAGCTTTACATTAACATCCATATGTGTACATCCTCAAAACTAATTAGAGTTCACATCTCTGTATATAGAATACGTTACACAATTGAGGAAATATATAAAAATTTATCTAAAACCCTAATTCCCAGCTGACCGACCTCTAAGTCATGACGACTACCAAATAGTTGTACTAGATCCCTTCTATATGGTATTAACTATTAAAGTAGTGCCCTAAAGGCAATCACCTTTAGTGTGTTTTGTACAAAGTTGTGTACAGACTTTATTTTCAATAATAAAGAAAGGCATATTTCGTTAATTTGGTGTTCATTATTTATAAATTGATATTGATCTGTAAGCAAATTAATGAAGTCCATGATAGATGACATATCATGAAGGAAATTATAATGTGATCATACAACTGAGATTCCTATGATGTGCAATTATGTCAGTATCTAAATTATCCCTACTCATAGGATTAATGAGACTAGACATCGTTAATCCAGATAGACTAGCACGTGTCAAACTCCTTGATTTGATCACGCAATGGATCTCAAAAACTGTAAACATGAGATGTTTAGAGTTGAGATGTGGATGCTTACTAGAGGTAGTAAGTAGATTTGATGACCTACCATGACATCATCAAATGGATGTCCTATTCTAATGTCAGTGATAATCTCATCATAGCAATGGTGTAAGTATCCTTAGACTTGAGGTATTGAAGGATATCTTGGATACTGATTCTGTGCTTTGACTCTAGTCCTTGTTGCTTACAAAGGTCGCTCATAGGGTGGTGATTGGGTACAGCTTGAGGTATTCGATTGAGTAGCCAACAGAGGATTCACCACTTGCGTGATAGCAGAAGATGATACCCATGACCTCTTATCGAGGTCATTACTTGGAAATCTCTAGCCAGAGTACACGTGTTATGAAGAATGTCTTCATTAACATATAGAGTAATAAGTCCCAGGATGAGAATTGAGATCACCTCGGCTAGATTTGACATAGTCAGTCTAGTGAGAGTTGACACTTTGCCCATACTCATAACTAAGTGGGGTATGGCACTGTGAAAAGACGATTTGTACAACAATTGTCTATGGGAGGTTTCATGAGATGGTTCATAACGAGCACCAAATTGTTCATTAAACCACTTACTTTCCAATCAATTGGTGGTCATGATGTGTTGCTAGATGGTGCTCATGACTTGCTTAGATTAAGCGTTAACCTAAGTGGCCAACATAATCAGGAACCTAAGGGGTCACACGCATAAGAGTGACTTGGAGGATTTGTAAAATGGTTTTAGATAGAGATCCATTATTTGGAGAGCAATAGAACCAAATGGTTCCCAATGAGATCGGGATATGTCCAGATGAGATCGCGACGTCAATATTGCTAAAATAGGTCTCTGGTTTTTTTTCTTTACTTAGGACCTGGTAGGACCGATCCCGCTATGACTGG
>JAOSBO010000008.1:35952415-35966122 GCA_027563915.1 Erythroxylum rotundifolium
AGAAAGGCACTTTGATTCATAATTATTAATGTGACTTTTAGTGATGGAGAATTGAAATGATATGTAAAGTTATGGATTGCTGTGATTATGAATGGTGTTTGAGTGTACCCATAGAAATATCTTAGTTAAACATCTTTTATCCAAGTCTAACTTTAGATTACTCAATTCCTATGGGTGATGAATATTGATTGATTATTAGTAGAAGCTTTGAATGTTGAGTTATTGCTATAGGTTTGGAAACTCATTCATCTTTATTTATGGTTATCTATTCTTAGGAAATATGGAAAGTCATTAAAAGTTTTGGTTTGTAATTTTGATTTTGAAGATTTACCCAAGGATGGTCAAAAGCTACATGGGGGGGAACTTGAAATTTGTTTCAATGATGATTCATTCAATATACAACATTTGGTGATTAATTCTTTAGAAATGCTTATGATACTCACTTTAGCTTACATTTGAACTTAGGTGCTATTGTGAACATTTCAAAAGTGAAGGAGCTATTGTGACCCAAAAAAATTTCCATTGAAACCATCTTCTCAATTTCTATATTCTATTTATTCATGGAGCATGAAGAAGATGATCATTGAAAGAAGAAGAGGCAAGATAGAATGTCAAGTGAAGAACAAAGAAAGAAGAAGTCTTACACCCATATATTGGATCGCATGGGCGTAGGAAATTTATCCGGCCTACGTAGCACTTCTCACGGCTGTGAGAGATCTCTCACAGTCATGAGAGGGACATGCACGACTGTAAGAGGGTCTTGAATGGCCGTGTGAGGCCATGCAAGACTATGAGGCACTCTCACACCTGTGAGAATTAACTTATAGGTATGAGAAAGCCAGTTGTCCCTTTAATAGTTAAGTGTTCCTCGGTTTAACCTAAATTTTACTACATTAGGAAAAGGTTGCGACAACAGAAATGGCATTAGGGACCGACCCATCTAAAATCATATTTATCTCAATTCTTTTGAATTTTTCTTTGTTCTTCAACACCGATAGTGGCGATGGAGAGGATGGCTGATGGTGAGAGTTTGAAGATAGAGATGGAAGGCTAACTTTCCTAACACTGGTTCTAAGGTGCAATCGAGGCTGAGGAATACATTAACCATATCATTGTCATGTATTGTTTTCTTTCCCTCTTTTTAGATTGTTTATGTTATCATGTATGAATTGATTGGGTATTGTGTGAGAATGATTTTAATGCTCTATTGAATCGTTTTTCATGAAAATCCATATCAAGAACTTAAATGCGATACGTAATAGTTGTGTTGAAGGTCATAAGTGGAAACTAATGGTATTAAATTGTTACAAATAATGTAGCATAAGATAAATAGTCTGAGCTTATGTGATTATTGCTTAGATTGGTTCATTTTTCTCACTTATAATACAACTGTCCAGATAAACCTAGAGAGCTTTTTCTAGATTTCCTAATAGTTAGGGTTAATTAATGAGCTCTTTTTAATTAACCATAATCTAAAGAAAAGAAGAGCTTATTGTTGATTCATGACCAATAGTCTTGAGAGAGGTGTAAAGATGATAATTCAATGGCATCGGTTAAATTATGCTTCAATTGAGTTAAACCAAAGAATCAGTTTTTAATTCATTCGTCAATTTTATCACTTTGCAACTATTTAATTTGAATTAGTTTTGTATATTCAAGTTTACATTGTTTTTCAACTAGTATCAAAACAGAAACCCCCTGTTTTACGTATAGATATAATTTAGGAAAGAAATTGGATTTAATCTTTGTGGAATTGACCTACATTTGCCACTACTATAGTTGTAGTCTAATTAGTTTGGTAGTAGTGCAACAAAAAACCACTTAGGTTTGTGTAGATCAGAACACTTTTCCTTGGCATGTCCCTTACTATGGTAACTACCTCCCCATAAAAATTTCCTCATAAGTTTTTCCAAAGATTTAATAACTCTCTTAGCCAACACCATAGTAAAGGACCAATAGATATGCACAGGGTTAAGGACTGAGTTGAGTAATTGTAGTCTACCACTAAAAGAAAGAGATCAATTGGACCAAGAAGTCAATCTCTTTTGAATTCTTTCAATGAGAGGATAACGTTCACTAAACTGAATCCTTCTAGTAGTGATAGGTAGGCCTACATAGCATAGAGGGTATTGATTTCGCATCATTCCAACTGTAAAGAAAACTCTTCCTTTCATCTTATATGCACTCTTGGATAGAGAAAAATGAATTTTAGCATAATTAACTATCAATCAATACATAAAGCTAAATTGATTAAAAGAAATCATAAGGAGACTAATGGAATCCCCATTAGCCTTAGAGAATAAGAACAAATCATTAGTAAAGAACAAATTCACCAAAGAGACTTCCTTATATCTACTATAATGTTTAAATTATGTAATCTTGTTGATATTGTACTTTAAGAAAGAGGTTAGTGCTTCTATACATAATATGAAAATATGAGGGGACATAGGATACTTTTATTCAAGTCCCAATATTTTATGGAAAATATTTATAAGGGTTCCTTGGACTAGAATAACATAAGATGGACAAATAATATAGGCTTCAATCTACTTAGTGAATATACGTAGAAATCCCACACTTTTAAAAGTCTCAAGATAAAATTCTATTCCACACTTTCAAACTCATTTTTTAAATATATTTTTGAAGCACAATTTTTAGAGCATTCTTCCTTTAGTAGATTTGTAGGAGTTTCTGCACTATAAGATATTATCTCCTATTTGCTTGCCCTGTAAAAAAATTACTTTGGTTATTGCCAGGCAATGATGATCTGAAAGGGAGAAAGTTCATGAAAGTAGAAGGTTGGGGACGAATGCATTAATGAAAGACTATTGGATGCTTGTGGTTTAAGGGAGAGGTGGTTGACGAGGTGAGAGAAACAAATTGGAAAAAAAGAAAGAGTGCTAGAAAAATAAGAGTTGTGAGTGGGATGAATGCATTGGTTTATGGTTTGAAGGGGAGGGGGTTTATGAGCTGAGAGCTAGAGATGAAAGTAGATTGGAAAAGAAGAAGAAAGCTAGAAAATGAGAGTTATGAGTTGGAATAGGCTAAGTGAACTGGCTAGATACAACTTAGGAGACAAGTTTCCTATCTCTAAGGTATAAAGATGAAGAGCTGGAGCATATCTACTTTATGGTAATAAACGGTTTCTGTATTACTGATTAATTGGTGTTAGTTAGAAGTTCCTTATTATTATTCATTCACTTAGAGGTGTTTGAGCCTGTATAAAACTGAGCTTAAGCTCTTCCTTTGGTAGTTAATGTACTGGGATTTTTCTCTCATTGATTTTTTCTTCTCTAAAATTAATATAGCTTTGCTTATGATATAAGAGTTTATTGATCTTAATTGAGCTTAATATTATTTTAATAAGAAAATATAGGTGATCCTTTCTTTGGTACTAATTTTCTTACTACAAGATGAAGGATATATTGAACGAATCAAACACAAATTCTACCTTCAAAAGAAGATTAAAACGTAATGGAAATCAAGTGCATGGTGTAGGAAATCAACTGAATTTTAAGAATCATATCGTCTATATATAATCTTAATAAAAAGTAATTATTTAAACCAAAGTAGATAAATGAGAATTTTTCCAAGGGTAAAGGTGTAATTAGGGTTTTTCAATGAAAACTGTATAAAATTTGATGAAGATTTAACTACCTATGATTAATGGATGGTGTTGATTATGGGGTAAGATCTTGGATTTTGAATTTTATCTCTAAAGAAATTGTTAAGCATTCATTTACACTAATTCAATTACAAAGGGAAAATAAATTATATGTAGCAAGGGAATATATCTATCCCCAAATACTTTACTAGACTCAAGACACTATAAGATGAACTAATATAACTCATGCTTATTCTATAATGTACTTATGATGTGGCTTCATAATGTCCATACGGTGCTGTAAAAGGAGTTGCGAGTATGAATTCTCTTAATCATTTGATGCAATTTTTAATAGGACACAATGCTAGTTATGATAATGTAAGAAAATATATCTTAGCTATGGATCCTTTGCCTATAGTCAACAAGGCCTATTTTGTAGTTTTATGGGTAGAAAATAAAGAGATGTTCATAGGGATTGAGAATAATGCAATATGGACTAGAACACAAAACATCAAGAAAAGGGGTACTGGGTGTGTAAAGCCTAATATAAAACAAAAAGGAGGAGTCATAGATGCCAAGCAAGTTTTATATATAATAATAAACTCTCCATACTTGTAAGTATATGGATCGTATCTTTTATTATAAGGTGCTATCTTCCCAATGAGGATTGTGCAATGGCTAGCAATTTGAACTTAACTTTGTCTAAGATAACCTGAAATTGATTTGAATAAAATTAAATAATAGAATTAAATAATAATAATAAAATGAAACAATCAAACGATTAACAAGTGAGCTACCAATAAAATTTGAGATTAATTAAGATTGAATATTTAGGAGCTATTATTCCTCTACTTCATTCCCTTAGTCTTATTGAATTAATTTATGTGTTTGATCCTAGATTTCCTAAGGTATTGATTATTACTCTCTCAAGATCTAATAAATTAACCTCTAGATTTGCAATCTTTTGATTCATATAAGTATCTCTAATGTCTTTAATTAGATCTGAGGTAATTTGTTAGATAATCTTTTAATAAGAAAGATCTCTCTTCAATTGATCAATAATTTGATAATTTTAGGTTTATTAAATTGCCAACTCTTGTTGTACAATCCAACACTAATGACTTTTGACTCACTCTCTAGATTTGATGCAAATTTATGCATGAACAATTATCATAAACATCTAAAAAATATATAGAATTCAATTATAAACAAGGTTACAAAATTAATTCATAATAATTGCTAATATTTGTTTAGAACCTTATAAACAAGATAAGCATCTTAGAAATCCAATTATATATTAAGGATAACGAAGAAACTAATAGGAAAAGAGGAAAAAAACTGTTTGATGTCATGTTATGGAATGCTATAATTTCTTGATGCTCTTCTTGATCTCTCCAATTTGAATCACTTTAATGAATGGTTGCTGCATTTTTTTTATGTATTTCATGTTCTTATATAGTGTTTTGGGGTTTTATTGCTCTTTCTAGGTTTCCCCAACCAATGATATTAGTCCTAAAAGATACAAAAGAAGTTGTGCCTAGACATTCCTTGTCATGATCATGCTCTTTGAATCACAACTATGCTCCTTTGGCCTCTATCATGATCGTCTTCAATTGTGCAAGATCATGACACCTTCATTCTTCCTCCAACTTCTTTATTCTTCAATTACTAATTTCCATGACTCATAAACACATCAAACATCTCTTGAAACAGAAAATTAACATTCAATTATTGCTCTAAAGCAAATAAACACTTAAAAAACATAAAAACATTAACAATAACAAAATTCTAAGCCTATACACAGGATAATCACTAAGAAACACTCAAAAACAATCCTAAAATAATTATATTTTAGATTTGTGAACTATGAAAATATATTAGACAAAAAGGTTATGATTGAATCCTCTCAACTGGGTGCGGCGGCTACTATCAACGAAAGGGTGAAATTCCGACAGGAGGGAGAGTCGGGTTCGACAAATGCTAATGACGGTCTTGACCAGGATTTGGACAACGTGACTAAGGTGCATTCGTATAGTGAGAGTTTGGTCTTAAACCCTATGAAACCTATTCCTAGGGTTTTGGAAGATGGTGATTGGCAAGTCTCACATAATGCTAGGGGTATGTCGGTTTCACTGTCGGAAAGATTGTCACACCGACTGTTGCGACCATGGGAACACTCTGTGGTGGTTATGGTCCTCGATTGAAAGGTCTCTTATGGATTGATCTGTAATAGGCTCAAATCGCTTTGGATTTTATCAGTTCCTCTTCGAGTTATTGACCGAGAGAATGACTTCTTCCTGCTTTGGTTAGGCAATGAAGATGATGTTCAAAAGGTTCTCTTAGGCGGCCCGTATGTGATTCTTAGGCATTATCTTATGGTTCAACTTTGGACTCCAGACTTTGATTCGGTAGCTGCTGGTGCACCAACTGTGACTGTGTGGATTCGTTTTCTGGATTTTCTGGTTTATCTCTATCATGAAGAGGTTCTACTTTCATTCGCTAATCTTATTGGTAAGGCGATACGTGTTGATGGCACTTCAGTTGACATAAAACATGGAAAGTTTGCTAGGGTTGCAATGGAGATTGCACTTGATAAACCTTTGGCTCCTAGATTTGAGGTTAACGGAAAGTGGTAGAAGGCTATATACCAAAAATTGCCACAAGTGTATTTTTCATATGGCCGTGTAGGGCACAATAAGGGGGCTTGTCGGTTCATCCCTCTTAGTCCAATGCTGGTTGTCGAATGCGATGTGACGATACTTGCAACAACCATGCAAGACTCCATGATCCCTGGCACCGAGTTTGGTCTATGGATGTTGGTGATGAGGAAGCCGTGGAAACCACAAGATAAGTCTTGTAAAAGTGGTGGTGAGATGACTCTTGGAAAATGGGGGAATAAGGAGGATATAGTGTTTAAGGAAGGTGTGGTAGCTAGCTCGCAGTTTGTTGTGTTGGACATGAATCTGTTAATAGATTTACCTAGTATTACTAAGAGGGTGGAACACGATAGGGAGAATAGAGACCAGGATTAGGCTAGGAAGTCATTGGTTCATATCGCAAATATTTCGGCAAGGTCTAATGGTCTGGAAGATAGAGGCAAGCCATCTTTGGTGAGCGAGGTGTCAGGTAGTTTCCCTATGGCGCTGCCTCTTCCCATAGGGCAAGTGACTGATGGGGTACCTAACGGGAATGAGACCTTGACTGGGATATCTAATGGGCCAACGACACAGCAGGCTATCATGGGGATTGTACCGTTGGTGAGTGAGGTATCAGTTGCACCAGTTTTGTATGTTGATGGGGTGAATGTTGGGGTGACAGTTCATCAGGCTGGCATAGGGATTGCTATTGGTGTGTCATCTCATGTCTAGAATGCACTACCGAAGCTAATCAATTCCCATGCATGTGATATCAGTGTTGAGGATGCCACTAGTTTAGATACAAGTATAGTTGAGACTATTCCCAATATAAATGGGCTTCTTGAGCAGGATATTGGTGTAACGACGAGATCCAGTAGGCATCAGGTTATTCAGGAGAAACATCCTAATGTTGCTACTAAGAAAGCTCTGCGAGGGAGTACAGGTACCGAGAGTGGCAGGTCTTCTAGACTTACTTAGACACACTCGTTTACCATATTTATGTCTGTTATAGCATGGAATTATAGGGTGGTTGCTAGCCCTAACTTTCATTCTACGTTTAAGGAGTTATTGTGACTTCATAAACTAGACGTATTTATTGTGGTTGAGCCACGTATTAGTGGTACTCGGGTAGCCAAAGTCATTCGAAGGCTAAGTTGAACTTGTCATCATGTTGAACAAGCAAGGGGTTTCTCAGGAGGGATATGGTTGCTCTGATTGTGTGGGTGACAATATTAGCACAGGCTAGGCAATATATACATTTCCTGTGGGTTCAGGATAGAGCGGAACATGTGTGCACTGCAGTGTATACGAGTCCTTCTCATGCTATCCGAGCTATGCTTTAGCAAGAATTATCTATTCTACAGCGACAAATTCAGGGACTTTGGTTTTTTCTGAGACATTTAATTGCTTTGTTTCAGATGATGAACGCATGGGCAGATCGAGACAAAGAGATCGGTGGAGTGATGAGCTTCAATGTACAGTGGATGAGTGTAGGTTGGTGGATATAGGGTTCTCGCACCCTCGATTTACTTGGTTCCGTGGATCCCTTCGGATTCGTCTGGATAGAGTCCTAGCGAACGATATTGTTCTTCAAACTTTCCCCTTAGGCTGAGTCATTCACTTGCCGAGGATTAAATCAGACCACAGACTGATTTTAGTATAGTTATCCATTCGTCGAGTGGTATCTCCTCCTTTCAGGTTTCAGATAGCTTGGGTAACTCATCTTGGGTTTGTTCCTTTGATTAAACAACAGTGGAAAGATGTGGTGGCTTAGTCAGAGGCATATGATTCTTTTAGACAGGATATTGGTCCATGGAATTGGCGAGTATTTGGAAATATTTTTGAATAGAAGTGGCTACTCTAGGAATGGATGACCAGTCTGTAACGGTGAATGGTTGTGAGTTGGTCGGATGATCTTGTGTCTTTGCATGGGGAGTTGCAGCATGATCTTGAATTAATACTAGTGTAGGAGGAGTTATTGTGACGACAGAAGTCTGGGGTAAATCGGAAGAATTTTGGTGACCGGAACACTCACTTCTTCATATGTATACAATATCACGTTGGTGGGGTAATTGAATTTGTAGCTTGTTGGATCACTTGGGGTATGGGTTTTGGATGAAAGTAGATTGGACAATTTGGCAGTTTAGTTTTTCACGGGTATTTATTCAGAAGATGCGAGCATACGATACCCATTGGTGACGGCTGCAACTTTTCCTAGGATGGATCATGGTTGTTTAGTCAATCAACTTCACACTATTTTCATGGCTGATGTGTAGCAAGTGATTACACTTATAGGTAGATTTAAGGCTCCTGGTCCTAATGGGTTGCAACCTATCTTTGATTAAAGTCAATGGGTATTGGTTGGTCCTTTTGTTCATGCAGTGGTATGCGAGTTCTTCCCTTCAGGTATTCTACTGGCACATCTTAATGACACGTTTATTGTCCTTATTCCTAAGGTGGCTTCTTTGACTGGATTTCATCAATTCTAGCCTATTAGCTTATGCAATGTCATATATAAGGTAATCACTAAGCTCATTATGAATTGTTTGAAACTTTCTTCGGTGGAGTTGATATCGCCTTGTTAGACTAGTTTTGTTCCTCGACACCAGATTATTGACAATGTGGTTATAATACAAGAAGTGATTCATGCTATGCATTATAGTACTGGGAAGGTGGGTTGGATTGCCACCAAACTTGATCTTTAAAAGGCATATGAGAGGCTCAATTGGGATGTCATTGAAGAAACGTTGTTGTTGGCAAGGTTTGATCTGGAACTGGTGGCCTGAATTTGTCAATGCATAGGATCTGCTTCTATGCGCGTTCTATTTAATGGAACACCAACTGATTGGTTTATGCCTTCTAGGGGTGTCAGGCAAGGTGATTCATTGTCACCTTATTTATTTGTTCTCTGCATGGAGTGGCTAAACCATTTTATACAGGATACAATAAAGGATGCTAGGTGGAAATCGATGCGAATGGGTAGGAGGGACCAACCAATATCGCATTTGATCCTTGCTGATGATATTTTTCTATTTGCTGAGGCTTCCTTCTAGCAAGCTAAGGTTATAAAGGATTGCCTTAATGCATTTTGTGACATTTCGGGGTCGCAGGTGATTTCATAGAAATCTACTATTCTGTTCTCTAAGAATACTACAGCTTCGGTTCAATCACAGATTTGTGATTGCTTGGGCTTTAAGAAATTGACTTTTGTGGGACGTTACTTGGGAGTGCGGATTGTCCAAGGTCAGGGAAGACTTAGGTTTTTCAATCCTACCATTAAGAAGATGCGGGACCGTTTATCTGGTTGGAAGGCGAGGAAGCTGTGCTGACTACCCGAATCACATTGACTAAGTCGGTCCTTGCTGCCATACCTACTTATGTGATGCAAACTAACTTACTGCCTGTATCTATTGCTTCAAAGATAGACATAATTATCAGAGGATTTATCTGGAGTGCCTTGAGTGAAAAAAGGGGTAATCATTTGGTTGGTTGGAATACGGTTTGTTGAGGAAGCAGGAGGTTGGTCTCGGACTTAAATCTGCTATAGTCAAGAATCAGGCTTTACTGCTGAAGCTATGTTGGCGCTTTATGACCGAGAGGGATTCCCTCTGGCTGCGTACATTAGCAGGGAAATATGGTTAGAGTGGCACCTTATATGAGTTTCCAAAGGCCTGGCCAGCTTGATCAGTTACTTGGTCTTCAATTTGTAAGGTTTGGCCGACTTTTGTTCGTGGATGTCAATGGTCTGTTGGCAATAGCAGACTTATATCTTTTTGGGAGGATATTTCGCTGCATAAAATCAGGCCGTTGGCTGTGTTGGTCATTCATCTGATCCTTGATACTATATGTGGATTGAAGATTTGTCAGATGATTCGTGAGGATGGCTCATGGCGGCTTGATTTATTTGAGCACCTATTACCCCCAGAAACGGTGTGCTTTATCTGCGGGACTATGGTCAAGCGGGGTGAAAAGGATATGTTGATATGGGTTCGTGAACCGAGTGGAGACTTACAGTGGCATCGCTGTATTTTTTGCTGGAAGAGGATACGGGACATGAATATAATCATCTTTAGTGATTAATATGGTCGTGGCCGGGCCCAGAGCAAATTTGGAGTTTCCTTTGGTTAGTTAGGCATAAGCGGCTTGCTACTATAGGCTTTGTTTTTCTTAAGCAGTGTGCTATAGATGATAAGTTTGTTAGGTGTGGAGATGTGGAAGAGTCTGTCTTGCATGTGCTTTGGGAAGTGCTCGTGCCAGCTAGTGAACAACTTAGTTTTTTCACTATGCCTTTGCATAAATGGCTGTTGATTAATTTAGGCTATAGTAGGTAGACATTAGTGGTGAACTGGTGTCATCTTTTTCGTATTGTCACCTGGCTTCTTTGGAGGTGGCCTAATAATTATACTTTTGCACAAGGGTTAGATATTCCGACAAATGTTCACCCTGTTATTTTTTGATATGTGCAAGCCTTTTCCTTTGCTCGAGTGGTTAATCATCAAGTGAATCCAATAGTGGGACGACAGACGAGTAGGTGGGTGATGGATCCCACCAATTTCGAGTTGGGTAAAACTCGATTGTGACGGATCTAGATCAAGTCAACAAGGTAGTGTGGGGGGCTTGTTACGGGATAAGTAGGGACGATGGATAGTTGGTTTTTCTTGACATATTGATTACTGCTTGGTTGTTGGGACTGAGCTTCAAGCTGTATTTTACGGTTTATTGCTTAGGATTGAGCACGGATTTCGAAAGGTGTAGGTAGAGGTGGATTGCTATGATGCCTGGCGATTGTTGACGTCTTCTATTCAACCACGTGTTGGAATTCTTAGTCGATGCATGGTTTTGGTTGATAGCTTCTAGGAGTTATAATTTTTACATATCTTTCTTGAGGCTAATCAGTGTGTTGATTTCCTTGCTAAGTATAGTCTACATCATTCGGGGGCAGATGTTCACTTTTATGTTCCACCTATTGGTTTAGTTGCATTGCTAGATTTTGACTGCTCTTTACTTGATGTAACTTGACATTAATTTTTTAATGCATTTCTGATTATAAAAAAAAAATCCTAAACATCTAGGAAAACATAGTATATATTTGTAGTTTTTAATTGAATATACATATCAAGTAAATTATTAACACCCTATTCATACACGTATGACACTTGTGAGCATACATTTATTATTATTAATTAATTAGAAACGCAAACTATCAATAAATAACCTTTCATGGAAATTGTTGCCATTTTTAAAAGATTGGTAGGTTTCATTTATTATATCACCATTTTTTTTGAAATTCTTTAACATTAATCTAGTCTTTTAACGCAAAGGCAAATACCTTGTCATGAATGTCCCCGGTTACTCAACTAAGTCACATTATTTATTTAACTTGGTTGGAGCGTCATTCTAGGCTTTTGACACAAACACAAACATTTTTTGTTGAAGACCCCTAGTTATTCAGCTATATCATGACTCACAACTAGCTACCAACTATATTCTTAACTAATTTTTTTCATAAGTGGCCAGCAAAATAACTATTTTATTTAATAATTTTTTATTTTTTATTTTTATTATCTTTTCAGCCTACCTCGTTTCTTTTTAGTTAATCACTTTTATGAAAGGATACTAATGATGCTAACTAATTCAATTGACTATAATTATAAATGTATACAAACCAAGGTCATAAAGTGAAATAATAGGCATCTTATCCTTATTAACATACATAATTCATCCTAAAGACATTTAAAGCATAAAATTTGTAAGTTAGTATACTTTTACAATTTAAATGACCATGTTTAAAGCTAAACTAATTCTATTCAATTCTTGTCATTGACACATTTACACAAAGCACACATTATAATGACAACCTAATAAAAAATATACAATTGTATAATTCATATGCAATTGATATATACAAAAAGAAAATTCACATACACATGATATTCTATTGCATATAAATCCTTACACTTAAATAACACATTGGTCTCAATGTGGAAAACAAAAAAATAAAAATAAAAATAAATAACAAACAATAAATACAAAGTTAGAGCAAGAATACTTATGATGATTGAGGTGGTGATGATGGGGGTCATGAAAATGGTGACACTCTATACCATAAAATTCCAGAAATTTACTCCCTACAAAATAAACATAAAAGAATAGAAATAATAAAGTACAAACAAAACAAACTAAAAATAAAATTAAATTAAAATTAAAAAAATTAAGTCTTAGGTTGCATCCCAAGTTGTGCTTCTTTCATGCATTAGCTTGACATACTCTGCCTTCAGCCCTTAACCTGGGTCAATTATAAGTGGTTTGTCGCCACTGTTTTTCCTCCATGGCAGTTTATTAGCCTATACATAAGCTATATGTTGTAAGATAATGAGAAGGTAAAAATTAATCAAATTAAGAAAAGTTAGTAACTTCAATAATGCCCTTTTTCGTAATAAACTATCAATAAAATAAGGAATGATGAAACTCCCTTAATCGTCTATTGAATTTAGCTTTTTGCTATATAAGAAGGTGGACTACTCTTCTTCTAAAATCTCCTTATCCCCTTTTCTGCTTTGACTTCTTCAATAAAGACTTTTTTATATTCTTCAAGTTATACATCCTTTATCATCTATTCCTCTTCCTCTTACTTTAAATATTTGACTATATTAATTCTTGTGAATGACCTGCCCTCCTTTAATTCTTTAGTACCTTATTTATATTGAATTTCACTAATTGATCATGAATCCGAAGGGTGAGGTTGTCATTATGTAAATCTACAAAAGTTCTTCCACTATTCCAAAATGGTATTTCAAAAATTAGTGGATAATTTTGATCCTTTTCAAACTCTCCCACGATGAAATCCACATAAATGATAAGCTTGTCCATTTTTACAGGCACATCCTCCACCATGCCAAATGATTTCTTTATCGATTGATCTACTAATTGAATAATCATAGAAGTTGGCTTCACATTGCCTAGCCCTAAGTCCCTGAAAATGACCAAAGATATAAGATTAATACTCACACCTAAGTCATATAACCATTTAGAAAATTATAAATTACCAACTATATAGGGTATAGTAAACCGCCCTGGATGTATCAATTGTGAGTGCATGTGGTTCTTAATTAAGAAGTTGCAACTTTTGGTCACAGAGATCATTTGATTGTCATCCCAAGTTCACTTACTTGATAATATTTCCTTGGGAAACTTTGTACAAGTGGGTATGCTCTTCAAAGCTTCCACAAAAGGAAAGCTAATTTTCAATTTCTTCATTTTTTTTCTATAGAGGAGGAACATAATAATGGTCCTTACTCTTTATTACATCTTTCTTCTGCTTCTCCTGGTCTTCTGCAAGATGGGTTTCAACTTATTTTTTCGTTGGTTCTTCTAGCTCTTATTCACTATCAAGTGTGATAGTGTTAAATTACTTTGTTAGTTTTACTTCCCTATTGCTCAGAAGGCCTATACTTGTGATCTTGTCCA
>JAOSBO010000008.1:35977064-35990852 GCA_027563915.1 Erythroxylum rotundifolium
CCACCCCGCCATTGATATTGGCGGGGTGACTGGCTGGCTCGGCAGTACTCCAAATGACCCACCCCGCCATTATCGAGGGCGGGGTGGTAGCAGAGCCAGCCAGTTTCTGGCTGGCTCTGCGCCACGCCACCCCGCCTCTGCAATGGCGGGGTGGCCCTAGTAATGGCGGGGTGATCACCCCGCCATTCACAATGGCGGGGTGATCGCCACGTCCCACCACCCAGCCAATTAGATTGGCGGGGTGACCTAGGTCCGTCATTTCCCTCCATTCATCCCCTTTTCATGGATAAAAATTATATTTCATCTTACTTTAAGAATTTCGCCTTAGAAATAGTCTCAGAACAAAAAGTCAATGGTATGGAAATGTCGATCCTACTTAGGTATTGTGCAAGATGGCAATGGAAGATAGAGATCATCTCTTCTTTCAATGCAGTTTTTCTAAGGTTGTTTGGAGCATAATTCTTTACATGATTGCAACTGATAGCATCACATATGAGTGGGAGCAAATGTTAAGTTGATCTATAGAGCACTATCATTAAGGAAAATCCAATGGAATACTTATTAAAGCAGCCTTCTCCTCTGTCATTTACTCTCTTTAGAAGGAAAGAAATAACAGAATGTTCAAGAACATTGAAGTGGAAAAATGACAACTAGCTGATTAAATAATCAACTAGATTAGATTAACCATTTTGGCCAACAATGTACAGGGAGCACTCTCTTCAGACATGAAGAAACGATGGAAACTTTAATCTATTGTTAAGAGGTTTATGTTTCGTAATGTCTTAATTCTAATGAACTTCCAATTATTTTGTGATTGAATGTAAGCTTAATAACTTAGAACTCATTGTAATGTTGTATTAGTTTTGTCTATAGTTAATACAAGTTATTCATTTCTCAAAAAAAGAATCTAAAACTTTTTAGAAATATTAAGAATAATAAATTCTAATTTAGTAAGATTGAATATATTGGGATAAGAAAAATGTATACTTTTTCTTTATTAAACCGTTGTGACAACAACATGTTACAAATTAAGGAGAATAAAAATAAAAATAACAATATTGAATATTTGAAAAAGTAATTTCATCCAATTTCTAGTACTATATCCTCTTATGCCTTGTCTGTCACTTCAAGTCCTTCAACCACATAGTATCTTAATTTTGCTTGCTGTAAAGCCTCTAATTATTCCATTATGGGATCTTTAAAAACACCATCAGTGCCATATATTGTTTATACTACTAATAATTCTATTATGCATGTTCAAAGTATATGCACTACTTACTTACCCAAATTAGTTTCAATTGAAACTTTTCTTATTCCTAAACTATTATTAAATCTTACTTTTTATTGTACAATTATGAACATAACGTTGACTTATCCTTTTCAAGTTATGGTTGTATTGTGCAAGATCCCGTTGGACAACTATTTAAGTTTATTTTCTTGAGTCTCCCATCCAAATGTGTTGTTGGTGCTATCACTTCTCATATTTTGCATTCTCGTCTTGTTCATTTTTCTACTATTAGATTAGGATCTTTAATCTCTTTAAGCTTTGCTAAGATCAAACACTTTAATTGTGTCTCTTATCAAATTTCCAATGGTCATGTTTTACCCTTTTTTCAATTAATGACTATCTTTTCAGTATTTTTTGATATGATTCACTTTGACATTTAAAGCCTTGCTTGCTCCGTATGAAATTATAGGTAGTTTGAGATATTATCTGATCTTTATTGATGTTTTTCTCATTATACGTGGATTTATCTAATGCGTCATAATATGAACTATTTTCTATTTACACTTGCTTTGATAACATGATTCAAACTTAGTTCTCTTGCAAGATTTAAATATTTCACACTGATAATGCCATGTAATACAAAGATACAAATTTCACTCACTTCCTTGCTCAAAAAGAGACTATTATTTAAAGATTGAGTCTAAATACCTCTGAATAAAATGGCCGAGCATAATGCAATCATAGGCATATTTTTCATGCTATGTAAGCCCTCCTCATATAATCTTCCTTCCTAAAATCTTTTAGGGAGAAGTAGCTCCTAATGTTTCCTACAATATCAATCATATCCCTTCACCTATCATAGGTAACACCTCTCTTTATGAGTACTTATTCAATTGTGCTATTGACCATCAGTCTCTTAAGGTTTTTAGTTGTGTTTGCTTTCTTCTTCTACAACCTTGTGATTATACCAATCTAGAACTACAAGCACGCTTATGTTGTTTCCTTGGGTATGACATAAAACATAAAACGTTGGAATTACCTATCTCAAAGACTCAGTATCTGTTGATATGTACATTTTGAGAATATAAAAATTTTCCCACATTTTTTAAAATCTAGTTTAGCAAACCTTCCCAACACTTTCTTTTATAACCTCATCATATCTTTATTTCCTGATACTACTCCCATTGTATCTTCCACAATTATGGATACTCCAACTTCACCAATCAACTCTTCCCCTTATGCTTCTTCATCAATCAACTCTTCCCCTTATGCTTCTTCATCAGAACCTATTGAGTCTTAACAATTTCTTCTACGTTATACTCAAATAAGCCACCCCTTTGTTCCATTATTGTCTCTTTATATGAACTTTAAACTTATCGTGAGGCCAACTTTGACCCTTTATGGTATAAAGCAATGGCAGAAGAAGTACAAGATCTTTCCAACATCAGTACTTGGGATTTAGTTGTCTTATTTCCAGATAAGTATGTTATTAGCTGCAGGTAGGTTTATAAGAGTAAGACTCGAACTTGTTGATATGTTGAAAGATACAAAGCCAAATTGGTCACTAAATGGTTTACTTAAGAATATAGAATTGATTATGAGGAGACATTTGCTCTTGTAGCTTGTTTGAGTTCAATCCTTTGTCTTATCGCAGATGTTGCCAACAAGCATTAGGAACTATTCCTAATAGATATTAAGAATGTATTTCTCATGATCTCACTAAAGAAATGTTTATGTAACCTTCTTATGGATATGATCATCCATTTAATAAAGTTTGTCACCTTCGCTACGCCTTGTATGGACTTAATTAAGCTCATAGTTTGCCAAATTTAGCTTAGCTATTGATCACCTTGGTTTTATGTTCAACTATTATGATCATGCCTTGTTCCTTTGTAAAATAGATCAAGGATGCACTTTTCTCTTTTATGTTGATGACATGATAATAACTGACAATGACATTCAGGGTACCTTTACTCTTAAATTTTCTCTCCATCAACAATTTGAAATAAAAGGCTTGGGTAATCTAAGTTATTTTTTAAGTCTTGAAGTATCATCTGATGGCTCTAGTTACCATTTTTCACAAGCCAATTATTTCAATGATCTTATCTCTCATAGTGGCCTCATTAACTACTAGCTAATGTGTATTCACTACTAGCGAATGTCTCTTGCTTTATCACTAAAGTAGAATATCATCATCTTGCTAATCCTATCTCTAAACTCCTCTGGCTATGATGGTTGCTTCAGAATATAAATGTCACTTCCTTTTCCACAGTTTCCCTCTTTAGTGATAATTACATTGCCATGCAAATTGCTCACAACGATTTCTTCTATGAACGAGTCAAACAAGGGAAAATTGATTATCATCTTGTATATCACCATGTGCTTCACATGACTGTTCAATTTGTTCCTACTTCATAACAATAGCAAATTATTGACCTTTTCACTAAATCAAACCTGCCTTAATAATTTGAAAATCTTATCTCTAAACTCAAGTTACAACTTCATTACCACCTTGAGTTTGAGAGGGAATAGGAGGGAGTATTAACACAATTGAGAGTCAACCATCAGTACTGATTTAGCCGTATAATCATAAATGTTGATGTTTTAGTCGTAGAATCATATCATGTACTTAATTTATTTATGGCAACTTAATGTGTATAAATACTCTTAATATATTTGTGACTATATAAGCACAAATATGGAGACTTTTCTTTCACCCTTTCTCTGCCTCTTCTATCTTCACGTTCGAAACAACATCGCCCAATGCTTGTTATACTTTTAGTTGGTTCTTAGGACACATATTATAGGAACAGATAAAGAAAAGGTTAATTGGCTCTGTCTTTTGTATTCGATATGCACAATATATATATACTGATTACATGAGTATAAATTAGGGAATAGAATAATTGTAATTACAAATAATATCCCATAATCAAGCTATCCTATAAATGTAGTATTGACCCTAAGAATTCGGCAATGATTCTTGCTCTACCATAGTCTTATCTGTCAATTGTCTAATATGCCCCCGCAAGATTGGGGTACCAGAATCGACTCCAATCTTGGCCCAATGTGCTTCAAAAAGTCTTCGATTCAACGGTTTGGTAAGTGAATCTACAAGTTGATCAGATGAGGGTACGTGACTAACACAAAGTAGACGCTTAAGAACTTGATAACGAACAAAATGATAATCAATTGCCAAATGTTTGATGCGAGAATGAAAAACAGGATTTACAGCAAGATAAGTGGCACCTAAATTGTCACAATAGATTGTAGGCGTGATCGAAGAGCTGAGACGTAGCTCACTGAGTAGATTTTGAATCCAATTAATTTCAGCAGTAGCGGAGGCAACAGCACGATACTTAGCTTCAGTGGAAGAGCGAGCAATAGTGGGTTGCTTCTTAGAGCTCCAGCTAATAGGATTTGCACCGAGAAAGGCTACATAGGCAGAGGTAGAGGAGAGATTGTCAGGATCACCCGCCCAATCTGCGTCAGCAAAGGCATGAAGCTGAAGAGGGGTGTGACAGCGGAGAAAAAGACCATGTGAGATGGTGCCAGAGAGATAACGAAGGACTCGTTTCATTGCAACCCAATGTTGCTCAGTAGGTTGATGCATGAATTGAGACAATTTGTTCACAGCAAATGAGATATCTGGCCGAGTGAGGGAGAGGTATTGCATAGCACCGACAATCTTCCGAAAAGGTCGAGCATCAACAGAAGGGCTACCATCATTAAGGCAGAGAGATTCGGTGGCCGACAGAGGCGTAGAGACAGGCTTGCAATCTTGCATATTGTTGTTGACCAAAAGATCATAAATATACTTTTTTTGAGTGAGAAGAAGCCCAGAAGAAGTGGAAGTAGCTTCAACACCGAGAAAGTAGTGAAGAGAACCCAAATCTTTCAGAGAGAAGCGTGCAGCAAGACGATGAATGAATTGATTGACCAAGGGAAGAGAAGTCCCGGTGATAATGATGTCGTCAACATAGACTAGCAAATAAAGGGTTAATCCGTGACGAGAGAAAATAAAGAGAGATGTGTCAGACCTGGAATTACTGAATCCTTGAGCAAGAAGGAAGGAACGAAGCTCATTATACCAAGCGCGGGGTGTTTGACGAAGACCATATATAGCTTTTCGTAATTTGCAAACATGAGTGGGGTAAGCAGTGTGAATAAACCCTTGTGGCTGAGTCATATACACATCATCCTCCAAGTGGCCTTAAAGAAAGGCATTATTGATATCCAGTTGACGAATGGGCCATCCAAAGTGAAGTGCCAGTGTAAGAATAAGACGAACAGTGGTAGGTTTGACCACGGGACTGAATGTGGAATGAAAATCAATGCCAGACTGTTGATGAGATCCTTTTGCTACTAAACGCGCCTTGAAACGGTCGATAGACCCATCGGCGTGCCTCTTTATCCTGTAAACCCACTTACAACCAATAGTGTTTTGTGAGGGATGAGAGGGAACCAAGTCCCATGTGTGGTTACGGGTTAAGGCATCAAATTCGTCAGTGATGGCTTGACGCCATTTTGGTTGTTTTTGGGCTTGACGAAATGTGGTGGGTTCCGTGGTTTCAAGAGTAGAACGACATGATGTCATGTAGAGGTGATAATCGAAAAGAGTGGTGTTGGGTTTGACAATATTGTTGTGGGATCGAGTAACCATACGATGGGAGGGTTGGGGAGTGGGGATTGGTTGGTCGTCAGGTGAGTTGAGGGAATGAGATGACAAATTGTGCGGGGACAAGTTTTCATGGTGTGTTGGGTGAGGGGAAACAATGGTTTCTAAACTATAGGTTGTGGGTGTGATGGAGTTTGGGGTTGTAGGGGAGAGAGAATGTGATGTTGAGGAAGTAGAAGAGGATGAAGGTGAAGAAATCGGGACAGAGTTACTTACATGTTATGAGGATGCAGTCATGGAGCGATCCGGCAAAGGTGAGACACTTGCGCCAATCGGACTAGGAGACGTCGAAGAGTGGTGTGCACTATCCCGAGAGTTACCGGAGGGTGATGGACTAGAGGGGAATGAGCGAGGCAATCTATGAGTGTTGGGAACATATGGTTTTGGATGCGAACTTGGTGGAGATTTGAGGTGAGTGATGGGAGATTCTAGAGAAGATGGACATGCTCCCAAGATGCCGGATGTTTGTGGATGGGAAGGTGGTGTGGAGGTAGGTGAGTCAAGATACCAGCGATGCAACACAGACTCGGTCAAGGAAAAGGAAGTGCCTTGATTTATGATGCCGGGAAATTTATCCTCGACAAAGAGTACATGACGAGAAATGAAGACTTTGGCAGTGTCAGGGTCAAAACATTTGTAAGCATTGTGAGCAATGGATTAGCCAACAAAAATGCAGGGTTTTGACCTTGGTTGTAATTTGTGCTTGGTGTATGGTTTCAACCAAGGATAACAAAGGCATCCAAAGATACGTAATTTGGTGTAATTTGGAGAAATGGAGAATAACTTTTCAAAGGGAGAGATATGTGAAATAATAGGAGTTGGAAGACGATTAATGAGATATATGGCAGTAAGAAATGCTTTAGGCCAGAATGAGAGGGGGAGAGAGGCTTGATGAAGAAGAGTAAGACCAGTTTCAACAATGTGGCGGTGACGCCGTTCGGCTGTTCCAACAATTTCGGGTGTGTATGGTGGTGAGATCATATGTTGAATGCCGAGGTTAAGAGCAGTAGTGTGAATACCATTGTATTCGGTGCCACCATCGGTGTAGAGAGTGAGAATTTTTGTTTGAAAATAATTTTCCACTAAGTTTTTAAAACGAGTAAAGATGATTGGGACTTCGGATTTTAATTTGAGCAAGTAAAGCCAAGTGTACTTTGTGTAATGATCTACAAAAATGACATAATATCGTGACTGATCAAGACCAAGTACAGGAGCAGGTCCCCAAACATCAAAATAAATTAATTCAAGACGTCTAGAGCTAGACAAGGTGTTAGGTCCAAATGGAAGCTTATGACTTTTATTGCAAAGACAGGAATTACAGTGACTGGAAATAGGAGACTTGGAAATGTTAAGAGAGTGATGGAAAGCAATTTGATGAAGAATGCGGTCAGACGGATGTCCTAATCGTTGGTGCCATTGAGTAAGAGAGCCTTTGGTAGAGAGAAAAAGTTAAGAAAATGGTTGAGATGGTTGCTGACACTCGTAGACATTTCCATTACTCCGGCCTTTGGCAAGCGATGCTCCCGTACGCAGATCCTTCACAACAAAATTGTTAGGAAAAAATTCAATGGAGGTATTGTTTTGTTTGCAAAATTGTGAGACAGATATGAGGTTCCTTTTAATTGAGGTAGCACACAAAACATTATTAAGTTGAAAAGTAGAATTATACGAGGAAAGAGTGGTAGAGCCAGTATGAGTTATCGGTATACCTGAGCCATCACCAATTATTATACCATCATTACCCGCATAATCAGAATGAATAGCCATATTTTGGAGATCAGACGTGATATGATGAGAGGCTTCAGAATCCATGATCCAATTCGTGTTGTTGTTTGTCTCACTGGTAGTATAGTGGGCTTGAGGTGAGGTTCTGCAAGAGCGAGCTGTATGGCCACTCTTATCGCATAGTTGACACACTATTTTGGGTTGGTTGTTTGAGTTTCCGCGCCAAGGTTGAGTGTTCCACTGCTGGTTGTTTTTGTTCCCTTGGTTATGGTTACCTTGGAAGTTGCCACCGTTACCTTTGAAAGGTTGAAAGGTGTTGGGATTCTGGGGCCGAGAGTTGTTATTCCGATTGTGTGGATTCCGATTGTGCCATGAGTTGTTGTTGTACCTTCTGCCGCTGATGTTGGAGCTTGATCGTTGAGAGTATTGAGCAGTAAACTGGTTGGAATCTTTACGAGCATCATCAAGCTTTAAGAACATTTCATGATCAGATAATTTTTCATGAAGTTCCTCGAAAGAAATAGCTTCGGAGCGTGCCCGGCTGCCAGCATTGATTTCTTTAAAGTCGGAAGTGAGGCCTCTTAGAACATGATGAACAATTTCATCCTCTGTAAGGGGATGCCCAATCAAGGCTAGATCATTAGCCACTGTTTTAATGGCTTGCATATATTTAGGGACAGATTTTCCTTCTTTGTTGATGTTGGAGAGAACATCTCGAAGTGTGAGATATCAAGTACGAGAGCGATTTGCGTAGGTCTCATTCAGTTTTTTCCAAGCTTGAGCAGCTGTTGTTAAACCATTAAGTGAAGGTTGAATGGCAAAAGTGGATGAGGAAAGAATCGCGTGACGAATAAGAGCATCTTGACGAAGCCATTTACGATAATCTGGGTTTGAAACAATCTGGTTTTCATGAGTGATAGTTTTTGGTGGGCAAGGAAAAGAGCCATCGAGATAGCCATCAAGGTCAAGGCCAAGCATTAAGATTTCAAACTGAGTTTTCCAGGGTGAGAAATTGGTAGGGGTTAATTTCAGAGGGAGTTGTGTTGTGGTGTTAATGGTGATAATATCACCAATTGAGGATGAAGAATCGAGTAGAAGGGTTTTTGAAATGGAATTGATGTTTTCACTCATTTCTAACATGATTAATTGAGGAAGAAAAGAGGGAGGATCGAAGGAGCAAAATCTCTTGAGAGTGGACGCTCTGATACCATATAGGAACAGATAATGAATTGTTAATTGGCTGTGTCTTTTGTATTCGATATGCAGAACATATAAATACTGATTACATGAGTATAAATTAGGGAATAGAATAATTGTAATTACAAACAATACCCCATAATCAAGCTATCCTATAAATGTAGTATTGACCTTAAGAATTCGGCAATGATTCTTCCTCTACCGTAGTCTTATCTGTCAATTGCCTAATACATATCTTAAGTTTTTTTGTTGTAAATATTGAAGCTTTGGTGTTTTGGGTGATAAAAATAGGAGAATTCGAAGTTATGATCAAACACCTTGACAAGAATGGTGATGGGATATCTTATCAGTGCTGTTCAGCTGTCGTCTGGCACTGTTTGGGATGGAATTATGCATTATAGGGACAGAAATGGGGTGTGGCTTGTGGGAATGGTTTTGCTGAGACAGGGAATATTCTGGGGTTATTATAGGCTAGAGTAGAAGAGCAGTGGAGTGACTACAAATTATTTTTATTTTCATTATAGACGTATTTATTAACTTGATAACACTAGTATTAATAATGAAATAAAATAACAAGAAATTAAAATTTTATACAATTTAATTTATATAATTTATGATTTTAATTAATGCAATAATTGAGTAAAATTTTTAATTTAAATTATAACTTTAAATTTAACATTTTCTTGTTATAAATAATAAAATATAAATGATTAAGAAATCTAAACAAAAAATAAGAATACATACAATCTACCCCTAGTTTATATGGTTTTTATTTGCGTGCTTAAAAGGACCAGCTAAATGTGCTGTGACTGGTGCTGCGAATCAGTCTAAAGTCTAAACTCTAAACGGGATATGCCCGGGCTTTATCTGTCGTACATTGCTGCAATGATTAAACAATAAAGCAAAATTTCACGTGACAGCTTCTGCAAATGCTGTGATAAACTGATATAAAAGATAAAGCGGAGGGAAGATTTCGAGAAAAAGAGACCGTTCATTTTCCACCAAATGCTGAGCCACGCTGCAAAGCCCGCGGGCCCAGGGCTTCAGTGATCACACTTTTCCTTGGAATTCGCTTCCTCTAAAGCGGAATACGTGCCCAGGCTTCTGTACATATTACTTTATCAATTATCTCTTTGTTTTAACTTTCGGAATTTGGAGTAAACAACTCAGCATTTGTCGAGAGTAAAACTATACACCTTTCAAAGGATTTAAAAAAGAGAGAAGACAAGGTTAGCCAAGAAGACTGAATTATTCACAGTACAGGCCAGAGACATCCATGTTTAACAGTTTAGCCAACAAGACTGAATTATTCGAAGTACAGGTTAGAGACATCCATGTTTAACAGTTTAAGTAAACAGAAGTACATCAAATTTTCTTTAGCACTTCAATCTTAAAACACAGGTACTTGTAGTAATCTATTCTAGTGGCATTCGGAGGAACCGAGAAAATGCTAAAAGAGTAAGACAAAGGGACACTTGAGGACGAACACGAGTGGTAAAGCGCATTTAAAAGTTGGCGTGGACTGTCTAGTGACAGAAGATAACTTTAAGTTCACGTGGCGAAGCGCATTCGTGCATGAGAGAGGGGCTATCATGAGCATAAGTGAACGTGGCAGGGCATGCGTGCTTGAAGAAATCCGAGAAGCTCGAAGCTCGACAAGTCTGCGGACTGTTGTAGTGGTTTCTACAGCAAAGCTCGTCGGTTCCAAACGCCTCACATCCACTCTTGCACCCAACCACATGTCCGTGACCGGCTGGTGAACGTACCTGAAGTTTCTCGGGACATGAAGCAAGCAGATTTGCCCGGCAACCCACAACAGGGCAAAGGCCTTTGCCTTCATGTGGGGTCACGGTCATAGGAACGTTAAAGCCATCGACGAGCGATACACCATAGGAGGAGAGGTCGTTGTGGCTGTGATGGAGGCTGAACTGCGCCAGGGTGGCAGGAGTAGCCCCACCGAGCCCGTTGCACTCGATGCGATTGGCACAGTCTCCAGTGACGCAGTGGAACTTCCCGCCGACGTGAGTGCATCCGGTACGACCCCAGATACGGCCAGACCAGTGCTGGGTTGGCGCCGGAAATGAGCGGTGGGTGAGAGTCGTGAGAGCAAAGCCGCCCTTCTCAAGAACTGGGTGACCGGCGTTCGGTTGAATAGCTGGGTAGATGGTGTAGGGGCAGTTATTGACTAGGGTTAAAATGAGGCCTGGTTGGGTTGCTTCGCCATATAAGGTCAGCAGGAGAACAGTAGCGGCAGTGAAGACAAGATTAGTAGCAGAGGCCATACTTGGTAGTGAGAAGAACTGGCTGTGGTCGAGATAAGCCAACGGCTTTGATCGATGGGCAGTACTTATAAGCGATGAAGGTTTGGTTGTTGTCGTATTTATATGGGATTCCAACAATGAAACACGTGGGCTATTTTTTTTTTCTGTGTAATATACAACTTAATGTACCAAAATGCCCTTTGAATCAATGAGTAGGTGGGAGAGTACGACTGGAAAGACAATTTCTTTGTATTTTAATGTCTTTTAATTGGGTTATGTGCGATCAATGCTTTGAGAACCGAGCAGACGAGTACTAAAGGTATCAGGTCAGGGTTCAGAATCAGACGTTTGAGAGGCGCGTCTTCGCAGTTTGTTTCAAAATTGTGTACCAGCTGTGAGGGCCAAAAGCAGGTAGGAAGTGGAATAAGGCTAAACTGGTTGCTACGGATTTAAAAAATTGCAGCTTTTCAGGGTTCCTTGGCCAACAGTGTTCCCGTAGAAATTATTAGGTGGGAGCCATAAGCCATCAGAGTGAAAACTCCGACTTTTACTTTTCAGGACCTAAAACGAGGTGAGTCACTCCGTAACTTTTATTAATTATTAAACAGGTTTAAATCAACCAGAATTAAAGTGCATAAAGCACCGCGTAACACTTTAAAATTCAACTGGTACAGTACTAAAGCTAGCAATAATCGTCTTCAAGTGAAATAATTGGGGTGACCATAATTATAAAAGTTAAAAAAATATATCATTTGATGTCAGCGCGGTCCTTTGAACAATTTTTTTTATTCAAATTGCACCTTAAATTTTAAAAGAATTATTAAAAATCTTATTTTTGCAATATTAAGAACATTGTACTAGATTTAATATTAAATTTGATACGATATGAAATTAGTATCAATTAATTCCCAATACCTTTTGAATAGATTTTTAAAAATTATAAAATAGTCTTTAAATTTTATAAGATTACAAAAATTCTTTAAAATATTCTATTATATAATTTTAAATTTTACATCTTGTCTGAAAAATTTACAATAATATAAATTTAAAATAACAACTATCTTTATTTTTATTAATATTGCTTTTCACATATAAATAATATCTACAATTAAATAAGAATTATCATGTAAATATAAAAGTACATAAAATGTTATAATTTATATCTCATAATGATGAATAAGGTAAAAGACATACACGTCTCTTGTAGTTTATAAATATTTAGAAAAATTTATAATCTTTAAAATTCTTTAAAAAACTTCTTTTAATTTTCAGTTTTCTAGAAAAAATTCTTTTAATCTTTGATTAAAAAATAATGACAAAATATACATAGAATGAGCATCAGACATGGACTAGTCAAATGTTTTTCGTATGACAATTTACTCTAACTCTTAAACTCGAACTAAACTAATTAAACATAACTTAAACTAATAATTTATTATAATTATTTTAAATTATTAATTTAAGTCAAATTTAATTAATTCAAGTTAAATTTAAAAACTAAGTTGGGTCACTATATTAGTGACATTTGATAAGTTAACGTGTGAGGTCCATGTTTCATCACTATTTTTTAATTCAAGTTTAGAAGAAGGAGGTTTCTAGAAAATAAAAAATAGGCCTTTTTTAATTTTAAAGATCAGAGAGCTTTTTAAAATTTCTTAAATGACAAAGGATGTCTATATCTTTTACTCTAAATAATAATTATATCAAAATATCATATAGTATAAACAATATAGGTCTATAAGAATTACAATAAGAATTTGTGCCCCGGAGCACAATAAAGTAGAAAGTGAAACCTAAAACAAAAGCACTCGTACTTAAAAGTTTTACATTTATATTATAGATATATAATTCAACATATAAATCAAATACAAGTGAAATTTAAAAAAAAGGAGAAAAATGAAAAACTTGGAAATTTATTCAATGACATATCTCCTCAAATTGCACTGGCCTTGATTATTATCTAGTACAAAATCTTCATCATTGAGAGGAGTCTCTTTCATTTATGAAACTTGGTTTCTCATAAACTCAATTTGCTAAGATTGATATGGTCATGATAAATAAGATTTATAAAACTGTATATTCTATTAAAAGTCTTAGTAAACAAATACAAATTAATTGTAAAAATATATTTATCTTAATAATATTAAGAACATACTTTTTTCGAAGCTTTAAGACGTATTAAACAAAGACCAAATCGTACAATCTTTTTACCAAACAATTGATAATAGGCTAAATATAGCTCCTTAAGCTAAATAAACTAAAAAATTGATAATAGGCTTATGTCTTCTATTTATCCTACCATCACATATAATTAAATACCTATAAATTACCTAAGCCACTCTTCTTTCATTAAAATAACTTTTTATCTTATGAATAGAGCTACTCAAAAGATTACCTCTATAATCATCAGTTGAAGAGCTTTATATCCTAGACTATAACAGACAATAACATCTAACATAAGTTGATAATACAACAAAGCAACATTTGAATGATATGCATACTTCATTTTACCATCTAGCCATTTTCATTTCCATATTATGACTGTTGGGACCCGATCCGGAAACCGGATCCCAACTGACGAAAAACGGAAGAACATCGAAAGAAAAATTTCGAATCGAATGTGAATCGAAATAATCAAACTGAAACAAACACCGACATCCGTTTCGAACATGAAGCATAGCAAACTCATCGCGTTGGAA